>CAWUFW010014035.1:0-436608 GCA_963921515.1 Calotriton arnoldi
TGACCCAGACTCTGCCCCTCTGCTTTCAGGTTCTTCAGATCTTCGATCCAACCTTGGATCCACCCGAACACTTTCCACTTGGTCGCCAGCAGCACTTTGCAGCAGATCGCCATTGAAAACGACGACGAAACCCGACCCCGAAAGACACCTATGCACCCGGCTTCCCTGGGTGAGGTAACTCGAGTACTCCGGTGCTCCCGTGGGTATTGACTCTAGAACAGCCTAGTTCTAAAGGGGTTTGCTCCAAGTCCTCCTCTAAGTGTCCTTTTTCTTTGAAACTCCAACCGCGACATTCCCCATAGAAGTCAACAGCGGCTCGCGGCTGTGTTCTCACACTGCACGTGTACCCCGTGGGTCCCCTGTGTCACTACGTTGGGTGGTTCCTTGAGGGCCAAGCACTTCTACAGGCTCTAGGCCTTGTGTCTAGCTCAGTCGTGGTTCTTATACCACTTTATTGGTATATGGTTTGGTACGCCCCTAGGGCTCAAACGTGTATCTGTGCTATTACTGTTGATAACTGACTTGTAAACTATGTACTTCGAACTCTAGCCTCATAAAGAGACTAGAGGGGTGTGTTTAAGACTAAATACATATATTTTATATATATACCTGGTGTGGGCCTCTTTCATTTGGTCACTCAAGAGATTATAGACTGGTAAAACAAGCTGCTTTACATTCCTTCAAGACTTAGCCTGAAGGCTGCTCTCCATAGCTACCACTAGGATAGCTTTCAATAAAGGTTGTCTTTAACCTATCTCCAATAAGGGGTTGTTTGGACTTGTGCAAGGTGCCCACTATAATTAGTGGACAGCATATACCAGGCCAACTTCTCACAGTACTGACAAGTTATCTACAGAAGACAATAAATTCCAATTTGTCGTGTGTAGCTACTGCGCCAACAGGCTTAGCTGCACATAATATTAAACGGGTCACCCTTCATCAATTATTAATGCTGCCTGTTAAGCATGACAACAAATTAGAATACAAAAAATTACCTGGTGATGCTTGTCATGAAGTGGCAAGAGTATTAGAGAAATTAAAGCTACTAATTATTGATGAAGTCAGCATGGTATTGAACCTAATGCTAGCTTTTATAGATTTAAGAATGCAGCAAATATTAAAAACGGACTATGACAGTCTTTTTGAAGGAAAACACTTAATAGTCTTTGGAGACCTGCTACAACTACCTCTAGTCAAAGGACACCCTGTCTTCAAGAAACTACTACATAATGATACCAGTTATTCACTAAGAAGTATTGGAAATGTAAACATTTGGGTATACTTTCAATACAGAGAGTTAATTCAAAATATGCAACAAGCATCAGATATGTATTATGGAGATATACTAAAGGACATAAGAGTGGGAGTCCTCAGAAAAGAGGGAAAGAGAGTATTAGAAACCCGTCTCATCAAAAATCTATTTCCAAATAATGTTTCAGCTGCAGAAGTAATGTATAATTTTGTTAAGGAAGAGATGTCTATTGTTTGTTTGATGCCAACTCTTGAGGACTGCAGTACATTCAATGAACAATTATTGCAACTGGAAAAAGAAGAGATCATTGAAATTATAGTAAATGATAAAATGGAACATCGAGGAATTAAAGTGCTACTAACAGAAAAACTGGAATCAAACTTGGATAGTTTAGAAACGTCTGTGTCGAAAACTGTAGGATTAGAAAAACAGTTACGTATCTGTAACAATTGTCATGTAATCTTATGTCGTAATTTAAATGTTAAAGAAGGGCTAGTGAATGGGGCAATATGTAAAGTTATGAAATGTATTAATTATCTAAACAGAAATGACGTGGAATACTTAGCCACAAAATTTGATGATGTTGGTGAAGTAAAGCAGATTGGTAGATGCGTTGTATGTTTCCTACTCGTGAAAGACTAGTATGTGCAGCAAAAGCAGTTTCCAGTATCTTTAGCATATGCAGTAACTATCCACAAATCACAAGGTTTAAGTGTATATATAGCTGTTGTTAATATTGGTAGTAGTGTATTCAAAGAAGGAATGTCATATGTAGGTTTGTCATTAATTAGAACATTGTCTGTTTTATTTCTGATTGAATTTGATGAGAAGAAAGTAAGTGCTGATGCGAACTGTGTAAGGCAGTATAATCGGTTAAGAGGTCAATATGCTCCTCATTTAGGCCAGTATCGTGTGTTTGAAAACCGATAATGTGTCCAAAGCGGAAAATATCGAAGCAGTCTACCAGAGCTGAACAGAAAGATGAACAAAAAGAAGAACAACAAGGCCCTTTGATGATAATTCTGGAGTGAACTGTTATGCAAATGTAGTGTTAAATGGACTATACCATTTGCCTCATTTTACAAATTCTATTAAAAAAAGGTAGATAAAAGAATATCTTCACAGCTATATAGTTTACATGAAGAATAAAGAAGTGATAGAAGTATTATACATTCTGCTACTGGAATAGGAAAACTTACAGATGACAGTACTGGATCAGTAGTGTTTTCTCAAAATCTTCAGCAGGACCCTCAAGACTTTTTAATGGTAATGCTAGCACTATTAGAGGAAGAAGATCTGAATAGCAATGAATTATTTGTTTTAACTTATAAATGGAACCATAACTGTGAAGATTTTGAATTTAGGTCTAGCACTGAAATCAATTCAGAGTGATTCCTCTACTTGACATTACCAGATTGTAAAGCTGTGCCCTTTGAAAGTTTAACTAAAAACGCCCATCAAGATATGACCTGTCCAAACTGCAGATCTGAACCTAGGTCAACGTTGTTTCTACAAAGGTATGGAAATTATGTCATAGTTATGCTACATCGATGCAGAGTTGATGGTACTGAATTAGGAACTGAAATTACAAACTTTATAGCTGGACAAATTTCCATTTCAAAAAGAACTTTCACAACTATAGCAATTATATTTCATGAAGGAGTTAATATAACTTATGGACACTACACAATATATTTAAGATGTCAAACAGGATGGACAGAGTGCAATGACATACAAATGATATTAAAATCAAGACTACCTAGAAAGTTACCAAACTCATATCTGCTATTTCTAGAACCAAAGTTCTAAAAAAAATTAGGATAACAAAATGTGGTATTGTGTTGACATATATATGGATTATGTCTTTCTGCGACATTACCCTTGACACTATTAAGGGTATTGTCTACAGCAAGCCTTTAGAAATGAAAGGCTCTTTTAACTGCGGGAAAGGAAATTATAAAAACATTTGAGGACTACATTCTATGCTACAGATAAAAACTAACTAGAGGTACTATAATACCAGTAGCCTTAAGTTGCATCTAAGAAGTCTCTTCACCACTACAAAAATGCCCCTTTTTGTTTCGCTACAGCAACTTGTACTTAGTACTGTGTGTTATGTTTTTCGTACATGGACCAAGAATATTTTAGACATCATTTGGCACAACAGGGATGAGGTTTACAAAAGAAAATCAAAAAATGAAGGCTGCTTCATAATTGTTCAATATTTTGTACCAGATATAAAATATGGGAAACAGTTTTAATATATAGTTGCTTTCATTAAGGTAGTAATCTGCCAGCAAACCAGTATTAAAAAACTTGTAGTGAGTGGAATGCAAAGTATGGCATATTTGTAATCATCTACTGTGTACATTGTTTTTTTTTTACAATTCATTGATTGTTTTTCCCCACTGTTTGATGATAATTATTCATAGAGACCACTGTTGAAAGTGAAGAAGTATTAAAGCTAAAAACAGTAAAAAACAGTAAAACAGTTGATTATGTTGAATTCAAGTTTTGGCAAAAAATTATTGTGTGTTGTTTTGGTTGCCTAATGTTCAAAATGAAATCCTAATACATTTTTCTCTGTTTATATTTTTTCACAGTGGTTGGAGAGCGCCATATATTACGTGTGTCAAATGACTAATCTAGTGATGGATTCATCAAGTCACTACTCATATACTCATCCCATCATCCAGAAACTATACTTGCACTCATGCAATGACCATGGTAGTACCAATATAGTCAACCAGTCACCCACACACTACCTATGCACTTATCCAATCACGCAGGCACTTCCCATACACTCATCCAATCACCCAGGTACTAACCATGCACTCATCCAAACAACCATACACTACTCATGCACTCATCCAATCACTCAGGCACTACCAATGAACTCATCCAATCACACAGGCACTACAGCTGCACTCATGCATTCACCCAGGCACTGCACTTGCACTCATCCATTTACCCAGGCACTACACTTACAGTCATCCTATCACCCAGGCAGTACCCATGCAGTCATGCAATCACCTAAGCACTGCACTTGCTCTCATTCATTCACCTGGGTACTGAACTTGCACTCATCCAATTATCCAGGCACTGCACTTGCACTCATGCAATCATCCAGGCAGTACACTTGTATTCATTCATTCACACAGGCACTGCACTTGTAATCATTCATTTATCCAGGCACTACACCTGCACTGATGCATTCACCCAGGCACTGCACTTGTACTCATTCATTCACCCAGGCACTGCACTTGCACTCACCCATTCACCCAGGCACTACACTACCACGTATCTATTCACCCAGGCACTACCCATGCACTCATTCATTCACTCAGGTGCTACCCATGCAGTAATGCAATCATCCAGGCCCTGCACTTGCACTCATACAATGCACAGGCACTACCCATGCACTCGACCATTCACCCAGGCACTGCAGTTGCAGTCATCCATTCACCCAGGCACTACACATGCACTCATTAAGTCACCTAGGCAATACTGAGGCACTCATCCAATCATTCTGGCACAACCTATGCACTCATCCAAATACCCAGGCACTACACTTGCAGTCATGCAATCACCCAGGCAGCACCCATGGAGTCATCCATTCACTCAGGCACTACCCATGCAGTCATGCAATCACCCAAGCACTGCACTTGCACACATTCATTCACCCAGGCACTGCACTTGCACTCACTCATTCACCCAGGCACTACACTACCACTTATCCATTTACCCATGCACTACCCATGCACTCATCCATTCACTCAGGCACTACGCATGCAATCATGCAATCATCCAGGCACTGCACTTGCACTCATACAATGCACAGGCACTACCCATGCACTCAACCATTCACTCAGGCACTGCAGTTGCCATCATCCATTCACCCAGGCACAACACTTGCACTCATCCAATGATCCTGGCACAACCCACACACTCATCCAAATACCCAGACACTACTCATGTACTCATCCAATCACCCAGGCAGTACCAATGCACTCATCCAATCACCCAGGCACTGCAGTTACACTCATGCATTCACCCAGGCACTACACTTGCTCCTATTTATTCACCCAGGCACTGCACTCATCCAATGATCTGGGCACTGCACTTGCACTCATCCAATCACCCAGACACTACTCAGATACTTATCCAGTCACCCAGGCGGTAGCTATGGAGTCATCCATACACTCAGGCACTACCCATGTAGTCATGCAATCACCATGGCACTTCACTTATACTTATTCAATTACCAGGCACTGTACTTGCACTCATGCATTTACCCATGCACTACATTTGGATTCATCCATTCACCCAGGCACTACACTTGCACTTATCCATTCATCCAGGCACTGCACTTAGACTTATCCAATGATCCAGGCACTGCACTTGCACTCATGCAATTAACCAGCCACTACACTTGCACTCATACAATCATCACTCACACAGTACCTATACACTCATCGAATCACCCAGGCGCAACACATGCACTCATAGAATCACACATGCACTAACTGTGTAGTCATTCAATTAGCCACACACTGCATATGCACTCATCCAATCACATATACAATACACATACACTTATCCAATCACCCAGGCACTAAACATGCACTCATCCAATCACCCAGGCACTACACAGGCACTCATCCATTCACTCAGGCACTCAACATGCAATTACCCAACCACTCATGCACTCATTTAATCATTCATGCCCCACTTATGCACTCAGTCCATCATCCATGCACGATTATCTACTTATTCAATAATGCATGACCCACTCATGCAATCATTCTATCATGCATGCACCACTTATGCACTCATTTAGTCATCCATGCACCACTCATACTCATTCAGTCAAACATGCACCACTCATACACTCATTCAATCATCAATGCATTAATCATGCACGCATTCAATCACCCTGTACATGTTCATACACTGATTTATTCAGCGTATCCTTTTTTAACTGAATAGATGGTTTTTTTGGGAGTTTTGTTTTGTGAATTTTAAAGTTTAAATATTTTGTTTTCTTGCTGGAAACAAAAATGGCAGCTGGGAGTGCATCAACATTTCTTTGCACCATTGTGAAGGGCTGTTATGGACTGCTCTCCAGCACTCACTACATCTCCACATTCTATGCAGTATGATGCCTTGAGGGAAAACTCTGGAGCCAAATCTTGAAGTTGAGATTGGACCTCTCAAGGGACTCTCTGCCCCAATGTTGTTGCGTCTGCTATCAAAGTTGAGGGTCCTTCAGCCTCACGTTGCCTTCTTGCTGATTTTAGACAATTGCCATGGTATGTTTTTAGATGGTGAAGCATGGACGTAGTCCCACAAGAATATTTCTTATTTGTACCCCTTTTGTCTTGTCACATATTGTGCATTGCACAAATTTGGCAACTGTTTTTGATTCTCCTGACAGAATCCTGAAGAAATCCTAGACAATGCTTAATTTCTTTTGGGGTGGCCCCTTGTCTCCAGTGTCACCAGAATCCACCTCTTGGACTTCCTGGTCCACCTGCTGTTCCACCTGATCTCCCTCTTCTGGCCAAGTTGCTATTTTTGCAAAAATCTGCAATAAAAAACCCTGCAATAAATGGTAGTGAGCTTCTCAGAATGAACTCCTCCTAAAGAATGTTCAAGATAGATAAATGTGCATGTTCTTCCTATTCTTATACTTAAAAAGTAAATCACCCAATCATATTCCGTTATTTACTGGTCACATGATCTTCGCGACGATTAGTGTCTTTGCGAAGACCAGAAATTGAACAGAATTATATTTTATTTGAAAATAAGTACTCAAACATAACTGTTAATCGACTGATATTAAACTCCAAATGTGGATCTTACAATGTAATATATATAAATATGTGTTATACACTTTACCAAAAACAAGCATTCATCGCTGTCACCTACATCATTGTGACTTCTGGCATCTCCGCACTCACGTAGAAGACCAAGTAAAAGGCTTTTAATTGAAAAATTCTCCTGAACATTAGGTTTAAAGAGTATGTCAATAAACTGCAATCAAGTAAAATCTGTCTATCTATATGTTTAAGACTTTCGCAAAAACATGCACCTTTCACAACATCACGGCGGATTCGCGACGTCGTCGCAAATATAAAGAATGTAAAGAATAACAATGAACCTTATTAATCCACTGAAGAAAATACGAGGTTATAAAAATACACGTTATAGAGCCACTTTAGATAGAAAATACAATTTTAAAACCTGAAGTTTACAGGGGCGTTATAGTTAGGAAATAGAATTTGAAAAACCTTAGAAATTCACTGATAAAAACAAAGGTTAGAGGGACAATATAGTTAGAAACTAGCATTTAAAAAACCTTAGAAATTCACTGAAAAAAACAAAGGTTACAAGGACATTAATATCAGCAAACGGAATAAAAAAAACACCTTAGAAACTCACTTAAAAAAACAAAGGAGACGTTATGGTTAGGCTCAGGTTTCACTCATACAAAACCAGTGAAATTCAGCAGTTATAGTTAGCTGAGCAAACTATAACTTGCACCCCCGCAATGCCCTGCTTATGACCTCACATATCACATCACTCATGACATGGTCAGTGATATCACTCATGACATCTCAAATGGCATCACTGATGACATCATCCACAGAATCTCTGATGCACCCACTCACACCCCATATATCCTTCCATATACCCAATCCAACTTTCACAATAACTCTCAAAACCATTGACACACCCATACCAGTAATTACACACCCACTCACTGATTCATAGGTCTACACACACATCCACTCAGTTACCCATACAACCAGTCATACACCAACTCTCTCACTAATACAGCCACTGATATATCCACTCATACACCCATATAGAAACTCACACACTGTAAGTCACTGTGCATTGCGGGGGCGTGAGTTATAGTTAGCTAAGCTAACTAGAACTGCTGAATTTCAACGGTTTTGTACAAGTGAAACCTGAGCCTAACTATAACGTCTCTGTAACATATGGTTTTTTCAATGAATTTCTACGTTTTTTTCCATTTCCTAACTATAGTGTCACTGTAACCTTTGGTTTCTTCAGTGAATATATATATAACCCTCTACTGGAGAAATGTTTTTCTTGCATAACCCTCGTCCACCAGGGTTACCCTTTGTGGCATGCTTTATCATCGGGTCCATCCTGTTCCGCTACGGAGCGGGATGTGCTGTGACCTACTAAATACGTGGGAGCACTCAAAAGACTATACAATGATGAAGGAGACGGTATAAAATATAGAGTAGGGGTGGTGGTGTGTTGGACAGAATCTTAAAATCTCCTGTCTAGTAGGTTTATCCTATTTATTCTGACCTCTAGCCGGTATGATTAAAAATGGGGGGAGGGGTTAGGAAAATAGGGTGACCTGTACCCGGTTTCTTAAAGGGTCAGCGGGCCCGATTCACAGAACTAACTTAAGACAAAATCCTAAACTTACTACCATTTTGGTATTCACAGAAGGCACTTACTCATTTTGGTAATCACAGACGGCACTTACTTACTCATTTTGAGTAACTTACTCATTTTGAGTAACTTACTCATTTTGTGTAACTTACTCATTTTGGTATTCACAGAAGGCACTTACTCATTACCAAAATGAGTAAGTTACACAAAATGAGTAAATTACACAAAATGAGTAAGCTACTCAAAATGAGTAAGTAAGTGCCTTCTGTGAATACCAAAATGAGTAAGTGCCTTCTGTGAATACCAAAATGGTAGTAAGTTTAGGATTTTGTCTTAAGTTAGTTCTGTGAATCGGGCCCAGCATGTTTCAAACCATATCCCTATTGGCTTTTCATCAGGACCTAGGGAAACATATATTTACAATGATAATAACTCCCTGGTACCACTCCTGCTATATCTCACTGGACATACACTTATTGCATTCAACTGAAAGGTGAATATACTTACACCACCTATTTGGCGAATGTTGTCTTTGTTTCTGAGGAAATACAAAAGGAGAGTTAGTATTTACAGCCTTGGAGCTGTATGCATGCTCCTATGTGTTCAATCATATCAGTTTTGGTGTAGTAAGCACCTACAAGTGATGAGAAATGTAATTTTAAGAAACACACTGTGAGTGGGCACTGTGAGTCATCCCAACTTTAGAAATAACCTGTGTTCACCAAAGGATAATTTAAACATACACATGTGTAAAAACCACACACATATAAAAAATAGGACACCACATACATTTATATTGCTTAGCTATTGCACTATGGTTCCTCTGAGGGAGAGTGAAGCCTGTAGTAACACTCTGTAAAGGAAGAATGCGGAAGAAAACAAAGAGCATATCTTTCATTAATGTGGGCAATTTCTTGTTTTAGATCTGATCGTAGCTACAATCAGCAAAAATATGAAAGGCGTGTGGCAAAAGCTGCACTGGATGCAAAAGGGAGACGGGCGGCGTGTGCCGCGCCTACCACATCAAGGCTGCAACTCTGCAGATCTACCTACTGGGATTCACCGCCGGGGACCGCATCTTACGGGTGCGATGCTTGCCAGCTGGTTAAATCTAATCAAGGATGTTGGAACGCAGCGTCCTCGCACTCGATGGAGCACTAGATCACGCTTTGCTAGAAAAGATGGCGGTTGAGAGTGGAACCACCACTCGGTTCCATTAGGGTATTAGATTTGAAATAGATTGCCTAGCCTTATTAAAATTTCACGAGGTGTTGTTGATGGAGATGTGAAAAAACCTGTTGTTATATGTATCAAGTAAGATTTTGGATGTAGAAAAAAGGAAAGGCTCATTGGGAATTTATGCAGTTTCGGGTACATCAGAGTATTCATAGGGTGCTTGGTATGGATGTTCTGTAGTCCAACATCAGTCCTTCAAAATGTTGGTCCCAAAAGGGAACCCGTTGGAGATAGTTGCTGAAACTGATGCATCAGCACCCAGATGGTGCTCCATGCCTACATGGTATTGCCGGACTGCTTATTTCATAGTTAATGGTGATACTAAAGTACCATCACAAATAGACACAGGGTGTCAGGGTCGTCTAATGAGTTGGCTCCAGGGAATGATATGAGGTCTTATCTAATGAATTGGCTCCAAGGGACGTTATCGTACAAGACCTCTAAATGCATTTTAAGTTTGAAAATCCAACGCTGTTCCCTTTCAAATAGTCTTGATTCAGAGTTCTCTGTTTCATTTATATGTTCAGAAATGACCTATTGATAGTCATGTGTTGTATGTCTCTTTTCTATGTAATGGGTTGACATTCTTGTGGTGGTGTGGCCACATCTCAAGTTGCTGCAATGTTCGCAGATTCTGGTTTTGATCTTTCTTGTTGTCATCCTATGTAGTGTAAATTGCAGGGACACGTAATCAGGTACACCACTTTTTGTGTATTGCAGTTCGTGAAGTTCCTCAGTTGCCAGGTCATTTGGTTATAATAATAATAATAATATTACAGCCATTTATAGAGCGCGAACAGCTACCTCAATAGAGGTGTCCCGGCGCTATAGCAACAGGTGGCACGCATGGGTCACGCAACAGCCAAGGCTCCTAGAGAGTTAATCTAGGCTACTCCTAAACTGAGAAAAATCCTAACTTTAAGACTTTCGGTATTCACAGAAGGCATTTAGGAGTCCTAAAGTTAGGACTACTAACTTCTGTGAATACCGAAATGAGTAAGTTCATTCTGTGAATACCAAAATGAGTAAGTTTATTCTGTGAATACCAAAAAGTACTAACTTTACGTTTTTGACGTAAGTTAGTTCTGTGAATCAGGCCCCCATTGTCTGCTACTATGTTCCGATCCAGGAACACTAGTTCCTTCCTATTCATGGTATTGGTGAATTTCAGGAACTCATTCTATGTATTCAGCCAGCTTAGAAAGTTAATTGCTTTAATTTTGTTCCCCTGCCAAATCACTAATACATAGTCAATATATCTTTTCCATAGTTTTATATGTAATAAAAAGGGATTGAGAGGTCCAAGTATTTTGTGCATCTCTAGATGATGTACATAGAGACCAGCTACACCTGGAGCAAAGGTGCTTCCCATACTGGTCCTGTGCCGTTGTAAATACAGCCTGTCTTCGAATTTGAAGAAATTCTGGGTGAGAGCCCATTACAATATTCCATCACCATGTTCCTAGGTGTGTGGAAAGCCCATTTTTCTTTGAAGAGGACTTCTTTGATTATGTTGAGGGTTTCCCCATGTGGTAGATTTGTGTACAGGCTTTTAATATCTAAACCCATAAGAATGTGTATATCTGGGTTGTACTGTGTATCTCTTAGAAGGTTAAGTACTGCCTTCGTGTTTTTTAGATATGTATCGGTCTTTTGGACAATGAGTCTCAGGAAGGCATTTGCAAATCTTGCAAGGGGTTCCAGGATTGATCCTATCCCCAACACTATTGGTTGCCGGGGTGGATTATAAAGTGTTTTGTGGATTTTTGGGATTGTGTGGAAGTAAGCGGTGACTGAGTTTTTATTGTTTATGAATTCTCCTTCCTTCCTTGTGATCCAGTCATGTGCCAGGGCCTGCTCAGTCATACTCGTGCTCTGGATTCTGAGAGACTCTGTAGGGTCCACGGTCATTAGTGTATAGTTCCTCCTATCCCCCAAGCGTCTTAAGCATTCCTTTCTGTGGGCTACAATGGATTGGATGACTGTTGCTCCTCCTTTGTAGGCTGTTTTTATAACAATGCTGTTGTCCTTGTACAGTTCTTATATTTCTGTCTGTTCCTCTCTTGTGGTATTATGAAAGACTTGTATAGTTCTTGGGTCAATGTCCCCAATCTGCTTCAGGACTGCCTTCTTGAAAGCAAGGATCTCTATTGGGACAGTGAGGGTCAGTGGGGTAAACAAGGATTGTATTCTCAAATCTATGTCCCCCATCTGTTCTTCTTGTTGTGGTTTTCCTTCAAAAAAGGCCTTCAGTTTTATTTTCCTGATGAATTAATTCACTTCACAGCTGAGTTTAAACTTATCCAAACTTGCTGTGGGGACAAAACCTAAACCTTTCTCTAGTACCCCCATCTGTGGGCACCGAGAGAACTTCAGTGGTGAGATTTACCACTAGGCTCATTGGTGGCTCGGTCCTGCCTGGTTGTTCAAATCTGTGCTCATGCTCCTGGTGGTCATTCTTGCCTGCTCTGGTGTCGGTGCCCATTGGACTTGTGTTCCCTTCTGCATTCCGCCTCTTTGGCATCCGTGGCCTTTCCCTAAAAAAGACCTGTGCAGGTTGTGTGTGTAATTCAGGTAATGGCCTTGTGGTGGTCCCCAGTATTCAGGTGGTAGTTGGTGCATTGGCGGAGGACATAATAACATGGCATGGGGTATGCTGGGGGGCCATTGTATGGTGTCCAACCTCTTCCATATCCCTGACATGTGTTCCTCCTATAAATCCTTCTGAGATGCTCAGTCATGCCTGCACTTGAATCTGAGCTGTTGGATCCTGTATCTGAGCCTTCAGTGTCAGTGTTATACCCTGGCTTCCTCCCTGATGTGACATAGTCGTCCCTAATATAGGGGTATACCCGTTCATGTGTAAAGTTGCTGCCATCTTTTTTTTAATTTTGAAATTTAGTCTGTTTTAGGGTCGCTTCGAAATTATTCAGTGTTTGATTGAGTTGATCCAGCCTTTTCTTGAGGCTGGATGTGAACTGATATGACTTCAAACGAACATTTATTGTATGAATTTCTGTTTTGAGTTCCTGTGAAAGTTGGGCAGCAGTTTTTATAATTAGGACTAGCCATTCCCTTGTGCAGTGCCAAGATATCAAAGACCAGTCTTTTTTTTAAAGCCTTTTCATGTTGGAAGATGAAAGGTTAATTACGTACTATGAGGACCCCGAGGGTCTGAATTCACTCTTAGGTACTCAGTCATCATCAGGTCATGTATCATGGTCTTGATCTGAGTTTTTTTCAACTCAGTCAGTTCATCCCAGTTTGTATTATCTTTGCCTGTTTCTGATGAGTTTGTCCCTTCAAACGAAGATATTGTGGCTAGGGTTCTCCCCACTTCCTCACCCGAAAAAGTCAGACCTGTGATCTCGGCCATGCTGGTCAAGAGATTGGTCTAGTGTCTGGTAAGTGGTGGAAGCTACCTCAGTACCAAAGTAGGTGTGTGGATCGTGATATATTTTAAGAAAAACTCCCGTAGCTGTGTGCTGCCTATATCTGTATCAGAGCAAAGGATAGAGAGAGGATGTACTTGGTTCGTCCTCCAAATCAGATTCAAAACACAATAACAAAAACCCAGGAGTGCCGAGGAAACTACCCTCTACTGGAAAAATCAAAGTTTTCTTATAAAACCCTCACTCTCAGTTTCCTCCGCACTGCCCTGATTGGTCAGAGTTAACAGGATTAGCCAGGCTGCTTTGATGAAGTGATAAGGGGCTCACTCTGGGAGAGGCTATCTGCAGGAGAGAGCTCTGCTACATAGGAATGCCAGAGTAGGTGAGAGGGGTCTTAAAACATGAAGCTTCAAAGGAGGAATAGGACAGGCAGGGAATACCTGGTCTATCTACCCCCATCCCCTCTGGCCTAGCCAAATGGGAGGCTTAGGGAAGGAATCTGCAGATGTTAGGGGGTGGAGAACTATGTAAATGAATCATACTGAGAGTTGGTTTAGTTAGCTCTTCATGCTCTGATGAGATTTCAGCCATGTTACATTTTGGAGCAATAGTGCTTTCTGGGAGAAGATTATGCCACACTTTGGAAGAAGTGGTCATGTTCTGGGGTGTTGCCTTGCTCCTCATAGAACTGGAGTGCTCTGTTGCTTGACCCCAGAGAACACTGACTAAATATATGAGAGATGCAAAGCCTCTCAGACCTGCTGCTTGAAACTGAGAGAAGAAGAAGGATTGCCATGCTGGAATCTTGATTTGCACCACCAGGCCCTGCAAGCTGACTGACTTTGCCTGCTGCATTATCTGGAACTATATTCCTGTGGATGTACCTTGCATCTGAAGGAATAAAGAGTGGACTCCATGCAAGCTACAGGTAAACAAAGCTCACCTACATCATCACCACCAAGAGTCCATTGCCTGGAGTGCATCCAGTGGACATTTAAGGGTTTTGTCAAAGAGAATTGTGGGAATTGTGGTTGCAAACCTTCAAGCGCCATCTTGGAGCTTCCAGACCCTTGGATTATGTTTTGGACCCTCAAAAGGAAGTTAAGGGTGAAGTTCCAGAAGTTGGAGAAGTTTGGAGCAACTGTGAAAAAAAGCTCCATAAGGTGAAGAACTTAACTGTGAGAGCCAAGTCGGCCACCTTCAACCGCGACCCCACCCAGATTCCAGGTTGATCCTGCTGAAGAGCTCCAGAAGTCCACTTCCAGAGTTTGACTGGGAGCTCCCTGAAATTCAAGCCAGTGAACCCTCACCGAATCCAGACTGGTGAAGAGCATCGAGGGAACCCAGCGGAAAAAGCTCCAGAAATCTTTCTAAGTCCGAAGGTAAAATTTTGACTTGGGCCTCCCACTCAGTGTATCCACACAGGGCTCCATTGCAGTTGGGCTGAAAGTTTGACTTTGTCCCAGACAAGCGCGACCAGATGTCCCAGAGTGGCGCGATAGGTTTCTAAGTGCTAGAAAGTGTTTAATCTTTAAAAATTCAAATCCCCGGGTCCTACATCCGATTTTTGTCGTTTAGGTGCCATTATAAAGATGAAAATACTTCCTATTTTTATAAATTTGTGTGGGATTTTTATTGTGTGTTGTGTCTTAATTATTTACTGAATTGATGTTTTTAAATGCTTTACATACCTGTCTCATAAGTTAATTCTGCCTGCTCGCAGACAAGCTACCCAGGGTTGGGCATGGGAATAATTTATTGAGGACTATACTGAACCCTAGACCATGTTAGTGGCTTATTGCCAGTGGTAGATGCATATTTACCACTACTAATAGCGCATTTTCCAACATTTTGGTGTTCAGCAGTGTGGATGAGGACTTTTAAAAGTGCACCTTACAGTAAAGTAAATTAAGATCTTAAAAATTCTCTAAATTGTCTCAGAACAAAACTTTTGAGTTTTGTATTTTGGGAATTTGGACTAAACTGAGGGGCATATTAGCAAGGGCACTATCGCCGCTTTAGCGGCACTTTTTGCCGCTAAAGCGGCGATATTTATATCGTCCTATCAGCAAACTGTCTCTAACAGCAGTTAGCGACAGTTTGCTGGCATTAGCACCCGTTTTTTCACCGCTTTGCATGTCAGCGATATTTATCGCTAATGACATGCAAAGTGGGCGTTCCCGACGAACAAACCTGGGAAACACTCGCTAACAGGCCTATCGCCTATTAGCAAGGTGGCCATGGCCCCAGTTAGCGACGTGAAAAGTCGCGCTAACCGGGGTCATCGCCATTTATTTAACACCTGCAATTAGCAGGTGTTAGCCATACCTAACATGGGGGTGGATTATGCTGATACGACCACAGGGTCGTATCAGCAAGGTGTTCTCCCTTCTCCATGCAACATCGCTGGTTTTTCAGCGATGTCGGCCCATTTCCCCGCTATCGCTGGAATATTCATCGCCATAGCGCTAATCGTTGCTAATACAGCGTTAGCGTGGCGATATATTCCAGCGATAGCCGGCGATAAAAAAAATCACGCTAAGCAGGGTTAGCGATGATTATCGCCTCTTCTTGCTAATATGCCCCTGAATTTTAATCCATTGTTTTGTTGATTTTCCAAAATTCTTATAAGTTTGATTGATAGTTGTTGTGACCCAAAACTAGGGATACCACGGAGCTGGTCCTAGCTAAACTGACTAACCTCAAGATGGCTGAGCTTAGGATACTGTGCAGGGCTAGGAGCTGCCTGAATCCAACATGATTTGGAAAGCAGGGTTGATAAAGTCCCTGAGGCCTGGGATGGGGCAGCTGCAGAGATTCAAGGGGAGGGGAAGGATTACTCTCTCGACATTATCCAGGAGGGTGAGAATCTTGCCTCCTTCATTGCTTCCAGTAGTAGGTACATAGTTCCAAAAGGTGAGGGAGGGGGTTCTCCCACACAAGGGCTACGTATGTCCCTTAGAGAAAGGGAGCTAGCCCTAGAAGAGAGGAAATATGAATTCGCTAGTGAGCAGTGGGAGGAGAAGAAAGCCAGACGAAATGGTGGCAGTGAAACTGAAGATGAGATTGAGATGTCCATGGGTGGTGGGTTTAACCACAAGCTCGCTAAGGGTATAGTAACCAGGTACAGAGAGGGGGACGGCATTGATAAATGGCTGACTGCATTTGAAAGGGCCCTTGAGATGTAGGGGGTCCGCCCCAGGCATTGGGGTTCACTTTTGTGGGAACTGATTCCAGTATCTAGGAGGGATAGGCTCCTGACCCTGCAGGGGGATGAGACAAAATCCTACACTCACATGAGGCAATGCTTAGTCAAGAAGTTTAGTCTGACTCCAGAGCAGTACAGGGTGAAGTTCAGAAACATCCAGACAGTGAGCACACGGTCAGGGGTAGACTTTGTGGATATTTCAGTGAAGGCACTAAAAGGCTGGATTGATGGTAACAAAGTGGACACATATGAGGGATTGTATCATTTGTTTGTGAAAGAACACATTTTGCTTCATTGTGCTGAAGAGAAGTTGCACCAGTACTTAGTGGACTCTAAGCTGACATACTGCAGAGAGCTGGGGGAAGTAGCTGATGAGTGGGTGAGAACCCGGGTTTCTAGTCAGCACCAGTGGGTGGCCAGAACAAAGGAGGAGAGGTCCATCCCCAAGGGAAAGCCTAAGGGAAAGAAGGTCAAAAACAGAAGGAGTCCTCCAAAGACCCACAAAAACATGAACGGGGGGCCTGAGCCAACACAAATTCAAAGGGAGTGGGTATCAGGGAAAGAGTGGTAGGTTCTTTGATCCCTCAAAGGTGGGTAAGTACTTTGACTGTATTCAGCCAGGGCACAAGAAGGAAGATGCTGTCTGCACAAAGAAGCCCCCCACTAGTGAGACGTCCCCAAGGATTGCTAGTGTAAATGTGGGGGTGGAGAGTGCCTCAGAGAGCGGTAGGCAAGTGGCAGAGGCAACCTTAGTGTCCGTGGGTGGGGTGAATATTGCAACCCTGGCCGCCTTACCTCCAAACGTGGATAAGTACAGGCAGAGGCCTCAAGTGAATTGGACTATGGGGTGGAGGCTATATAATAAACACGGTCTAGTGTGACTATGGTCCTAGATACCCTGGTGTCTCAAGGTAGAATGCTACCTGGTGAGCTTCACCAGGCGACATATGCAGACAGCAGTACCAAACTCTATCCTATGGCTATGGTGGATTTGGGATGGGGATTTGTGACAGGCCCTATGAAAGTAGCTGTGTCTCCTCTACTCCCAGTCGAGTGTTTACTGGGCATGATCTTGAAGCATCTGAGTGGTCAGAGGTGGAGAGAGGGCTCCGTATGACAATTCTGGAGCTTCCTGAATGGGTATGTGCAGTGACAAGGTCAAAGACAATCCAGAAGGGAAAGGCTGGGTGCCTGGACCCTGGAACAAGGGGCCAAGCATCCCAGAACAAGGGCACTGGATCTGGTGAGCCAGCCCAGGGACCTCCAGAGGGGCAGGAGGATCTGACATCTAAGGAAGGGATTCCATTCCTGCCAGATCTGTCAGACTTGGCAGAGCTGACAGGAGCAGGTGGACCCTCCAGAGAGCAGTTCTGTCAGGGACAGAGAGACTGTCCCACCCTTGAGAGCTTAGGCAGATTGCCTATAAGAAAGAGGAGGAGGATGACAGTGAATTTCGCAGAATCTATTGTGAAAATGGACTGCTTTATACTGAGGCCAGAAACCTAAAGGAAGGGGCCACCCGGAGATTGGTGGTACCCTAAAAATATAGAGAGTTCATCCTGACCTTGTGTCATGATATCCCCTTGGCACGACATTTGAGACAGACGAAGACTTGGAACCGGTTGGTGAACCATTTCAACTGACCCCACATATCTGAAAAGGTCCCCCCCAGGGGAAAGCCCAATCAATCAATCAATCAATCAATCATGTCACTTATAAAGCGCACTACATACCCGCGAGGGTCTCAAGGCGCTGGGGGAAGAGGGGGGTGGTGCTGCTACTGATCGAAGAGCCAGGTCTTGAGGAGTCTTCTGAAGGCCAGTAGGTCTTGGGTCTATCGGAGGTTGGTGGGGAGGGTGTTCCAGGTCTTGGCGGCGAGGTGGGAGAAGGATCTGCCGCCGGCGGTCGTTTTCCGGATGCGGGGGACTGTGGCGAGGGCGAGGCTGGTCGAGCGGAGCTGGCGGGTGGGGGTGTAGAAGCTGAGTCGTCTGTTGAGGTAGGCTGGTCCGGAGTTGTGGAGTGCTTTGTGTGCGTGGGTGAGGAGCTTGAAGGTTATCCTCTTGTTGACAGGGAGCCAGTGCAGGTCTCTCAGGTGGGGTGTGATGTGGCTGCGTCGGGGGATGTCGAGGATAAGACGTGCAGAGGCGTTCTGGATGCGTTGCAGCCGTCTCAGGAGCTTAGCCGTCGTTCCTGCGTAGAGGGTGTTTCCGTAGTCCAGCCTGCTGGTGACGAGGGCCTGGGTGACTGTTTTTCTTGTTTCGGTGGGGATCCACTTGAAGATCCTGCGGAGCATTCGGAGGATGTTGAAGCAGGATGAGGAAACGGCGTTGACCTGCTTAGTCATGGAGAGGGTGGGGTCGAGGATGACCCCTAGGTTGCGTACGTGGTTGGTGGGTGGCGGGGCTGTTCCCAGTGATGTTGGCCACCAGGAGTCGTCCCAGGCTGAAGGGTTGGAACCAAGGATGAGGACCTCCGTCTTGTCCGAGTTCAGCTTCAGGCGGCTGGTCCTCATCCATTCGGCGACGGCCTTCATTCCTTCGTGGAGGTGGGCTTTGGCGGTGTGAGGGTCTTTGGTGAGGGAGAGGATCAGCTGGGTGTCGTCGGCGTAGGAGATGATGTTGAGGTTGTGCTGTCGGGCGACGTGGGCGAGGGGTGCCATGTAGATGTTGAACAGCGTTGGGCTGAGGGAGGAGCCTTGGGGTAAGCCGCAGATGATCTTGGTGGCCTTGGATCGGAAGGGGGCGAGGCGGACGCTTTGTGTTCTGCCGGAAAGGAAGGATGTGGTCCAGTCCAGGGCCTTCTCTTGGATCCCGGCGTCGTGAAGGCGTGTTCGTAGTGTGTGGTGGCAGACCGTGTCGAAGGCGGCTGATAGGTCCAGGAGGATGAGGGCTGCTGTTTCTCCGTTGTCTAGCAGGGTCCTGATGTCATCGGTGGCGGCGATGAGGGCAGTTTCGGTGCTGTGGTTGCTGCGGAAGCCGGACTGGGAAGGGTCCAGGATGTTGTTCTCCTCGAGGTATCGGGTCAGTTGTTTGTTGACGATTTTCTCGGTGACCTTCGCGGGGAACGGGAGCAGAGAGATGGGTCGGAAGTTCTTGAGGTCCTTGGGGTCTGCCTTGGGTTTTTGAGTAAGGCGGTGATCTCGGCGTGCTTCCAGCTTTCCGGGAAGGTTGCTGTCTCGAAGGAGATGTTGATTATTTTCTGGAGATGGGGCGCGATGGCTGTACTGGCTTTGTTGAAGACGTGGTGAGGGCACGGGTCTAGCGGTGAACCGGAGTGGATGGTGTTCATGATCTCGCTGGTGTCCTCGTCGTTGATGTTGGTCCAGGAGAGCAGGCGGTTGGTGGTTGTGGGGGCAGTGGTCTCGGTGGTTGCCGGGGCGGTCGTGGTGTTGAAGCTGTCGTGGATGTCGGCGATTTTGCGGTGGAAGAAGGTGGCCAGTGAGTCGCACAGGTCTCGCGACGGCTGGATGTCGTTGGTGTTGGAGCTGGGGTTGGAGAGTTCCTTCACGATGTTGAAGAGCTCTTTGCTGTTGTGTGCGTTGTTGTCTAGGCGGTCTTTGAGTGAGGCCCTTTGGCGGATCTGATGAGGTGATGGTGACTGCGGGTGGCGCTCTTGTGGGCGGCGTAGCTGTCCGCTGTCCGTTCGTGGAGCCAGATCTTCTCCAGTTTTCGGCATGTTCGTTTGGAGGCCTGGAGGTCTTCGGTGAACCAGGTGGCTTTCTTGCTGGTGTGGCTGTTGGGCGGATTCTTGAGCGGGGCGAGGGTGTTGGCGCAGTCGTCGATCCACTGTCTGAGGTTGCGGGCGGCGGTGTCGGGGTCGGAGGGTTCGGCGGGTGGGCTCAGGGCGAGGGTTGTGGTTAGCTGGTCTTCCGTGACTCTGCTCCAGCAGCGGCGAGGCATTTGTTCGGTGCGGTGGTGCATGGTGGGCTTCCTGTAGGTGAAGTGGATGCAGTGGTGGTCAGTCCAGTGGGGTTCGGAGGTGTGGTTGAAGGAGACGTGTGGGCTTGCGGAAAAGATGGAGTCGAGCGTGTGGCCGGAGGCGTGGGTGGGTGTAGTCACGAGCTGTCTGAGTCCGAGGTTGGCGAGGTTGTCGATCAGGGTGGTGGAGTTGGTGTCCTTGTTGTTCTCGAGGTGGAAGTTCAGGTCCCCGAGGAGGATGTAGTCCGTGGCGGCGATGGCGTGTGTGCTGACAAAGTCAGCGATGGAATCGCTGAACTGTGGTCGGGGTCCGGGGGTCTGTAGATGAGGGTTCCTCTGAGGGTGGTGTTGGGATCGGTGTGGATCTGGAAGTGCATGTGTTCGGCGGTGCTGAGGGTGTCGTCGGTGTTGGTTGAGACTCTGAGGGTGTTCCTGTGGACGATGGCGATGCCTCCTCCGACTCCGTTGGTGCGGTCCCTGTGGGTGATCTTGTATCCGTCCGGGATGGCAATGGCGATGTCGGGGGCTGAAGCGGGATTCAGCCAGGTCTCCGTCAGGAATGCGACGTCTGGGGAGGTTGAGTCGAGAAGGTCCCAGAGTTCGATGGCGTGTTTGCGGGCGGAGCGGGTGTTGAGGAGGATGCATCTGAGGTAGTTGGGTTCTTTCCTGGGCGGTGGTTTGGCGGGGCGGGTGCTGGCGAAGCTGCAGTTCCGGCAGGTGAAGGGCCCTTGGGTGCGCTTCGGGGTGGCCTGGTAGCAGGCGTGATCTTTTCCGGGGTTGAGTGCGTGGAGGGTGCTGGCGTCGTATCGGCATCTGTTGATGTGGCGGGCGCGGGGATGCCCGGACCAGGGGTCTGGCGCTGGGCGCGGTCACGGCGCGGACGGGCGCAGAAGGGTTTGCCTTAGGCGCGCCTTCGGCGCGCCAGCGGCGCGGCCGCACAGCGGTCGCCATAAATGGGGAGGTGGGAGGGAGGAGCAGGGAATGGGGCAGCGAATGGGCAGTGAGGGGGCGGGGCTGCAGGGCGCAGCGGCGGGAAACAGGCACAGAAGGGAAAACTAGCACAATCAGGGCATCAAGGGGGCACAGAAAGGAAAAAACTAGCACAATGAGGGGCAGCAAGGGGGCACAGAAAGGAAAAAACGAGCACAATCAGGGGCAGCAAGGGGGCACAGAAAGGAAAAACGAGCACAATCAGGGGCAGCAAGGGGGCACAGAAAGGAAAAAACGAGCACAATCAGGGGCAGCAAGGGGGCACAGAAAGGAAAAACGAGCACAATCAGGGGCAGCAAGGGGGGCACAGAAAGGAAAAAACGAGCACAATCAGGGGCAGCAAGGGGGCACAGAAAGGAAAAAAAAATGAGCACAATCAGGGGGAGGGAGGAGCAGGGAATGGGGCAGCAAATGGGCAGTGAGGGGGCGGGGCCGCAGGGGCGCAGCGGCGGGAAACAGGCACAGAAGGGAAAACGAGCACAATCAGGGCATCAAGGGGGCACAGAAAGGAAAAAACTAGCACAATGAGGGGCAGCAAGGGGGCACAGAAAGGAAAAAACGAGCACAATCAGGGGCAGCAAGGGGGCACAGAAAGGAAAAACGAGCACAATCAGGGGCAGCAAGGGGGGCACAGAAAGGAAAAAACGAGCACAATCAGGGGCAGCAAGGGGGCGCAGAAAGGAAAAAAACGAGCACAATCATGGGCAGCAAGGGGGGCACAGAAAGGAAAAAACGAGCACAATCAGGGGCAGCAAGGGGGCACAGAAAGGAAAAAAAAACGAGCACAATCAGGGGCAGCAAGGGGGCACAGAAAGGAAAAAACGAGCACAATCAGGGGCAGCAAGGGGGCACAGAAAGGAAAAACGAGCACAATCAGGGGCAGCAGCAGGGCACACAGACAGAGCTGTGTGCTGGGGGAGCGACCTACCAGTCAAGGTCAGGGGTCGCCCAAGAGAAAGATGATCAAAAACAGAAAGTGTCCGCAAAAGACCCCCAAAACCTGAACAAGGAGGGGGGACCCCGAGCCAACCAAAATTCAAATAGAGGGGTTATCAGGGAAAGAATGGTAGGTTCTTTGATCCCTCAAAGGTGGGAAAGTGCTTTGAATGTAATCAGCTAGGGCATGAGAAAGGAGATGCTGTCTGAATAAAGGAGTCTCCCACTAGTGGGGTGTCCACAGGTTTGCTAGTGTAAGTGTGGGGTTGAGAGTGCCCCAGAGGGGGGTAGGGAAGTGGCAATGGCATCCTTAGTGTCCCTGGGTGGGGTGAATATTGCAATTCTAGCCGCCTTACCTCCAAACATGAATAAGTATAGGCAGAGGCCTAAAGTCAATGGGACTGAGGTTGAGGCTGTAAGAGACACAGAGGCTAATGTGACTATGGTCCTAGACACCCTGGTGCCTCAATAGAGAATCCTACCTGGTGAGTTTCACCAGGTGACCTATGAAGACAACAGTACCAAACTCCATCCTATAGCTGAGGTGGATTTGGAATAGAGAGGTGTGACAGGCTCTATGAAAGTAGCTGTGTGTCCTGTACTCCCAGTCCAGTGTTTACTGGACAATTATCTCAAAGCATCTTAGTGGTCAGAGGTGGAGAGAGGGCTCCATATGAGAATTTTGGCGCTCCCTGAGTGGGTATGTGCTGTGACCAGGTCACAGACTATCCAGAAGGGAAATGGGGGACGCTTGGACCCGGAACAAAGGGCCAAGCAGCCAAGGGCAACTGTACAGGGTCTGGTGAGCCAGCCCATGGAACTCCAGAGGTGCAGGAGGAATCTGACCCTGATGGGGAGGATCTGACCTCTGAGGAAGGGATTCCATCCCTGCCAGATCTTTCAGACTTGGCAGAACTGACAGGAGCCGGTGGACCCTCCAGAGAGGAGTTTTGTCAGGGACAGACACTGAGAGCTTCAGGTGGATTGCCTCTGAGCTATAGGAGGGGGAAGACAGTGGATTTCACAGAATCTACTGGGAAGATGGACTGCTTTATACTGAGGCCAGAAACCTCAAGGAGAGCCACCAGAAGGTTGATGGTGCCCCAAAAGGACAGAGAGTTCATCCTGATCTGGGGACATCCCCTTGGCAGGACATTTAGGACAGACTAAGATTTGGAACTGGTTGGTGAACCTTTTGTACTGGCCCCATATGTCTGATAAGGTAAATGAGTTTTGCAGCTATTGTGTCAACTGTCAGGCCAGTGGCAAGGCAGGGGGCAATACAAAGGTTCCCTTGATACCACTGCCAGTGGTTGGGACTCCATTTGGAATGGTTGAAGTGGACATTGTTGGTCACCTAGACCCACCTACTACATCAGGGAATACGGATATCATGGTGGTAGTGGACCATCTCACAAGGTACCCTCAGACAGTACCCCTCAGAACCATCAATGCTCCTGTATTGGTTAGAACACTACATGGTGTGTTCACCAGAGTGGGTTTCCCAAAAGAGGTTATTTCAGATAAGGGCACAAACTTCCTGTCGAGCTATCTGCCAGCGATGTGGGATGAATGTGGTGTTAACTACAAGGCCACCACCCCATGTCACCGCCAGACAAATGGTCTGGTGGGGAGGTTCAACAAGACCCTGAAGGGCATGATCAATGGGTTGTCAGACAAACTCAGGGTAGATGGGATGTTCTCCTCCCATACCTATGGTTTACCTACATGGAGGTCCCACAAAAAGGGATTTTTTTCAGTACCTTTGAGTTGGTGTTTGGAAACCCTGTGAGGAGGCCATTGTGCCTGCTGCAAGAGTCTATGGAGAAGCCTCTCAAGGAAGCAAAGGACAATGTGCTGGACTATGTGCTAGGCCTGAGATCTCGACTCGCAGAGCACATGTACAAGGCAAGTAGGAAACTGGAGGCTAGCCAGGAGCTCATGAAGCACTGGTATGGTCACAAGGCTACAATGCCTGAGTATACTCCAGGACAATTGGTGAGGGTGTTGGAGCCTTTAGGTCCTAGGGCCCTCCATGACAAATGGAGTGGGCTCTATCCAATCATTGAAAAGAAGAGTGAGGTTACATTAACACCTCCAGGAACCCTCATAGGATCCTGCATGTAAATAGTTTGAAACCCCACCATGACAGGGCAGACATGACCATGCTTCTGGTCACAGATGAGGGAGTGGAAGAAGAGACTGAGCCAGTGCCCGACCTCCTCTCCGAAAATGCGCAAGATGGGTCAGTGGAGGGAGCGGTACTCTCTCCCAAATTGCCAGATCAGCTGCACAGAGACTACAAGCACGTGCTGGAGCAGTTTGCTAGCCTGCTCTCTTTCATCCCAGGTATCACTGAGAGGTGTGTGCACCACATTTACACAGGTGACAGCCCACCTGTCAAAAATAAATGGCACAGGTTGTCTGCCAATGTCAGAGCCAGCATCAAGGCTGAGGTACCAAAGATGTTGGTGTTGGGCGTAACTGAGCCTTCTGACAGTCCATGGGCCAGTCCAGTGGTGCTAGTGCCCAAACCTAATCCCCAGGAGGCAAAGAAGGAGTTAAGGTTCTTTGTGGACTACAGAGGACTTAATGCTGTCATGAAGACTGATCCTTACCGTATACCTAGAGTTGATGAGCCAATTGATAGATTAGGGCCTGCTAAGTACCTTAGTTCATTTGATTTGACTTTAGGATATTGGCAGATTGCCCTCACAGATGGAGCAAAGGAGAGGTCAGCATTCTCCACCCCAGAGGGACATTATCAGCTCAAGGTAATGCCCTTTGGCTTAAAGAATGCTCCTGCCACCTTCCAAAGGTTGCAGTGTAGTTCCTAAAAATACATAGGATCTGCGCATTTAGACAACATAAACTCAGGGATTGGTGTCCAGACTGATTCTAGACACCCCCAAAAGATATGTTAGCCTATAGTCCAGCTATCTCACAGTGACACCATAAGCCCCCTAACCTTACCATGGAGCGAATAGTTTCTGGCAACTATCAAACATGACAACCCTTGATCTTTCAGGGATAGTGGAAACAGTACAGTACTTTTCACTCACTCAATCATACTCACTTAGTTACAGAGAGATACACAAAATAAACGATGGGGACATTTTCAATAAGCATTTATTGAACCAGTGTCATTCTAGTATAAAACATGTGCTGCGGCAATCATTAGACAGAAGCAAATGTATAGGATTACAAGCACCAACAGAGTAAATAAGAGGTAGAATTCTACCATGGTGCTAAATTAGTGAATATATGCAGGCATATAGATACATGAAGGTAATCAAGCGTACTCCTACGATGCAAACCCTACCTAAGTGTACCTAAGATGTATGTGGGTGTAAAGCCAAGAATCCCCTAGGAAAGAGTCAACTCCATTACCTGATGGGAGAGAATGAAGGGCCCCGTCTTGGTCTCGAGTTGGACACCCCACAAGGGATGTCAAACCGCTGCATATTGTAGCTTCTGCAGGCCGGGACCTCAGCATCTAGTGTCAGCGTGGAAGTTTTTCCTCTGCCTGTCTAGTATTGGTATGGTTCTTTTATACCAATCAAGGATAGCCTTGGGGTCCCTTACACAATCAATATGTTGTGAGACCGATTATGTAAATGAGCCTAAATCAATACCTGCAATTATGCCAAGTAGTTCTATCGCCCTAGGATGTAGATGACCATGACTTTTGTACAGAGTGTGTTAATCCTGTTATGTACGTCATGTGCAGGGACTTTTCTAAGAATCCTCATGCATAATAAATGAGGCTAGTTTCAAGGAAACCGATAGACATTTATTCAGCACATAATTGGGTAAAAGGTTAGTGCTAGAACCGTTCTGCAAAGCAAGGTAGGACAAATGTAGGTAAAAGATTGTGTAACTACCTAGGCCTAGATTGGGTACATTGGGGTGCATAGGAAGGTTGGTGAACAGGGTCCTGTCTGGTTTGGAGGAGTTCAGTTCAGCATATCTGGATGATATAGCTGTATACAGTTCTGCATGGGAGGATCCCTTAAGCCAACTGAGGGAAGTGCTTCATGCCATGCAGCAGGCAGACCTGACTATTAAGGCCAGTAAGTGCCAAATAGGCAGAGACGGCCAGCATGGATCAGAGGTAGGGGGGCAGGGGTATGGGCGGGGGAGGACATGGGGGAAGCGGGTGTAAAAAAAATAATTTAAAACGTACCTTCTCGTCGCTTCCTCACCGCGTCTCTTCTCCCTAGTCCCCCCTCACTGGCCTGAACAGGAAACACACCCAGGCTCCCAGTCAGCCAATCACAATGCTACCTTAGCAGCATTGTGATTGGTCTGAGCGCCGTGTTTCAGTGCTCAGCCGCTGACTGAGAGCCTGGGCATGTTCTCCACGCAGTCTGTAATGCAGCCTGCATGGAGAACATGCGAGGTCCGCAAGACATTTTTGCCGGCCCGAGAGGGTGGGCCAACCAGTTATTGCTCACTACCAGTCCTCCCCTGCCCCTGCCTCTTCATGCAAAGCTGCAAAAGTAGGAGAAAATAAAATGATAATAACGCGAGTTATTATCATTTTATTTTCCTTTATTTCACTGCTAAAAAGCAGTGGGGCGAAGCTCCTCCGCCTTAGGAGAGGAGCTGCCACTACAAATAGGGCAGAGTTCAGTGGTGTACCTGGGCCACCTGGTAGGTGTAGGCCATGTACAGCCTCTCCAGGCCAAAATCCAAACCATTTTGTATTGGGCAGCTCCTACTACCCAACCCAGGTCAGGGCATTCCTTGGTCTGACTGGGTACTATAGAAGATTTGTTCAGAAATATGTGACCATTGTAGCTCCCCTGACAAAACTCACTTTTAAGAAGAGGCCTAAGAAAGTGGCATGGACCCCAGAGTGTCAGAAAGCTTTTGACACTCTGAAATCTGCTATGTGTTCAGCACCAGTGTTACTGGTCCCTGACTACTCAAAGGAATGTGTTGTTCAGACAGATGCTTCAGAACAAGGGATTGGGTCAGTGTTGGCACCGGTGAATGAGGAAGGCCTTGATCAGCCAGTTGCCTTCATTAGCAGGCGACTTCTACCCGTAGAGCAAAGATGGAGTGCCATCGAGAGGGAGGCATTTGCTGTGGTTTGGTCCATGAAAAAGCTGCGACCATATTTGTTTGGTACCCACTTTTGTGTTCAAACTGACCACAGACCTCTCAGATGGCTCCTGCAGATGAAGGGGGAGAATCCCAAACTATTGCGGTGGTCCATTTCCCTACAGGTAATGGACTTCACAGTGGAACACAGAGCTGGGGTTGCCTATGGCAATGCGGATGGACTTTCCAGGTTTTTCCACTTAGCTGATAAGGACTACCAGGGTGTAGGTTAGTGGCCCATCACCTTTTGTTTGGGGGGCTATGTTGCAAAGTCACCCTGTGTGCCCTGAGCACCCTCATTATTTACTGACTGTTACTGGTGATAACTGACTCTGACTGTCCCTAGGCTCCGTCTAACCAGGCCCAGGGCCAGTGCTATGTTGAAACCACAGTGAAAACACACATATGCGAGGAGGCAAGATGGCGACCGACTGATATCGCCGTGAAGATGCTCCGCTGAGCCTCCCCAATTGCAGCGGCTTTGAAGGCTCTCTACTTGCCTCTTAGCTAGCGGAAAAATGAGGACGATTTAAAAGCCCCAAAAAGCAATCTTAAAGAGAAGGGAAGGAATGCGGCTGAAACCACAAGACTCACCTCGGCTGCTTGCCATTACGCTCTGCCTTCACTGAGAGGACGCTGAGGTAGCTCTGGGTTCATGGATGGAACCTGGCCTGCGTGAGGTTTTCCCAGCTGAGCAGCGGAGGGTTGTGCGGAGGACAGCGCGATCTTCAAGCAGTGCGGAGAAGTCTCCCGCTGTGGCAACATTGTGGCGCTGCACTTGGTATAGGATCGGAATTGGAGCGTGGAGCAGGTTTGGCCCCGAGACTCTGTGTTGCAGCAAAGGCATTTCCTGTCAGCTCACCCAAGTCAGGATGACCGGTAAAGGGGCGAGGGCTGGGAAGACTCTTCTTGTGCCCTCTGAGTCATAAGCCGCGCTGGCACTCACACGGAAAAGAAGAGTGGATGCCTTAAGCGCGAAAGGCAGAGGTGGTGGTGAGAAAGGTGACGGTGCAAAAAAGACCTTGCAGGAAAAAGACTTGACAATGACGGCCGTCGGGAAGAAGGGCACCACTCGCACACCCAAGGATGCCGATGGCTCACAACCTTTAATCACTAGTCGCTTTGCAGCAACTAGTGAGAAAGAGAAAGAGAACAATATGCTTGTCAGTGGCGCAGATAACCTGGGTACAGGAGGATCGATACTCCTTCATCTGATGATAACGGTAAAGCCCTCGCCCTTTTGCCGGTATCCATGCCAGCAGAGGTTAGTTTGGAGGGTAACTCGATCAGCATGCACAATAACCCCAGTATTTTGGCATGTAATTTGTCTGTTCCTAACAACACAGGAGCCACAGCTAACCCTCTTCCACTAGCGCCCCTTGGAGATCGTGCGCTTATAGACTGGAATTCAAAGACGCCAGACAACCAGGATAAGTTTTATTCTCTGACAGAGGAATCCGAAATGTCAGACATCAGTATCTCGTTGTCTAGTGGGGAGGAAGGAAAGAAATGGTACAGCAGTCCCAATACTGACACCCAGAGAGGTAAACCTGGCACTAAAAAACTATTGAAAAAAAAGAGTAGAGATCGTGCGCAAAGAAAGGACGACTTATCTGATGATGATAATGCGGGTGTAAAAGAGCTGACATGGGACTACAACAACACCTCTCTTACCTTAGTTTCAGAATCTTCCACCGCTTCTGTGAATAATCAAACAAGCATTGGCAGTGGCAAAGGCGGCGATCATCGAAACACAAGTAGTGAACCTGCCCTGACAGATGTTTTACAGTCCATCAAAAGCTTCCAGGAGGAAGTTAAGGCAGACAGTCGTAGATCCCGTATGGCGGCCAAAAAATTGCAAGGGGCAGTTAGAAAGGTTGTCAAAACCTGTGCCGATATTGCGGATCGAATGGCCATGGTGGAGGGAAGGACGGAACAACTGGGAAAAGATGTTGCCTCACTTCAGACTCAGCATGATGAACACGAGGGGATGGTAAAAAACATGATGTGGAAACTGGAGGAGCAAGAAAATCGGCAGAGACGCAACAACCTCCGCTTCTTAGGAATTCCGGAAGGGGTTGAAAAAGATGATCCCAGAAAATTTATGATTACCTTATTGAAAGGGGCTTTTCCCGAACTGCAATCATGGGATTTGGACAGGGAAATTCAAAGAGCCCACAGATTTCCCTTGTTTCCTGGCAAGCATGCAGCGGCTTCACAGCACCCTCGTGCCATGCTTTTATTTTTTGGAAACTTTTTACTTCGTCAAATTCTTTTTGACTTGGCCAGACCCACCAAGAAAGGTCACACTAAATGGTAACTGTAATTGTAAAAAGAAAATTACAAAAATTACAAAAATGAGCCAAACTAATCTAGTTTGGTACCCGATTTTGATCGTCGGTAAAAGGGGGAAAAAAGAAAAAAGGGTGGCTATATTTACGGATCATGTAGTGGAAAAAGATGGGTCTGTTAAGGGTACTATCAGTGAATATTTGTGGCCTAAACGATCTTAGGAAAAGACAGGCGGTGGCAGTAGGACTTCAAACTTGGGGCACAAATATTGTTTGTTTGCAAGAAACGCATATTGAGGGGTCACAAGCACATATCTTAAAATCATTAGGATATAGGTTGATCTGTGCCATGTCACAAGGAGCTAGGGTAAGGGGGGGTTGCTATTTTAGCCAGGGGGAGCGGGCTTGTTTTTAGTCACTCTAAGGCAGATAAATTTGGTCGCTGGGCAATTACAGAGTGTCAATATGGGAGTGGGCAAAAGATGACTCTATGTGCCATTTATGGCAGCAACAGCGATGAGGCATCAGTTTTTGATGAGATTTCAAACGAATTGATGCATTGGCCACTACCCTTAATGATTTGTGGGGATTTTAACATTAACCTGCCAAGCAACTGGTCCTTAAAGGAGGGGTGGCACTATACCGGCCGCAAACCCAAAGTATTTAAAGCATTAAGACAAATGTGTTGCATACACGGGCTGGTAGATGGCTGGCAGACCTTAAAATCTGATGATCCAGGGTTTACCTATTTCTCCAATACACATCTCACCCATGCAAGATTGGATTATATTCTAATGTCTAATACAATAAAAACCAAGTGTAAAATCATTAAACTCCCCCGGATCCTTTCGGATCATAATCCTCTCATTTGTTCCGTGGAAATAGACAATAGAAGGGACACTCCTAGCTCATGGACGTTTGAGAAAGCCCTGCTCTTAGATGAGAATTATTGCAGTCACATCCGAGAGTGGATCCCTAATTTTTTATCTGACAATGAAGGGAGCTCTTCAATCGAAATAGTCTGGGATACGCTAAAAGCAGGGATCCGAGGGGAGACCCTGCAATATTCTTTAAAAGCTAGCAAACTAGCTAGGGAAGCTATGCAGGGGTTACAAGATAACCTGAAAAAGGCTGAGGAAGACTTAATAAGTGTTACAACGGGAAATGTTCCAGTAGGGAAGGAAGAAGTAGAGAAAGTCCAGAACCAGGTGGCAATCGCTAAGGCTTTAATTATGAATATTTTCATGGAAAAAGTAATTAAAAAGCACTCTCACAAAAGGAAATGATATATGAAGTGAACGAGCAAATTGGACATCAATTAGCCGTTCGTATGAGACAACAGGCCTCATCAAATTTGATCCGCGAAATCCAGGATCCTCAGGGAGTCCGAGTAGCAGACCCCAAACTCATAAGAGAAGCTTTCTGGCGGTTTTACCAAGATTTATATACTGAATCGAGGGGTGGTGACCAGGCAAGCATTGAGGATTATCTAGATCAGGTTTCTAATGAGAAATTTAAAGATGAGGATGCAAATCTCTTAGAGGAGCTACCCACAGAGGGAGAAATCACTGGTATAATCAAAAATTTGCCAAGAGGGAAAGCTACAGGGTTAGATTGCATCCCTTCGGAATTCTATGCCTCTTTTCTAGATCAAATTAAACGTATATTGATAGAGCTCATTATACATATCTTTAAAGGAGGCCATCCCCCGAAATCTTGGTCTCGGGCAAAAATAGTCATCTTCCCTAAAAAGAACAAACCGCCGGAACAGATGGGTTCATATCGTCCCATTACCCTCATTAATTCAGACTCCAAAATCTACTCAAAAGTTTTGGCTAATAGAATTGCTCCCATTATCCACAAGGTAATTGCTCAGAGCCCACATGGCTTCATTCCAGGCAGGTCCACTATCAACCACATTCAGCGAGTAATTACCTTGTTTGATGGTATGGATGTTACAGGAGACCCTATGGCGCTGATTCTGCTTGATGCGGAGAAAGCTTTCGATAGGGTCTCCTGGCACTTCCTGTGGACTGCAATGTCCAGAATGGGTATCAAGGGAGGCTATATACAGGCAGTCCAAAAACTGTACGTGAATCCAAGGGCCGTAGTATTGGTAAATGATATTTTAACTGAAGATTTGATTATATCACGTGGAACACGGCAGGGCTGTCCTTGCTCGCCATTGCTTTTCGCAATTTATATAGACCCATTTATCCGGCGATTGGAAAAGGAGGGAGAAATTAAACCTATATTATCACAGGGATATGTCACTAAATCGCTAGCCTATGCGGATGATATCGCTATTGTGACATCCGATCCAAACACGGCAATGACAGCTATCGAGAGGGAGGCTAAACAATTTGGAGATGTGTCCGGCTATCTACTTAACCAGGGCAAAACTCAGATTGTTTTAAATAGGAAAAGTGAATGGAGGGATCCTCGAGTTGTGGAACAGGCGACGTACTTAGGAGTCTGCATCACATCTGATTTGGAAAATCTGGTTGAGATAAATCTGAAGCCAATAACCGGTATAATGCGTGAAGATCTCCAACGTCTTGTCAATTTACATCTCTCTATCATTGGAAGAGTGAACGCAATTAAAATGGTCTTCTTTCCTAAAATTTTGTATATGTTTAGGGCAATCTGTCTAGAATTCTCTGCAACATGGCTCAAATCAATAGAACGGATGTTCTCTAGCTTTATCTGGGCATATTCACAACCTCGGCGGGCCTACAAGTTCCTCACTCTCCAGAAGGAGCGAGATGGACTAGCTCTCCCAAACGTGAAGGCATATTACTGGGCTACCGTGTTATTGTATAGCGATGAGTTACTTCAGAATAACCGGGAAGGTATGGAGGGAGAAGCCTATGCACCATCTATTTTCCAATTACTATTAGGCAGGGAGAGCAGAGGATACTGGTGGAGACATTTTCACGACAGCTACCACAAAAAGGTCAAATTTAAAACACTATTTAGTGGATTTAAGGTGTGGAAGACTATTAGGAAAATGCTTGGTATAGGGAGACTGTCCTTCTATACGCCCTTAAAGAATAACCCAGAACTGCCCGAAATTTTTAATGATAGATATATACTTAAGTGGCACGATGTAGGAATTGTCCAGATTGGCTGCCTCTTTTCCTCCATTGGGATTCGGTCTTTCGAAGAATTAAAAAACAATTTTGGATTAGACTGGCGGGACTTCTTCAAGTACCTGCAAATTAGAGATTTTTTGTCACGGAAGGTAGGTGGGGGGGGGTGGAAAAAATCGACCTAGTAGAAATACTTTTATCTGGCACTAAAAACACGATTGGGGGTATTTATTCACGCATTAATGCTATGTTTCCGGATGATATGGAGAAAATTGCGCAAAAATGGTTAGAGAAAGCAGCAATTTCGAATGATGAGTTTAATTATGCTTATGAAATGTCGCAAACAATTTTAATGTCAACTAAACTCCAAGCACAATTTTTTAAAACCTGTTTTTTTCTATATTATACACCGGACAAAATAGCTAAGTGGGGAACTGGTAAGAGCACATGTTGTCCTAGATGTATGCTTTTTAATGCTGATTGTATACACATTTTTTCCACCTGCGAAGGGTTAACATCTGTTAAACAAGAGATTGGGAAATTTCTATCTACAGTGGTGCATCGCACAATAGTTTTATCTAGCGGTGTTATTCTATTAGGGGCAACAGATCCCGGAAACGCTAGAATAGGGCGTGAACTTATCTTTATAGCAATGGCCGTTTTTAGATTGTGTATAGCCTCAGCGTGGTTGGATGCTACCGCTCCGACATTTCAACAATGGTTAGCCAGATTTCTCGCCATTTCAAATATTGAAATTGCTATCTATAAACGTAAGGGCAGCAGGCGATGGAAAAGAGGTTTAAAAATTTGGACACCTTTAAAAGAATGGTGTCAATCGCAAGGTCGTACGGAATGAATTTTGTTTTTTTTTGTTGTTGTTTTTTTTTACTTAAGGTGCAACCGGATCTGGGCGTATTAATGTATGTATTAATCTTGTCTTTTTGATAATGTAACTCACCTTATAAATGTATGTATACTTGTCTGACCGGGAGGGTTGGGGGTGGGGGGAGGGCGAAAACTTGCTGTTTAAAAACTAAATAAAGATATTTAAAAAAAGAAAAAGAAAACACACATATGCATTAGGGTACAACACATTATTAGTGTACAATTACCATTTGCATGAACTACCCTATAAGTCCCTAGTAGAAAAAAGGGCAGGGGGGTTAAAACGACCTATCCGTCCCTAGTATATAATAGGGTATGGCAATTTGGAGGCCAGCAGCCCTTTCTGCACTTGCAGGTGTGCACTGCTGAGCACCTGAGGTCATTTTAAAAGCAGCCCTGCCTTGCAGCACTGTTTTTAAAAATATATTAACTGAAAACTCGACTTTGGTGGTGGGGGCACTTAAAAAGTGATAATCTACATTATTTGTAAATATTAGGTACTTTGGGAGTCTCCCCCATGTCTTGCAGAGGTAGAGGGTCATGTAATTATAAGCAGGGTCCTTATAACAGATGTTTTATATGCTCTGGGGATAGAGAAATTGCACATTTTACTTCCCCCATTGTAGCAAAGTGCCTCCCAAAATCGACTTTGCTGCTATGAGCACTGTGGAGTATGGATCTAAACTATTTTTGCATATTCAGGAGGAAAGTGGTCATACTCTGGGGTGTTGCCTTGCTCTTCATTGGACAGGAGTGCTCTCTTGCTTGACCCCAGAGAAAACTGAATAAATATAGGAGAGATACAGAGCCTCTCAGATCTGCTGCTTGAAACTCTTATAAGAAGAATGATTGCCATGCTGGAACATTGATTTGCACCACCAGCCCCTGCAATCTGACTGACTGGGCCTGCTGCATTATATGGAACTACAGCCCTGTGGATGTCCCTTGCTTCTGAACGAAAAAACAGTGGACACCCTGCAAGCTACAATTAACAGAGCTCACTGGCATCATCACCACCAAGAGTTCATTGCCTGGAGTGCGTCCAGTGGACTTTTTAGGGTTTTGTCCAAGAGGCATTGTGGGAATTGTAGTCCCAAACTTTCAAGGACCATCTTGGAGCTTCCAGACCTTTGGATTGTATTTTGGACCTTCGGACCCTCAAAAGGAACTTCAGGAAGAAGTTCCAGAAGTTTGGAGCAACTATGGAAAAAAGCTCCATAAGGTGAGAGACTCAATGGTGAGAGCCAAGCCGGGAACCTTCAACCCTGATCCGGCCTTGATTCCAGGTTCATCCTGCTGAAGAGCTCTGGAGGTCTCACTTCCAGAGTTTGACCGGGAGTTCCTTGAATGTCAAGCCAGTAAGCCTTCGCCGAATTTGGACTGGTGAAGAGCATCAAGGGACCCCGGTGGAAAAAACTCAATACATTTTTCTAAATCTGAAGCTAAAATTTTGAATGGGGCCTCTAGCTCAGTGTATCCGTGCAGCGCTCCGTCGCGGTCGGCCTGAAAATCTGACTTTGTCTTGGTCTAGCGCAACCAGATGTTCCAGAGTGGCGCTATGGGTTTCTAAGTGCTAGAAAGTGTATAATATTTAAAAAATCATATTTCTGGTTCCCTACATTGTATATTTGTCATTTTGGTGTCATTTTTAAGATACAAATATTTCCTATTTTTATGAATTGGTCTGGGGTTTTTATTGTGGCGGTGTCTTATTTATTTGCTGAATTGGTGTTTTTAAATGCTTGACATACCTGTCTCCTAAGTTAAGCCAGCCTGCTCGCAGACAAGCTAGCAGGGTTGAGCATGGGAAAAATTTATTGAAACCTATACTGAGCCCTTGACCATGTTAGTGGCCTTATATCCAGTGGTAGATGCACATTTACCACTACTAATAATCCACTTTCCAACAGTTGTTTTAAGTAATCATGGGGCATATTATCAAGGAAGTGCGATATTTATCGCTAACCGCACTTAGCGCGTTTTTTTTTAACGCCGCATATCGCTGGAAATTATCGCTGAGATAACACCCTATTAGTAAGGTTTATCTCCATAGCGATAATATTTCCAGCGATAGCGGCAAAATGCGAAAATATCGCTGGAAAACCAGCGATATTCTCGCATTAACGCAAGGACGGATTTAGCCTGACAATCCACCCCCTATGCTACAAACAGGTAAGTCACCCTCAGTAGCAGGTGTAAAAATCTAGCGATAAACGCGCTTAGCGCGATTTATTTTATCGCATCGCCTGCCTTGCTAATAGGGGTTAGTTGTGTTAGCGACTGTTTTCAGTCGCTTTTAGTGGGGAACGCCTACCTTGCATGTCATTAGCGATAATTATCGCTGACATGCAAGGCGATGGTAAAACCGCCCGCTAACGCCTAAAAGCTGTCGCTAACGCCTGTTAGCGACAGCTTGCTAACAGGGCGATAAAAATATCGCCGCTTTAGCGGCAAAAAGTGCCGCTAAAGCGGCGATAAAGCCCTTGATAATATGCCCCCATGTTTTGAAAATGTTTACCAAGACTCATCTGTTGTTTTAGTTAAGATAATTTCCTTAATGAAACATTTTTGCATTAAACTAATTCTTAAATATCAGTTTAGGAATTGCCTCCAGAGAAGCAGTCAAATTGGAATTAAAATGATTTGCAGCACTGAAAAACTGCACAGGTTCAAGTGCCACATTGAAGTTCTTTTGGATATGTGGTCTAGTCCTTGTCAGTGCATTAAGGTGTTGGGTCATAAACACAACATTCCCTCAACTATCCATTTGTCCTATTAGTTTGTTTTGGTGCAAGCTGCTCTGCTGACATTTGTGTAAAGGCATTAAGGGTGATTAATTTCAGCTGCTTGAGTTGAAGAGTTTGGAAAGGTCAAAAAAGAAGATTTCAAATACTGTTTATTTTTTCTTTTGGATTACAAGTTTTCATTTGCTTAACTAAAACTGAGTTTGCAAAGGTCACCTTTGGATTTATGAGTTTTCTGCTGCTTGAGTTGAGGAGTTCACGAAGATTGAGTTTGAAGACTTTTAACAGAGTTATTAAGGAGCTAATATAAGAAATGGAAAAATAACTTTGAAAGCTTTGTTTTCTTCTTTGTTCAATGGAAACAATACTGGAGCATATCAGTTGCTTTGGAGATTATTTAAAAGCAAGGCATTATTTATTTGAAAGTGACTACAACCTGAGAGGAGCTCAATTCCCTGTGTGTTTATTTTTTGAATGCCTGACAAGTCATTGAATTACATTTTGTTGGACTTATAAATCAGACTTTCATGTAAAAAAAGAGAAAGATGGCAGGAGGGGAAAGTTGTTAATGTGCAATTGCAATAATCAGTTCTTTCTTTTCTTTGTTTTAAGCAAATGTATTTTTGTTTTAAAACACTGAGTTACTGGAAAGAATGCATATGAGGTTTTAACAGAGTTCAGGCAGCCAAGAAAATTAGATGGCATAAAGGTTAGTGGCAAGAGTCTTTGGAACAGATGTACGACCCTTTTTTGTGGTCACAAACGGGAGATCAGCCCGTTTGCAACCTCAAAAAAGGGTCCAGTCTGCTGACACCAGCAGGCCACCATCACTGTCAGTGCTACCCATTCCCTATGGGGTCGCAAATAGCACTTGCCTCATGAATATTATTGAGCCAAGCAATTTGCAACTCCATTGGGAATCGCAAACAGTGTCTGAGACACTGTTGTACATTCACTTTTGTGAGTCGAAAATTGCGACTCTCAAAAGTGAATGGTCGTACATCTGGCACTAAGTGTGTATAAAATTCACATTCTGCACAATATATGAAGTAATGGTGTATTTCTATGTCCTTAGGTAACCATCCTTGTCTAGTGCTACAGTTAACAACTGGCCAATGTATCTCTTCCCATCCCCTTTCCCCCGGGGGCCTCCTTTACTCATCTAGAACTAGGTAGGAGTCTCAGAAGGACGAGGAGTGAAATATTCTAAAGTCATCTGTGATCTCCATGCGATGGAGCTCAGGTATTTGTTTGAATTCATGACATCAGTGATCTAAAAGAAGGACCTTTAAGATCTTTGAGGGCTATCGCTGATACTACACATGACATTGCAGTAAAGTTCACAAATATCTAGCAAGTATATGCATGGATGACATGAGAAACCTGAGACCTACCAGTGTCCTGCAGGTAGTGAACATGTCAGGAGTGACTAATCGCCCTGGGGAGAAACATGAAAATCCAAGTCAAAAGACTGGGCATGATTCACATAGATGTCACAGTAGGTAGGTAAGTAATGTATTTATCAAATCATATTATGATAAATATGATAGCTTTTAGAATAAGAGTTACAAATGTGCATATATGCATGACTTTTAATAGATGTTATAAGCAATTGAGCATCAAAACAAGAAGCACATAAAATATTTTAAAAGAGAGAGACATCATGGAACTTAAGAACCCAAGATACTAAAAGCTATGTCTTAACATATCATAAAGCACTTTAAAAAGTTGGGGATTGGTTATTAAAACAATGATTGATTGATTCTCTGGGGGATTTTGTGTTTGACTCGTTGAAAAGTCTTTGGAGCTATTGTTTACCTAAACCTAGTTAGTGAGGGCACATACAGATGATGTGTTCAATAGTTTCCGACTCATAGCCACATAAACGCCATGAGCCGTTGACTTTAAATAGAACAATAAAGGAGCCAGAATAGAACCAAGTTTTAACCCATTTACGGTTGGCCCTTTTGTTGATAATATTTTGGAAGTTAATTTGATTCTGACCCAGGTGTCTGTCTGTAACTTTAATATAATTATTAGGTTGGTCAAATGTATGCTCCGTAATTCAGGAAAGTAATTTATGATTTTTAGTATATTTTGAAGATTTAATATGTCATGTGGGCCTTCAGATGTATACATTGGACATAAATCCAGTTCTGTGAATTCTTTACAGTCTCTATAATCAGAATATTGAGTTTCTCATGGTTTTATGTTACTGGTGGAAATGCACGTTGGGTTAGTCGTCTCAAGGTCAGGTGCTCTGAATTGCTGATTCTAAATTGTGAATATGGTTGTGGGGTTCCCTGTGCAATCTTTTTGATGGAGATGAGATGGCAATCTCAGGTTGGAACGGTCTGTTGCACCCGTACTGCAAAGGTATAACAGGGAAGATATTTAGTTAGATGACACAATAATGTATGATGCCAATGTGAGAGTGTCTGCTTAACTGCAAAATGCTTCAGAGAATTCCAGATAAGCTGTCCAGAAAACTGCACTGAATAGATCTACCAGCAAGCTATATTGTCCAATGCAATGGGGCAGGTTGATGCCTCAGCCTGTTGCACATGACACAAAGCAACCCATATTAATGCCAAATGTGTTTGTTAGAAAATGCCAATACATTGTATGTCATGCAAAAGAAATGTTTAGTCATTTTGAAGATGCTTTCATTGTCATAATGATGTTTCCTAATGCAATACACTTTTAACGTAAACAAAGAACAGAAAATAAATATCAGTTTTCTATGTCATAACTTCAATATCAAACATTCAACACAAATGAAAGATAGTCAAAGGTTTTTTTATTTTAAAAAGGTATACATATTTTTATTTTACAGAAAGGTTTTCAGTGAGTGAATTAGAGCTACAGAATTAATATATAGCAAAATAAAGGTTAGTTTTGGGAGTTTATCCTACTACTACACCTACCCAAAAGTGGTGGAGAGACTGTGCGAGAGTGTGCTTGTTTTGTGGGTGGTTGAATGTTGAGTTTGTAGTAGTTAAGTTGGTAGCGGCAAAGGTTGAGTTTGTGGAAGTGGAGGTGGTGCAGGTATAGATGTTGCAGGTGGGTGTGGCAGAGGTGTTAGATTAGCAAGCAGTTTGCCCCTCCTAGGCTGAGGTACATGTGTAGCATGTTGTACATGGGTTGGCTGTGAAGGATGAAATTGGCATGTTTTAACTATTGCCTCTATAATTTTCATGGCCAAGGCATTTTGCTTTACATGCTCTTCCCTCAATCTTCAAAGATGCTCTTGGTGCATCATTGGTATGTTTTGGTAACATTTTGTAACATTATCCAAAGCACTGTGTAGTATGCTGCACCTAATTCATAGCCAATGTAACAGGTAGAATGTAAACTAGTTGATTCCATATGACATCATGTTGGAATTAACACTGACATTCCAATTCTGAATGTTATTATTCAAGTGAAGCTGTTGGGTGAACTGGAGCTGTGTATGCAGGCTGAGGTGTTTCATCTACAATCTCGTGGATTGATCTTTACATTGGCGAAGAGCTGAAAGAACCCTTCACCTACACCTCAACGCTACCAGCATCTGAATTGTGAAGACTTTGACTATTATCTGCCTACTTGGTATCGTATGGCTTTCATTTAATTTTGAACTGAAGTTAGACAATTTGTTTCCCTATTTATTCTGAAACGAGTGCAAGTCTGAGTTTTATCTCTTTGTTTCGTGAAGATCAGCGAGTGTAAGGCTGCGTTCGCTGTTATTGGAAACTTAGAAGGTCATTACGATGGCGGGCGGACAAAGTCCGCCCGCCTCTGCAACGGCAAACGGGACTGCCCGCAAGAGGTGCGGCGGTCCCGCCATGTGCATTAGGATACCACCGCCACCGTGGCGGTGGCATCCCGTATTGTTTACATTGCGGCGGGGGTGCTGTCAGCGGCACCCGCCGCAATGTGAAAAACGCATGTTGTGCATTTGAATGCACAACGTGACAGGCACCGCGTGGTGCCTGCCACCTTGTGCATTCAAATGTAGGGGGGTATCACAGTATGGTACCCCCCATGTGCACCCCCACCCCCCCAAAACCCTGGGTGCCCGCAACGGGCCCCCAGAAGCAAAGACTGCATGCCTTTCCATGGCGGCAACACCGCTATGGAAAGGCTGCTTTCCGCCACCATCCTAATATGGATGGCGGTGTCTTGCAGACACCACCACCATGTTAGAGCTCTTTTCTGCCCGGTCCCCTGTCAGACCGGCAGAAAACTGGCGGACGGTCTTTCCGTCCGCCGGGGTCCCCCCTGCCATCGTAATATGGCGGGGGGAAATGGAGTGCGGGCGGTGAAAAATAGCGGGCGGATCGCCACTGCCATACGGGCGGTGGCGATCCGCCCGCTATCATAATGACCCCCTAAGTCGGGAAAGGCCTGTGTGGTGTTGGTGCGCAACAACTTTTGCTGTGGTCGTCTCTTCTCGGAACGTCAATTGTTGCTCAAGTGTTATTGGATTTTCAAATTGATATGCACATTGTCATTTGAAGCTCCCTCATTCTACACTATGCAACGCTTTTCATTTCAACTTAACGAGCGTTAGAATTGTTTACCTTTAAACAATGCCACCTGCCTCCTGCCTTCCTGCGTATCCTTTGTCTTCATTCTCCGGTGACGTCTTCGGATATCGCTTCTGAATTCACTATGTGCTACGTCACTCGTTCAAGCATTGATTTGAGCACTAGACTGCCAACCTTTCGCCTACTTCCTGTCTCTTACTACGAAGACTAGACTGTCAAACTCTCTGTATATTTCACTTCCTGTGAAAGACCAGTCTAGCACGTAACAAAGGAACATTCGTCCAAGGTTCTTTTCTTTGGAACGCTATGCTGATATAATAGAAAGGAGTGTTCTTACTCTTGTGGAAGCTTCTTTGTGGAATTTCTTTGTTGAGTTATTCCAAAGACAAAAACTTCTTTATTACCTGAAGACAAAGCACCTTTGTTACATTCGTGGAAATTTATTATTTCAAAGACACAACATGAATTGTTTTGAAACAAAGCATCATCATTATCTTCGTGGGAAGTCCTTTCATTGAACATTTCTTGTTGCTCAACTACAAGAAGTTTAACGAATTCAGTTTTGGAAACTCTTAATGCAATATTTATTTGGCATTTTAAGCAAGTCTCTATTTTTTTTTATTTTCTTATTTCACTAACCATTGCTTTTACAGGTATTCAATCAACACACATTTATCTACTCTTTAATTCAATAGTTTAATGGTGTTTTAAACAAGTCTTTATTTTTTTTATTTTCACTAACCTTTTTCTTTTTGCAGGTACTCACCAACATCTAAATATATTATATTGTTGTTATTCACTGGTTTTCACCATGCAAAACGTTCCTCCTCCGCCATTTTCCTTGTCGTCTCCTGATGACCCGCCTATTTCTTGGAAGAAATGGAAAAATGTATTTTCACATTATGCACTTGTGTGTGGTGTATCCCTCAGTGCAGAAAGGAAAATGTCACTTCTCTTACATTGTTTAGGCTCAGAAGGACAGGAAGTGTTTCAACACCTTCCTGAGTTGTCTTCACAAGATGCAGATAATTTAAATGATTACGAAGTTTGTCTAAAAAAACTTGATCTACATTTTTTACCAAAAGTTTCCACTGCACTGGAAAGACATCACTTTGGTAAGCGCATGCAAAGATCAGGAGAGAGTGCTGAAGAATACATTACTGAATTGAGGAAACTGGCCTCTTCATGTAATTTTGGAGCCAATTATGAGGAAAGGTTAAGAGACCAGTTCATGTTAGGCTGTACTTTAGACAAAGTTAAAGAGGCTTGTTGGGAGAAAGACGATCCCTCTCTTGCAGATGTCATCTTTACAGCTAAATCGTGTGAGTATACTAAGGCTTGTGTAGAACAGTTAAAAAGAAAGGATGATGAAGTGAGTAAAGAAAAGAGTATACTATCAGTTAGCAAAGTTAAACACAAACAAGATAATACTATGATTTCCCAACAAAGCAAAAGTGATAAAGGTTACTCACAACACAACAATGAGCCTTCTAGCTTCAAAAATTAACACAGCAGGGCTGCTAATTACAAGAATGAATCTTTCTCAAGAAAATTTCAAGGAACTTGTTATAGGTGTGGAGAGTATGGTCATGCTGCAAATTACAAAGGTGGTATTGGATGGAAAGCAACGTGTAAGAAGTGTAGAAAAAAGGGTCATGTCTCGAAATGTTGTCGTAGTGATTTCATGAAGAAGAAAATTCAGGAGATCTCTTGTGGTGAAGAATGCGAAGAAGAAGAAGAAATTATAATGAGGATCACTGAGGGTGAAAAAAGTGGTCCTTTTGATGTAGTAAACATTCAAAATATTCCAGTGAACATGCTATTCGACTCTGGAGCTAAAACCACTTTGATTCCAAAAGACGTGTATGATAAATACTTATTAGGCAAAGTGATTTTACATAAACTAGATATTAAAGCCAGAGGGTATGGTGGTGAACCCATTAAATTGTCAGAATTTTTTAATGGTAATATTTCTTACAAAACTAGTACAACCACAGGAAAGATTTATATTTCAGAAAGAGGAAATTCTTTAGTAAGTTGGACTCTCCAAAGAGATCTCAGAGTCATTCTTGATCCCAATGAAACTCCATCCATAAAGTTAAAACAGGATGAATCTAATCACTCACAAATAAGTCAAAAGGTAATTCTTGATGTAGAACAAAACAATTTATTGCAAGCTGACTCTTCTTCGTTTGAAAATGATTTTCCTGAAGTGTTTAACGTAAAATTGGGTTGTTTGAAAGGTTATTCCCACAGAATAGTATTAAAAAAAATTATGTTCCAGTTGTTAGTTAAATTAGAAATGTTCCTATTAAAGTTAAAGATAAAATGAAGATTGAACTTGACAAACTTTTAAAAGGTGGCATCATTGCTGAAGTTGAAGCAACAGAATGGTTAGCTCCCGTTGTCATGGCACTTAAGGCTAATGGAGAATCTAGACTTTGTATTGATCTCAGAGAACTCAATAAATGTGTTGTTGTAGATCACTACCCATTACCGAACATTTCCGAAATGTTATCGTTGTTAGAAGGGGCAAGGTTTTCCTCCTCTATAGATCTAGCATCAGCCTATCATCAAGTGAAGCTAATGAGACTTCCCAAGACTTGACAGCTTTTATAACTCCGTTTGGGACTTTTAAATTTCTAAGGATGCCTTTTGGCCTCATTTCAGCTGCTGCAGTCTTTCAGAGAATGATGGAACATATTTTCAAGAACTTTGATGGATTTAAAATATATCAAGATGATATACTCATTTTTGGCAGCACTGAACAAGAACATAATAACAGAGTCAGGTTAGTTTTGAATAAACTAAGAGACAATGGTCTGACTCTTAAAGCTAAAAAATGCAAATTCAATATCACTGACATTGATTATTTAGGTCATAAGATTACAGCCTCTGGGATTGAACCTAAAAAAGAACTAGTCGACACCATCAACAACATGTCCAGCCCTTGTAGCAAGGATGAAGTTGTAAAATTTCTAGGAATGTCAGAGTACTTTGCTAAATTTATTCCCAACTTTGCAGACAAGACACACAACATGAGACTTCTACTTAGAAAAGGTATTGGCTTTGCATGGAATGCAGATTGTGAAACTGAGTTTAGAGGGATTAAGCAACTCTTGTCAACAGCTTCTTCTTTGAAAAGTTTTGAACCTGGCCAAGAAATCATAGTTATGACTGACGCCAGTGCTACAGGGTTGGGTGCAGTCATGATGCAAAAACACGATGGTGTAGAACATACTTTTTTAGTTTTTATCCAGATGTCTGAGAGGAGCGGAAATGAATTATTCTGTCATAGAAAAAGAGGCATTAGGTATATTCTGGGCTGTGAGAAAACTTCGTAAATTTTTGTGGGGAAATAAGTTCACGATCAAGACTGATCATAAACCGCTGAGAGAAATTTTTGAAAAGAAAGGTTTGGATAACGTGTCTTCCAGAATACGCAAGTGGGTTGTAGCACTCCAAGAATTTGACTTTCGCATAGAGTATATCCCAGGAGCTAAGAACAACATAGCTGACTGTTGTTCACGTTTAACTAATAAGGTTGACATCAGTGAAGGTGTAAATGAAGAAAATCTTAGTGAATTTGATGAATATGCAGTGTGTTATGTCAATGAGAGCATAATAAAGGAAGACATATGGGTTAGGGAGCTAGAAAAAGATGAAACTTTACAAGCTGTTATAAGTGGAATCAAAAACAATTGGACTAATCATTCCAAAGTGAGTGATTCCCTTAAGGGTTTTTTTTCATGTGAAAGATGAATTGTCCTGTCAGAATGGGTTCTTGTTGAGAGGGACCAGGTTGATTCCCCCTGTCAACTTAAGGATGCAATTGATTGAATTTGCACATGAAAGCCATCCAGGTATTTCTAAGACAAAAGAGATACTAAGGCAAATATACTGGTGGCCTGGAATGGACATTTGTATTGAGAGATGCGTGAGGCAGTGTGTTGAATGCAATCTGTGTGACACAATTTTGAAACCTAGAGTTCAACCTATGACTCTAAGGGCTCTACCGAAACTTCCTTGGGAAGAGGTTGCATTAGATATTTTGGGTCCTATCAAACATACCAGCATAGACAAGTATATCTTAGTTCTTATAGATGTATATTCTAGATGGCCTGAAGTTAAAGTCACTAATTCAGTAGAGACAAGAGATGTGATAACATTTTTAGAAGACGTTTTTGCGAGAGAGGGTTTCCCATCTGATTTATTGTCTGACAATGGGGTTCAGTTTACCTCTAAAGAAATGGACAAGTATTTATCAGATAAAGGTATTAATCACAGAAAATCTGCACTATATCATCCAGAAACTAATGGAATTGTTGAAAGATTTAACAGGGTACTCAAAGAAACTATTCAGCGTGCTTTGTCTCATCACAAGTGTTGGCAGGCTGAAGTTCAGAACAAAGTTAAAAACTATAGATTTTCTCCACATTCCATGACAGGTAGAACTCCTTTCGAGTTGTTACGCAAGAGAAAGCCTTGTAGCATGATCTGTCCCTCATGGATTCTTGACAAATCTCAAGGTTTGAAAACTGTTAGTGATGACCATAGTGAATTCGTGAAAGAAATTAAAAGAATGGACGAAAATAAAAAAAGATTTGATGTTAGGAAAGGAGCAAAGGAGACAATAATCAGTGTAGGTGACATGGTCAGGATCAAAAATCCCCGTAAAGGGACAAACGTTCTTGGGTCTAAATATTTGTCACCAATGAAAGTGATTAAAGTTTTTAAAAATGCTGTCAGAACTGAAGACCACAGGGTGTGGAATTTAAATAGGGTTGCAAAACTCTCTTGTTCATCATCTGATTGTTTTTTTTAGAGTAAAGGTAATGAACTCTCAAAGTTGGAGTGTTCCAACAAAGATAAAAATGCTAGGCAACGTGTTAAACCAAAGTATCTACAAGATTATGTAATGTTATAAGTGTTCTTTTGTTTTAAATAATATTGTTTGTTCTTATCTTTTTATATTGTACCTTCATTGTTCTCAAGTTTACTTTGTAAATTCTGTTATTGGGAGATGTGTAGTATGCTGCACCTAATTCATAGCCAATGTAACAGGTAGAATGTAAACTAGTTGATTCCATATGACATCATGTTGGAGTTAACACTGACATTCCAATTCTGAATGTTATTATTCAAGTGAAGCTGTTGGGTGAACTGGAGCTGTGTATGCAGGCTGAGGTGTTTAGGATTATCTTAAATAAATCTTCTTCGGTTTCATCTACAATCTCGTGGATTGATCTTTACACACAGTCCTGGTTGTTAATCATCTGAGGGAGTTCTTTAAGGAAGATAGCAATCTCATGGACAATGTCCACCCATTGTGTGTTTGCCTTCCAATACCTCAGTCTGTTCTTGGAAAGAATTATCCTTCCATAGAACAGGATTAGACCATGCAAACTGAAAAGAAAAGATGACACCAGTAAGGAGGGCACCAATTTATTCATACACCTGGCAACACCGAGCCTCTGGCAGCAACTGCCAACCTGAGAACCCTGCATGGCCTCCGCTTTCCAACATTCCACCCTCCACGCTTGAGGTGAGCCCACAAAATGCAAACCCCACATCTCCCATTTACTTATAATAAAATAATATAAAGCACAATGCAAGATGGAGAGAACATTATAAGAAAACAAGCAATAGAACAAACAGAGGAGAAATATCATAGTCCCAGAAAAGTGAAATACAAATTCACCGGAAAGAATCGGAATTACACAGTCCAAAATGCATGAAAACTCATTGCTAATTGAAGAAGCTATTAATATATAACAAACTCATCAAATCTCTTAAGTACACATTTTCTCCTTGGGGAGCTTATGCGATTTCTATTCATGTAGCGATTTCGATCCATATCCCTGCACCAACGCTCCTTTGACACATCTGCACCCATCTTCTTGCACACAAAATCAGCCTTAGAATCAGGTACCACCACAATCATAGTTTTGCTCCATTCTCCAACACCACCACACTATCCTTGACCTGCCTCACCACCACGCATGGGCGTAGTTCACGGAGTTTCGCTATGCGGAACTCCGCGAGGTGGCAAAAAACACTCAGTGGAGTTCTGCAAGTGGCGGACTGTAGTGCGAACTGCGGTTCACGCTGATCTTCCTGTCGCTCAGGTAGAAATTCCACCCGAGCGGCAGCTCGCGCTCGCCTACTTGCAGTTTGCAAGGGCGAGCAGGGAAAAAACTCTGCTGCACTACGGAGTGGAGTTTTTTGCACTCTGCGAGCTCCCCGGAGTGCAGAAAACTCTGCAAACTCCATGAACAGAGTGGAGTTCACCGCCCAGGCCTACTCACCACCATGGGCAAGGAAGACCTAAATTGGCCCCTCACGTGTCGAGGGATAACTACCCTCACCAGATCACCAACCCTCACATCGATCTCTCTCTCACGACAGTCACTTTCGTCGCAATACTTCTCTTGCACACACCTGCTCACATCCAACACCTTCCCTACCTTCTCACAGTCAAAGGTTTTCCTCCCCATCGACTCCCTGTTAATCCGGGTACACACCACCCTGCACCTTAACAATGAAAATAGAGACATTCCTGTACTGACCTGAGGAGTTGTTCTTATGGCCCACAACATATCATGGATAACTTTCCTTCCAATCCAGCCCATTGATCAAAGCGAGCTGTAGTTGATCCTTGATCACACGGTTCACCCTTTCCACAAGGCCATTGCTGCGACCGTGATACAAAGATGTCCTCACATGCTTGACACCATTGGATTTAAGGAATTGACTCATCTCTTTAGAGACTAACTGGACACCTTTGTCCATCACCAACTCCTCAGGAAAACTCTTCCTGACAAACCCCTCCTGAAAGAAATTAATTATCACACTAGAATGCACATGACTAACAAATTTTACATCAGTCCACTTAGACATATAATCTACCAACACCAACGCATACTTGGGTGAACTACCAAGAACTCTTAAAGGTCCAGAAATATTGAAAGCTAACTTATGCCACGTTAACCCTTTACTGTCTACAGCTTGTAGGGGTAGTGGTACAGGAACTTGAGACTTATCACTTAAAACACAAGCACTACATTCCCTCACATAATGCTCCACGTCCTTGTCAACACCTGCCCACCAAAAATCTTCCCGAACTCTCCATTTCATTGCTCGCATGCCCTTGTGCCTTTCATGAGCAAATCCCAAAATCTTGGGCCTCAATGCACCAGGTACAGCCAATCTGTCACATCTCAAAAGGACATCACTAACCAGAGTCAACTCATTGGCAGATCTCCAAACAGAATTACCGCTTCTTCCATGTCACGTGCATACGGCCACCACCATAACACATATTTAATCAGCCTCTGCAACACTTCATCTTCAGAAATCGCAGAACGCCATTCCTCTTCAGATAACACCCCAACAGGGATGGCATTTACAGAACACACAAACTCCAAATCAGCCTCACTATCCACACTGTCATCAGCCTCTTCTTTGACTGGCAACCGCGATAAACAATCTGCAGTGCAATTTAGGACACCAGGAACAAATTGAAAATTATATTGATACACCTGCATGCGATATTGCCATTTTGCAATGCGGGGAGTTGCTCTTCCACCACTGCCAGTCTTGAAGAGCTCAACCAATGGCTTGTGATCAGTACGTAGGATGAACTGATTGCCCCACACAAAATTCCTAAAATAATGAACCCCCTACCACAAACCCAAAGCTTCTTTTTCTATGGTTGAATAGGTTGATTCAGTACCACGAAATGCCCTAGACGCAAAAGCAATATTCTCTTTGCCATCATCTCCTCTCTGCATCAAAACCGCCCCCAACCCATGGTTGCTGGCATCAGTAGTAATAATGCATGTATCATGGTTGTCAAATGTTTTGAGGGGTTGCACATTCAAAATATCCTTTTTTATCAAGTCAAAAACACTTTGGGACTTGGTACTCCATTCATATGTTACACCTTTTTCAAAAGTTCCTGCAAACACACATTTTTGCTAGAAAAATTGCCCACAAACTTGGCACAGTACTCGATCAAACCCAGAAACGACCTAAGTTGACAAAAGGTACACATGTCATCTTCAAAGTCAAACCAGACGCATTCAAGATTTTCAACACCTTCTCTACTTTGTCATCGTGTTCACTATTATTACTCCCATATATCAAAATATCATCTTGGAAACACAGCACACCACACATACCCTTACATAGATTGTTCATGAACCTTTGAAAGACAGACGAAGCCGCGGCTAAGCCAAATGGCATCCGTTTATAACGAAAGGCTTCTTTAAGAGTGACAAAAGAAGTCAGATGTCTCCACTCACATAACTCCACCTGATGGTAGGTTGCTGACATATCCAAGGTTGTAAATACCGCAGCACCCTTTAATGTAGACAACAACTCATTGATATTGGGAAGAGGTTCCCGATCACCCCAAATGTTGGAATTCAGGTCGCGCAGATCCACATACAATCTCAAAGATTTATCGGATTTGCGTGCTAAAACCACCTGAGCCAACCATTAAGATCCTTCAGTCGGTTCAATAATGCCCAATTTACACAATTTATCCAACTCTAACCTGAGCTCACTAATCATACTGAGAGGAACACATTTCACCTTGTGCACTTTGGGTACTGCATTATCCTTCAATATGATGCAGTATTTAAACCCTCTAAGCTTACCCAGGACATCAGTGAAAACACCATGATACCTAACCAACCACTTACATTCATCGACATTACACACCGCATTGTTACACACCTCCAATAACCATTGTATGGATAAGACCAAATCAGTATGATTGAGGTCCAGGATTATGTCCAAATTTCCCTGCGCATTCCACCCCAATAAATTAGACCCGTCCTTGGCTACAAACACCGTGACAGTGTACGTTTTGTTGTCAAACCCCAAAGTAGCTTCAAATTGGCCTACAACTTCAACCTTCTTTCCCCCATATACAAAAACATTTAACACGAGATTCATTCAAACACAGAATGTTCAATCTAGCAAAATCAAATTCTCCAATCAATGTGAATGGCGAACAAGAATCAGCCAAAAATGATACCTCAACATCATTGATAATGATTCCACATATAGGGGGTTTCCGTCTGACTACGTGATGCACTGGTGACACCATGTTTTTGACATGAGATAATGATGACGTGGCATGGCTAGCCAGCCATGATGGCGGACGTGAGTCTTTAGCGCTCCGACATACCACCCCGTTTATCCTGAAAATACACCGAACAATCCCGTCCCACCGCCTGCAACGGAGCGGAATTGATTTCTGATGCATCGGAATAGGTGACAGCCGAAGAACAGTGACTTCCTGCCTACTCACCGAAGATACGAGAGCGCCCAACTCGAGGCCTGAGCAGCGTGACTGTGTGGGACTAGAGAGATGCTGTGGGCGGGGAGAAGCTTCCAGCGCCCTGCCGAGACACGGCACAACAGTAAGTGCCAGACGCCCGCAGCCAGAATAAATACGCCCCAGAGGCTTACCCGAGGTGAACGTGGAATGAGTCAACGCATGCGATGGGAGCAGAAGTCCCCACCCAGCTGAGGGAGGCCGCATGCCACTACCAGCACGCACGGTGAGCAATGTAAGCAGCTGCCGGGAGTTGGCCTACTGGCCCGGTAGGCATCGGGACAGGGGCAGAAATTGCTGCCCCAGAAAAGTGGAGAACAAAGTGGAAGCCGGATAGCTGTACCCATCCCAGTGAAGCCGGACCTGGGAGTTAATCTGTCACAGCTGCGCAGTCCTGCTGCACCAGGCCACCGCGGCAAGCGCCAGTGAGGGCACAAGCACAGCCACAACAAGCGGATGCCCAATGGACACAGACCCCCGAAAGCAGGCTCTGCATCCAGCGATCCTCCAGACATGAGCAACAAATGTAGCAGCTGCAAGGGCATTAACTGGGCTGATAGGCACCACAGCGAAGGCAGCCCCTCTAAGCCCCAGGCAGTCAAGAGCAGAGAGGGTAACCAAAAACAGGGAGCTGTCCAACCACAGGCGCGCAGGCCCATAGAAGCAGACAACCGCGACAAGCAACAGCATGGGCAGGAGAGCGACCGTGACAGGTGGAGGTTCAGCAGGTCATTGACTCCTGATAGAAAGATGCGCACTCAGCGGCCCCCTGGAGATGACCACTGCAAACAGCCACCGCAAGGAAATTAGCCAAGCTGATAGACACCACAGCAGAGGCAGACCCTAAAACTCCACCTCAGAAAGTGAAGAGCAAGGAGGGAAACGGCATCTACCTGCTGCAGCACAGCATGGACCTAGGAGCCTGCCAGCCACAGATCCGCTGAAGTTGGCAACTGCGGCAAAATGAAGCAAGGGCAGAGGGGCAGCTACGGTAAGCGGAGGCCCAAATGAATTTGACCTCCGACGGATAGGTGCACACCTAAAACGAGATTGGCTGGGAGCGCTGGTGCGCTGCAGTAGTTACCCCTTGCAGCTTCACCATCATCGACAGTGGGGATGAACATGTGCACCTATTGAAGCATGAACCAGAGCAGAGACTTGACCAGCAACACAGGAGGAGACTTGCAGGACATGGCTGGTGACATAGACTGAGGAGCAAGCAGGTGGAGTGAACATGCATGCCAATTCGCGCACTGGTTAGAATTTGAGGCAGCTGCACAACTGCCCCAAACAGAGGCAATGCTGAGACTGCCTAGGTCTTGAGGTGAGGGACTGGGTGCCCACACATCCGCAAAGAGTCAGCACACAGAGGCCCGTCCCTGGCGCCAGTTGGCCACAGGGGTGCAGCCAAGAGACCCAATCGGACAGCAGGGGCAAAGTAGGAGCGGAGGACAGGGCGGAGACACAATGCATGAAGACTCCATGAGTCTGGAGACTCCATTGACATATGGACCTTCCAGGACAACATCTAACAAGGGCAAGGACACCACACACCACCCAAAGCTGCAGATAACCCTGCGGGCACTGACCCGCCCCTCGAAACCAAGCGGAAAGACAAGAAAGTCACAGTAGCCGCAATCGGGGCACCTGTAGCCTCGAAGGCAAAACACAGGCTACAAAGCCATGGGCACGCACTTCCAAAGGCAACGTGCGGCAACTCCCCACAGACACACAACACCTGGGACAATGCAAATCGGAGGAGTTGCATGCTCTCTCCTGGAGAGTGATAGTGCCTCAAAAAGCAGGCAGGAGCAGCATACCGCAGGGACAGACAACACTAGTGCCCAAGCGCCGCAAAAGCCTCCTCACCAGACAACGTCTGCACAAAGTCACCAAGCAGACTGTGAATACCCCTCCCTCCCCACAGCCAGAGCCCACCTGGACACATCACATTACTCACAGACGTCGGTCCAACAGAACACTTGCATGCCCTCCGTGCAGCAGCTGGCCATGGGGCATCTCAGAACCAGCACACAACAGTCGGCAGCACACCCTGAAGTGCAAGGGACTCAATGTATGGATGTAGAAGGCACGGGTGAAGCCCTGAACTCGGCACTCTCTGTAAAACTAGACACAGTCTTGGCAGCGGTGGAGAAAATTGGCACGTCCCTAGATCCCACCCGGAGCTCGCTGGAGTAAACAATTGACAAAGTTACATCAGATTTCACCTTACTGAAGGCGGACCATCGAAAATAGCTGAGAGAGTCCAAACAAATGAACACGTCCTGACAGAATTAAAGCCAGCCACTCACAGTCATGCAGCAGCGCTACCGGACATCATGGACAGAATGGATATCCTAGAAGACCGTCTGGAAGACGCAGAGGGCCGCTCGAAGTGTAACAATGTAGCAAAAATGTACGCGTGGTAGGCCTTCCGGAGGGAGAGGAGGGGCAGGACCCAGTTGCGTATGTGGAGCACTGGCTGCAGGAGCTCCTCCCAGATGACGTGCTCTCACCCTAATTCGTGGTGGAGCGAGCTCACAGGGTACTGGCTCGCTGGCAGCCTCTAGGAGCCAGATCTCGGCCACTGCTCTTCAAACTCCTCAACTACAGAGACAGGGACACAATACTAAGGGAAACCCGCAAGCTCACCAAACTACAAGTGCAAAACCATCAGGTGATGAAGTTTCCGGACTACCACACAGCAGAAGAGGTGGTTTCCGACCCAGAAGGGAGATATGTTTTTGTGAAAGGCAAACTAAATAGACAGGCGCTGCTCATGGGCTCGGTATATGCGCCAAATGTAGACCAGGCCGCGTTCCACCGAAAACTCACAGGAGTGATCACTGGATTGAGCTCATAGGAGGAGACTTTAAAGCGGTTCTGGATATAGACTTAGATAGATCGTAACCACCCCTAACGTGTACAGCCGCAATCTCTTACACATAAACTTTGTTAGACGGGCTCACGAACTGGGCATTAATAGATATCTGGCGCACACTTAATCTCACGGCACGCATATACTCATTTCACTCCCCTGTCCATGATCTACACGTCCGGCTCAATCACTTCGTAGGGTCGTCTGCCCTCCTCCCACTCGTTTAACACACTGAGTACCTCGGGCGTACACACTCAGACCATAATCCCCAACTCCTGCTGCTCATATGGACACAGGATGCCCTCCGGTCCCCACATGGCATTTGCAACCAGCGGCGCTAGAAGACCAAGCGTTCTGCTACTCGCTAGGGACGGCCATACTCGACCATTTCGAAATCAATGACCACTCCACTGAAGATCACCTCCTAGAGTGGGACACTTTCAAATCAACATTGAGAGGACACTGCCCAGGGGCCACTTGGAACATATGCAAACAACTAACTATGGCGCTCAGCAAAGTAAAAGGGCAATTAATGAGCCAGGAGATAAAACAATCAGAGGGGAGCAAGAGCATGCTTAAATTAGACACTGTTAGAAATAAGTTTTCTGGTTGGCTAGCGCATACGCCTAAGCCAGGCAGAAACCACCATTCTAGTCAGGGCAAGGGAGTTACACGCTGAAGATAACCCCTGCTCACCCCCCTTGGTAGCTTGGCACAAGCAGTCAGGCTTATCCCAGAGGCAATGTGTAAAGTGTTCGCGCAACACACACACACAGCAGCAACACACTAGGCACACCACAAAAGAAACTCCACACACGGTTATGTAAAAATAGCCTTTGTATTACTCATGAAACACATTAAATCATAATCACAAATGTACACTGTGCCACCTGGCACTAGGTTATACTTTACAGGGGACTATATACAGGACAGGGCCAATCGGGCCGCTGCCAGAACCATCAGAACCGGTAAGTAATTAAACAACCAGTAACTACTTAGCACAAACACATTAGGCATCAGTCACATTGGGCATCACCCACATTACGCAGTAATCACATTAGGTCAACAGTGCACCATAGTAACACTCACAAGGTGCATACATCACCTTAGGGCCTTGCATCCTACCAGAACACAAGGTGCTCTCAGGCCTACTGGCCTTCCTCAGGGGGCCCATCTTGGGCTTTCTCGCAATGCCCTATGTCCATAAAAGTCAGGGCTCTAGGAGTCTGTGGCATCCGACTACCACCAGGCTGCCACTGCAGCCGGGTACAGGCCCAAGAGGCCAGTACCAGAAATGGGGGGCGAGGGTGCAACTCACCCTTGTCCCTCCTGAGACGCAAAATGCCCCCAATGTTGCAGCTGCCGCAAACTGGCGGTACAGCTGAGTGCAAAACACTAGCCACCAACAGTGCCTTGGGAGCCCCTCCTTCCTGGGGCTCCTCTCTCAGGGAAATTGCGCTAGTGCTCCCCTGCAGGCCCCACTCATCAAGGGGGGAGGGAAACCGGCACCTAGCTCCTCCTCCTCTACCCTGGCCCAATGCGGAATAACGCTCCCACCCTCACGGTGACCGGAGCTCGTTATTAGGAAACTCAGCCCCACTCACCATTCCTTGGGGGCTGAGCGGTTCTGCTCGCAGCTGTCGGATGGAACACATGGGAGCCAGGAGGGCTCCTACCTCTCACCGGCTGTGCTCTCAGTGGACTGCCTCTCCATCGAGCCTCTTGCTGGGAAAAAGGCAGGGAGGGGCAGAAAGGAGCCCGCGAGGCTCTGGTCCTTCCCTGTGACTGCTGGCTGAACCTGCGAGGCTCCGTCCCTTTCCAAACACTGGTCTCGCTCTCCCGCAGCAACACGCAGGGCTCTCTGCTTCCTGGGCAGAGCCCCGCCCAAGATCAGGCCTCCCACTGCCTGTCTTGTGCTTGACTCCTTCTCGGATCAGCCTCGCCCCTGGCCAGGCATCGGGTGCCTGACTTCCGGTTTTGCTCAGTACGAGCGGAGTTGGTGCCCTTCTTCTTGGGGTTTTTGGCAAGGAAAAGGCAACCGCGGAGTGCCCGTCATGCACTCATCAGGTCAAAGGTGGAGCCCCCTTCTCGGGCTCGAAGAAGCACGCGGGGATCTCCTCACCACCATGGGAACCCTGCCCACAATCAGGCAACAGCCACCTGGCTTCCTGGTTGGTGGTTCTTCTTCCACGGTGCAATGGCGCCTTCCCAGCTTCCAAGTTGGAGCCCCCTCCTCGGGCTCCCAGGGATAATAAAAGAACACAGCGCTCACGAGGCACTAGGACCCTAGTTTATAGGGTAGAGCTGGGCACAGGCAGGCCAGCATGTAGGGACCCCCAGGAAACAGCAGCTGGGTCCCACGGCGGTTCCTCCTTGCCCAGCAGTCTTGCAGCAACACAACTCCAAGTAGGTACACCCCCCTTTTACATGGGGTCACAGCCCCAATATTTATACTAGTTACAGTCTTTGTTCTGCCCTGGCACAGGGCTTGGGGACCCAGTCTAATCCAGTTCTGGGGGGCACTTAACAAGTGCACAACAGTCCCCATTGACAGAGTAGGTCCTGGCCCCAGACACACCACAGGAGGGCAGAGCCAGCATTGTGTAGGGCATGCACAGTCCTATTCAGGCCCCGGTGCTACTCCTCCCACTACTTCAAATGCAGATCAGCCTATTCAGCCTAGCGCTGACTCACCCAGCCCCTCTGGAGCCATGGCACCTCCCCAGCCCCTGTCACTCCAGAGCCAGACATGCAATACACATCAGGAAGGCACATAGACACATAGCACACAGAAATGCCCACTTCTAAAAGTGGCATTTCTAAAATAGTGATAATAAATCTGTGCACACCATTACGCAGCATTTATTACCACTATTCCAAATATACCAAACTTGATCCCGCTACTCCTCTCAGATCAGGAATTACCACTGAAACACTTATCAGGGAATACCCAATGCAATCCTATGAGAGGGCAGCCTCACAGCAGTGACAAACCAAAATGGCTGTTTGTCACTACCAGGACCTGCCACACAGTTAAGGCACCTGTCCTACCTTTTATCTACATGGCACCCTGCCCATAGGGCTAGCTAGGGCCTACCTTAGGGGTGACTGATATGTAGTAAAAGGGGAGTCACAGACATGGCACTAACTTTATGTGCCACCTCACAGCGGCAGTAAACTGCGCACGCAGGCCCTGCAATGGCAGAGGCCTGAGACAGGTTTGCAGGTGCTACTTTGGTGTGTGGCGCAATGAGCGCTGCACGCCCACCAGTAGCATTTAATTTACTGGCCCCGGGTACATGAGATACCACATTACTGGGGACTGATAGGTAAATTAAATTAGCCAAACAGGTGTAGACCAATCTTAACATGTTTTACTATAGAGAGCACATGCACTTTACACTGGACAGCAATGATAAAGTGCCCAGAGTCCTAAAACCACCAACACCAGGTCAGAAAAAATACCAGGAGGAGGGCAAAAAGTTCAGGGATGACCCTGCAAAAAGGGCCAAGTCCAACAGACACTCTACGGGCGGAGCACACAGATTTGCTAGAGCAACTCCGCTGCCATAACTATGCAGCACATTCGGCACACACTCATGCCACTCCAGAACTAGCAGGAAAAACGCTAGCATGGCTACTGTGCCAAGAACAGGCACATCACCCCATAGCCGCCCTGAAAACTGTTACAGGCTTAACTGTGTACACACAGCATGAAATACACGAGGTGATAACGCACCATTACACCAGACTGTATCAGTCCATGGGGCCCCAAATAGGGAGTCAACTCACTGCGTTCTTAGAGCCAGTACACCTGCCGGAAACCACACCGAAACAGAGGGAGATACTTAACGAGCCTATCACGCCCAAGGAAATCCGAAGCGCAATTATAGCGCTGGCGAGTGGGAAAACTCCAGGCCCAGACGGATTCCCAGTGGAATTCGATAAGGCCTACGCCACGACACTCACTCCCCAGTTGCATGAACTATACACAACGGCCATAAGTGAGCAACGTCTCCCTCCATCCATGAACGAGGCTAACCTGGTGTCCCTGCCTAAGCCAGACAAAGATACCACAGAGCTGGGCTCATGCAGACCACTAGCCCTACTTAATGTGGTCTACAAAGTGCTAGCAAATTTACTAGCAGATAGGCTTGCGCAGGCGGTCCCCACCCTGGTCCACCGGGATCAGAACGGGCTCGTACCCTCAAGGAGCACCTCCTTAAACCTCAGGCGATTCTTCAGGATTGTCACGAATTCACAAGTCCAATAGCCGCGAGCGGGCTGCCTCATACTAGACCTTGAAAAAGCATTTGATTCCTTGGAATGGGGGTTCATATTCACTGCCCTAGACAAATACCGACTAGGGGAAGCTATTCTCAGCATGGTAAAACTGCTGTACAGTGCCCCTACTGTGAGGGTTAAAACAGGCCCCTATATATAAAACCTGGTGGAAGTGCGGAGAGGGACCAAGCAGGGATGCCCCTTGTCTCCATTACTTTTTGCGCTGGCGATCGAACCACTTGGCGGAAGCCATACGTACTGAGATACCAGATGGCATTACACTGGGAGATGACACACACACACACAATATCTTTATACGCAGACGATCTCCTGTTATACATAAAAGACATCTATTTCATCCCACAAAGCCGAGCAACCAATCTGGGCAACTTTGCTTCCATATCAGGGCTACACGTAAATGTCTGTAAATCCTGCCTATACTCCTTCAGCGAACAGTGCGGTGATCGAGGTTACATGCTCAATGGAACGTGAGTCAGATGGTGTGCAGATACATTCCGCTGTCTTGGAATCCGTATATATAGAGGCCCAAAAGACCTGGAGGATGGTAACCTAGGCAGGGCTCTGACCGCAATCTGCTCCCAGATGACATTCTGGGGCACACTCCCGTTATCAGTGACAGGGAAAGTAGCCATAACAAAGATGGTTATACTGCCCCGGTTTTTATATTACTTTGTGAACCTCCCTCACTATGTCCCCCCGTCCTTCTTCTGACCTCTTGAAAAACTAGTAAAAGACTTCATATGGGGGAACTCCAGACACAGGGTGGCAATCAACAAGCTCTACTTGCCTGTGGACCAGGGGGGCCTGGCAGTCCCACATGTAGAGCAGTATTATTTAGCAGCCCAAATACAATGGGTGGCCAGATGGTTAGCGGACCGCCACAGCGGAGATACAGCAACCACACAACCTCCCCGACAAGCTGCAGATCTGACAGCAATATTTCACCCATGCTCAAGAACCAAACCACCGGACTCACTATTGGTGTCAGGTCCAGCTCCGCAGGGTCCAGTTGCAGCTAAAAAGGGTCCACCTCCAGATCTCCCCAACACCCCAACACCCTGATACAAATGGTCTACAGGGTGTTCCAATGATCAGGCAAGGGAAAAGGAGAGGGAAAGGAACTGCAGTGGAATAGAACCTGTAAGAACAAAACACAGGTATAAATACAGGTGTAACAATGGCTACTCTCAGTAATGTCTCACTAGGGGAAGTATATACCTGAGCATATATGCCGCTGTTCATACAATCCTCAGGACTCATCAAACGTCATGCAGCTCAATCCTCCACCCTAAAACAAAGAACTCTCGAAACATTAGCCAGTGTATGGACCACCACACTTCTCCAGTACTGAGAGCCCACACAGGTGTCATACATACCCACATGTAGGCATAAGCGTAGAGGATTAAAACGCAGTGCTTGAATTCAGCCCTATCCCCAACAAAGTACGTAGGTCACAGTACAGAATAAAGCTCAGCAGTTCCACGAGGTTACTTCACCTCTGTATCCATAAACAATAGTAATGAAGTTTGTTTAGAACGGTTATCTCAAAACATGTCCCGTCTCCTTTATATTAAAAGACAAAGTCACACGCACACAAACGGTGATACGCGGTTCCTTCACCGCTGTAACCCGCTGTGTAGCGAATATAAATCAATGGCCAAACAAACCGCTTATCGTGAACAAACGGCAATACGCGGTAACACCGCTGTATTCCGCTTGTGTCTCCAGGAAATCCGCCCTCAGTATAAGGGCTTAAGAACAAACACGAACAAACGGCAATACGGGGTCACACCGCTGTATTCCGCTTTGTCCAAGGAAGAAAATCAGGCTACCATGGGAACTTGCTCTGTACTCACATTTCACTGATGTGTGGTACGAAACCCCCCCAGCCTCTCGCAAGCAGCAGGAGTCTTCCCTCAGATCCTACTCCTTCGGCGCCGTCTTCAGACTGCTCTCTCACGTCCGAGAGAGTATGATCAGAACAGTATTACGCGCCACTTCCTGTGCGCCCTCCCTGGCTATATTCCCTCCCGTAGGCAGGCATCATGGGAGTTGTAGTCTCGGGAAACATGGCAGGCGCTGTAACGCTCGTCTCCCTGACAGTAGGTCCCCCTCCCTAGCGCCTCCTAGGCCCAGGCTTCATCGGATTTCATTTATGGAACGAACGAACAGCCGCCGGGGCATGAACGTTCCTCCACGGTTCCCAGGAATCATCTTCCGCTGAATACCCCTTCCATGATATCAGGTACCAGAGCATCCCTCTTCTTATTTTGGAATCTCGTATGCTCTTAACCTCGTATTCCATACCCCCATCACAGATCACAGGGGGCGGAGCACGCCTGCGCGCCCCCAAGGCAGGCTTCAAGAGGTTACAATGGAATACAGGGTGGATCCGAAGGGTACCAGGCAATTTCAACTTATAGGTGACGGAGTTGAGTTGTTTGACTACAACGTACGGACCAATATATCTAGGATGAAAGATGCTACGCAACTTGAACCGGATGTTCTTGGTGGACAGCCACACCTTGTCCCCCACCTGATTCTGCAGTCCCTCCGTTCTGTGGCGGTCTTCCCACTTCTTGTAGGTCTGCTTTGCCTGCAGCAGATGACGTCTAACCTTACGATGTAGAGCGTGGAGCTTCCGTACCTGAGTCAGCACCATTGGTTGATTAGCCACCTCCTCTGGAATGTCAATGGGCAATATGCGGGCATCGTACCCAAAATTCGCATGAAAAGGAGAGAGACCGACAGAACTGTGCCAGGCATTGTTATACGCCAGTTCTGCCATCCATAGCATGTCCACCCAGGACTCCTGAGCCTCCTTCGCATAACATCTGAGGTACTTCTTGAGAGTTTGGTTCAGACGCTCCGTCTGTCCATCAGTCTGTGGATGGAAGCTTGTTGACAGAGAGGAGTCTATGTGCAGGGCCTTGCACCATAACTTCCAAAATCTTGCTATAAACTGAGGCCCCCTATCAGACACAATGATTTCGGGCAATCCATGTACCCTGACGATGTTGGTTAACAACAACTGTGTTGTTTGGAAGGCCGTAGGGAGGTTCACACAAGGGATGAAATGTTCCATCTTCGTAAGTCCATCCACCACCACCAGGATGGCTGAATACCCCTTCTCCAAGGGTAACCCAGTGATAAAATCCAGGCTGATGTTTCGCCACGGACGGTGTGGAGTGGGCATAGGAATGAGTTTTCCTTTAGTTTTTACATGTTCGTTCTTTGCTCTGGCACATTCCTCACATCTTGCCACCCAAGAAGCAACATCGGTGTTTAAAGTACCCCACCAGAAATGATGTTGTGTCAATTGCGCGGTTTTCCGCACTCCTGGATGTCCCGCCAAGGGCGACATGTGACACCACTGGAAAGCCTTCTTTTGTAGCACTGGAGTGGGAATATACAATTTGTCTTTATAGAACGGCAATCCATGCTTCACTGAGCGCTCTGTCCCCTCTGTCGCCCATGCCTCCCATTCAGCTAGGGGTTTATGTTGTCTCACTTCATCCAAAAAGGCGTCCGCTCGAATGACGCATAGCACCTTAGAGGGTTCAATGATGGCCCCTGTGTTGTGGTCATGTGCGGCAGGTTCCATCGTTTCTTGTCGAGACAAAGAGTCTGCCTTGCGGTTCTCCACCCCTGGTCGAAAAGTAACTACGAAGTCAAATTCGGCAAAAAACAACATCCATCTCATCTGGCGCTGAGAAAGATGACGCGCAGACTCCATATACTGCAAATTCCGATGATCTGTATATACAGTGATTGGATGGCTAGCCCCCCACAGATAGTGCCTCCATTCTTGAAATGCCCTTTTTATTGCCAACAGCTCTTTCTCAGCGACGGTGTAGTTTCGTTCCGCAGGGTTCAGTTTTCTGGATAAATAGGCCACACGATGCAGTTGTCCTGTGCTCTGATTCCTTTGGGACAGGATGGCCCCAATAGCCTCATCTGAGGCATCAGCCTCCACCACAAAAGGATGTTCAGGTCGGGGATGTGCAAGTACTGGAGCCGTGGTAAATGCCCTCTTTAGAAAGGTAAAGGCTTCCTCTGCCTCTCTGGACCATTGAAAAGGAAGGCCCTTCCTAAGGAGCCTGGTAATGGGAACTGCCACCTGAGAGAAATGGATGATGAACCTACAGTAGTAGTTTGCGAAGCCCATGAAGCACTGCACATCACGTACTGTCTTTGGGGTAGGCCATTCCTGCACTGCCAACACCTTTCTCTCAGCCATGTGTAAACCCTCTGGGCAAAGCATAATGCCTAAAAATTCCACCCGGCGTACCCCAAACTCGCATTTGCTCAATTTACAGAATAACCTGTGGGCCCGCAACGTGGTCAGTACTTCAATAACTTGACTGGCATGCCCCTCCACTGTGTCAGAATAGATAAGGATGTTGTCTATATACACAACAACAAACAGGTCCACAAAGTCTTTCAACACATCGTTAAGGAAATACTGAAATGCCGCCGGGGCGTTGCAAAGGCCAAACGGCATGACAGTATACTCGAAAAAACCATAACGAGTTTTAAACGCAGTCTTCCATTCATCCCCAGCCCTGACACGCACTAAATGATACGCTCCCCTTAGGTCTAATCTTGTGTATATCTTGGCATCTCTCACCTGATCAAGCAACACAGAAATAAGGGGTAGTGGGTATCTGTTCCTAACGGTGTTTTTATTCAAAACGCGATAGTCCACACAAGCCCTAAGATCACCATTGGCCTTGGATATAAAAAAAAGCGGGGAGGCAGCCGGTGATCGTGAAGGTCTAATAAACCCTATTTCTAGGTGATGGTCCAGGTATTCGCGCAAGTGTTTTGTCTCTGGCACAGACAATGCATACACCCTACAGGCAGGGACCGTGGCCCCCTCTACCAGGTCGATCTGACAATCATACTCCCGATGTGGGGGCAACTTTTCAGCCTGGATCTCACTGAAAACATCCGTGAACTGAGAGTACGCTATGGGTAACACGGTCTCCTTCTCAACCGCTGTTGCCACCAAATAGGGATGCAGCAGCGCGGCTGCTTGTGAGGGACTGCTTGGACTTAAATGGCCTCGACATTCATCTGACTGAAACTGAAGTGTTTTAGTCTTCCAATCGATGGTGGGGTTATGATGGCATAGCCAAGGCATACCCAGGATAACCTCATACTGGTGGGCATCGATGATATTCAAGGATAACTCCTCCTTATGTCTTTCCTCTGCCATAACTAAGGACAAGAGAAGTACCTCCGTTTGCCCTACAATCAAACCAGATTTCAAAGGCTTTCCATCCACAGCGAACACCTCTTCCGGAGTTGACCTAGGTACCCTCAGCAACTCAAGGCTATTAACCAATCCACTGTCTATAAAATTCCCTGTGGCGCCGGAATCTAACAGGCCTTCACCTGATGGAACTGATCATGGCGCCCAAGAATCATAGGAAGCACTATATGTGACTCTGTGTCCAGCAAACCAGAGGTAGCTAATGAGGGGAGCTGTCAACCCTTGTTAGTCACACCAATACCAGGGGAATCCCCTGAAGCCATTGCAGGTACTAAAGTGGATACAGCCACTTTTTTATTACGGGACCATGCATCTGAGGACTTGGGTTTAGAAGGGCATTCCCTAACGTAATGGCCCTTTTTTCCACAGTACATACACAACCCATGTACTCTTCGGCTCTCTCTCTCCTCTCTGGACAGAGGGGTTCGAACCGCCCCAATTTCCATGGGTTCAGGTGCCATCTCAGAGGTAGACAACAGTCGTCGTGAGGGTCTCTCAGGTCTATAGAAACTCTTATCCCACTTCTTCCTCTCGCCCCCTCTCTCGGATAGTCTCCCATCCAACCGCAACGTCAAATGAATCATGTCCGTGCAATTAGTGGGTTGCGGATCTATTTGGGCCAGTATATCCTTTAGCTCCTCCCGCAGCCCCTGATAAAACAAAGACATTCTCTTCTCCTCTGGCCAAGCAGTTTCGGCCACTAACCTGTTAAACGTGGTCAGATACGTTACTAAATCTTTTCTCCCTTGTTTAAGGTCCAGTAATTCTTTATCAGCACTAAAAGTGGTGGTTCTACGATCGGACGGTAAACAGACATAATATCGAAACAAAAATATCGAATGGACACAATATCGAGTCCAAAATATAGAATGGACATAATATCGAATGGACATAATATAGTCGTTAAAAATATCGAAATTAAGGTAAGTAATATCGATTGTTAAAATATCGAAGTACATAATATAGGCATTAAAAAATATCGAATTTTTAATAATATCGAATTTTTTTAAGTGTATTGTATGTTAGTATATGTGTTAAAAGTGTATATTAGTTGTTGTAATGTATGTTTAATTTTTTAAAAGCAATGAATTTTATGTTATTTAATTTTTGCGTAATTTAATTCCGTAGCGGGTAGTGGGTTTATAGGGGAATAGGGTGGGAAGTAATTTAATTAAAATTAAGTACATATTAATAAATATTAATTGGTACTGATAATTAATTTATTGTTAATTAATTATTAATTGGTAATTAAATGTTATTAATTGGTAAATTTTTTTAATTGATTAAATGGTAATTATGTTAATTCTATTAATTAATTAGTTGTAGCGGGATGTGGGTTTATAGGGGAATAGGGTGGGAAGTAATTTAATTGAAATTAAGTACATATTAATAAATATTAATTGGTATTGATAATTACTTCATTGTTAATTAATTATTAATTGGTAATTATATTTTAATAATTGGTAATGTTTTTTTTTAATTCATTAATTGGTAATTATGTTAATTATATTAATTAAATAGTTGTAGCGGGATGTGGGTTTATAGGGGAATAGGGTGGGAAGTAATTTAATTGAAATTAAGTACATGTTAATTAATATTAATTGGTATTGATAATTAATTTATTGTTAATTAATTATTAATTGGGAATTACATTTTATTAATTGGTAATAATTTTTTTTTAATGTATTTATTGGTAATTATGTTATTTCTATTAATTAAATAGTTGTAGTGGGATGTGGGTTTATAGGGGAATGTGGGGGAAGTAATTTAATTGTAATTAGTTAATTATAGAAAATATTTTTTTGTATTGATACTTAATTTACTGGTAATTAAATATTAATTGGTATTTATTTAAATATTTATACAAATCTGGTAATGATTATTAATTGGTTGTTAATGATTTATTAATAGGTAATTAATTTTTAATAAATCATATGTATTGTATTTATAATAAACTAATTATTAAAGATTTTATAATTGGTAATTAGTGTTATTAATAATATTTATTAGTATTGATAATTCATTATTTTTTAGTAAAATATTAAAATATTACTTTTCCTACTGTTGCACTCTCTGGAGTGGGAATAGTAATTATTACCCCTACGCTATCCAACGCTTTCCCTACTGTTGCACTCACTGGAGTGGGAATAGTAATTTTTACCCCTACGCTATCCAACTCTTTCCCTACTGTTGCACTCTCTGGAGTTGGAATAGTAATTATTACCCCTACGCTATCCAACGCTTTCCCTACTGTTGCACTCACAGGAGTGGGAATAGTAATTTTTACCCGTACGCTATCCAACTCTTTCCCTACTGTTGCACTCTCTGGAGTGGGAATAGTAATTATTACCCCTACGCTATCCAACGCTTTCCCTACTGTTGCACTCACTGGAGTGGGAATAGTAATTTTTACCCCTACGCTATCCAACTCTTTCCCTACTGTTGCACTCTCTGGAGTGGGAATAGTAATTATTACCCCTACGCTATCCAACGCTTTCCCTACTGTTGCAGTCTCTGGAGTGGGAATAGTAATTTTTACCCCTACGCTATCCAACGCTTTCCCTACTGTTGCACTGTCTGGAGTGGGAATAGTAATTTTTACCCTCCCGCTATCCAACGCTTTCCCTACTGTTGCACTCTCTGGAGTGGGAATAGTAATTTTGACCCCTACGCTATCCAATGTTTTCCCTACTGTTGCACTTTCTGGAGTGGGAATAGTAATTTTACCCTCCCGCTATCCAACGTTTTCCCTACTGTTGCACTTACTGGAGTGGGAATAGTAATTTTTACCCTCCCGCTATCCAACGCTTTCCCTACTGTTGCACTGACTGAAGTGGTAATAGTAAATTTTACCGTCCCGCTATCCTACGCTAAAAATATTGAATATTTTTTATAAATATTACGTTAATATATTTATGTATTAAAAAATTAAAATGTATGTTTATTTTTTTTAAGTTACATTAATTATTTATTAATTTTAAAGTTATTTAAGTATTTTTAAGTATGTTTTAGTTAATTATATATATTATTTCATTAATTTTACATTACTTTTCATACATTTAAAAAATTCGATATTTTGACTGACTATATTTTTTACAACTATATTTTGGAGTCGATATTTTTGTACTTACCTGTTTGTAGATAGGGAGTCGATATTTTGGAATTCGATATTTTTACTTCGATATTGTTGTAGGTCGATATTCTTGTTATCGATATTCTGTCAGTGATCCGATCAAACACCCTCTTGAACTCCGTTCTGAATGCTGACCAATCCGATAATACAGCATCATTGTTTCTAACTAACGGAACGGCCCAATTGGCTACATCCCCTACCAAGTATGAAATCGCAAACGCAACCCGTGAATGGTTATTAGGGAAAGAGGCTGGTTTACAAGAGAAATGCAGCATTATCTGCGTCAGAAACACCTGTATTTTTGCCGGGTCCCCGGCATATCTTTCAGGACTTGCTAACGGGATGGGTGGTGGTACAGTCACCTGTATCTGTGGAGCAACGGGAGATACGTCAAAAGGGTTCCTAGACAATTTGTACACTTTTTCTCTCAAGGCGGCTGTTTCAGCCTTGGAAGAGGCCAATTCCTGCTGAACCATAACTAACGCCTGAAGCACATCCTCCATGGTGGCCATTCTCTACCCCAACTGAACCGGGCGAAGCTAATTTCGTGGGCGCGTAATTCTGTCCGGCCCGGCTCCGCAGGGTCCAGTTGCAGCTAAAAAGGGTCCACCTCCAGATCTCCCCAACACCCTGATACGAATGGTCTACAGGGTGTTCGAATGATCAGGCGAGGGAAAAGGAGAGGGAAAGGAACTGCAGTGGAATAGAACCTGTAAGAACAAAACACAGGTATAAATACAGGTGTAACAATGGCAACTCTCAGTAATGTCTCACTAGGGGAAGTATATACCTGAGCATATATGCCGCTGCTCGTACAATCCTCGGGACTCATCAAACGTCATGCAGCTCAATCCTCCACCCTAAAACAAAGAACTCTCGAAACATTAGCCAGTGTATGGACCACCACACTTCTCCAGTACTTAGAGCCCACACAGGTGTCATACATACCCACATGTAGGCATAAGCGTAGAGGATTAAAACGCAGTGCTTGAATTCAGCCATATCCCCAACAAAGTACGTAGGTCACAGTACAGAATAAAGCTCAGCAGTTCCACGAGGTTACTTCACCTCTGTATCCATAAACAATAGTAATGAAGTTTGTTTAGAACGGTTACCTCAAAACATGTCCCGTCTCCTTTATATTAAAAGACAAAGTCACACGCACACAAACGGTGATATGCGGTTCCTTCACCGCTGTAACCCGCTGTGTAGCGAATATAAATCAATGGCCAAACAAAACACTTATCGCGAACAAACGGCAATACGTGGTAACACCGCTGTATTCCGCTTGCGTCTCCAGGAAATCCGCCCTCAGTATAAGGGCTTAAGAACAAACACGAACAAATGGCAATACGCGATCACACCGTAGGAAGAAAATCAGGCTACCATGGGAACTTGCTCTGTACTCACATTTCACTGATGTGTGGTACGAAACCCCCCCAGCCTCTCGCAAGCGGCAGGAGTCTTCCCTCAGATCCTATTCCTTCGGCGCCGTCTTCAGACTGCTCTCTCACGTCCGAGAGAGTACGATCAGAACAGTATTACGCGCAACTTCCTGTGCGCCCTCCCTGGCTATATTCCCTCCCGTAGGCAGGCATCATGGGAGTTGTAGTCTCGGGAAACATGGCAGGCGCTGTAACGCTCGTCTCCCTGACAATTGCTGACTGTGGCACACAGGTGGTACCGTAGAGCACTTTACATCACCCGCACAACCACCCCGTATGCACCAGCCCTACCACTAGAGGGAACGCCCAGAGGCACTGTAATTACTGCAGCAGCTGAGCTAAGAAGCTGGCATGAGGCTGGTGTTTACGACACAGGGGATCTATACTGCAAGGGCATACTAATCCCATACATGACACTAGTGGAAGAAGAGAACTGTCTTCTGGCCAGGTTCTACTTCACCACTCCCTATTGGCGTCACTCACTGCTAAATGGGGAGACGTACCTACCGAGCCAGAGACGCACCTCACTATACAATACCTATATGTTCTGGGACAAGGAGGACATCTCATCAAATGGTTCGCATCATTACTACACAGCAGCTAACCTATTGTCCCTCCGGCAACACTGGGAAGCAGACATGGGGTGCCAGCTCACAGATAGAGAGTGGGCCTCGGTACTAGCAAGCCCAACGCAAGTCCCCAGGAATGTGCTCCTGCACCAAATACAATTCTATATTATCCGCAGAGGGTACCTCAAGCCTGCGAAAATCAACTAGTACTTCAAGCGCCACGACACTGCATGCCCCAGATGCGCGCAAGTAGACGTAGACCTACTGCACATGTTATGGGGATGCCCCACCTTAACAGAATATTAGTTAGCGGTAGCGGACGCACTGACACACTGCACTGACCGTACACTCCCATTTGAATGGCACATATACCTTTTGCATTTACATCGGAGGAATCGCAATAGCAAAGTCACTTTCAGGTTCCTAGACCTGGGGATGGCAGTGGCGAAAAGAATGATCACAAAAAGGTGGAAGGCTCTTGACCCCCCACGCATAATAACGTGGAGACGCTCCATGCTCACCTGGGCCAAAGTGGAAAGCGGAAAGTGTCGCACTCCACCGCAAAGAAACACTCAGGACTTGTAAGGTCCCCCTCGCTACTAACTGGGACTAAATCCTGACTGCTTTGATCCACGAACAAAGTGATGCCATTCCTCCTCAGACCCCAACAGACGGCGCCTCCTAAGAGCATATGACACAGTGGGGAATCAACGGAGGGAGGAAGAGGGAAGGGGAGGAGAAAAGGAAACCAACCCAACAAATAAGCACATCTGCACACCTGCCCCACATCAAGCTAACAGCCACCGCCAGAGGGCAAGCAATAAGCAATAGTGCCAGGACAGCCGTGCCCGGGATGCCTAAGAGCCAGTCTGACAGGTCAGACCCCTTTCCCATTAAGTATTGTTTTGTCACAGTTCCATTATTACCCGCCTCCACAGTTAAAAAGACATATCGTGTTAAGTGCAAACAGAACGCAGATGCTCAGCGTAAGCCATAACAGACACAGTAAAGTTGACATCAATGGTCTATATCTGAGGCAGGATGACTGATATCAGACAACATAAAATGATGCTAAGTAAAGTTGATAAATTGTTGAAAAATTATAAATGACCCATCGGACACTGTAAATTATAACTGGTATAAATGTCAGTGATACTTCTGTCAACAAATATTGTACAAAGCAACCACCCGAACTACTGTGTAATCTGTATGTGCTTGGTAAAGGCAAAAATTTTAAAAAACTGATTTAAATGAGATGATGATGACGAAGACCACATCAGTATCACACTACCGTCTTCATCAGACTGACCTCCATCTTCAATAGACTTAATCACAGGTTTAACCCATCCCTTATGACTCTTAAAGGACTTACACACTCTCGCAAAATGGCCCTGCTTGCCACTTTTGAAACACACATTTGTGGCTGGACAATGTTTAGCAGTGCTAACAATCATTCAGCTTCCATAACAGAAGCACACAACATTCACAAATTCACCAGATATCTTAACATTTGTCCGGGCCTTGACTCCAAGTGATTTCTCCAGAAGTTTAATGTTTCCCTTATCCACATTTTTAGTCATTGTGTCACCTCATGTGTTGACATGCCTCCACCCATCTCCCTCATACAATGCTGAGAGTGTTCAATACTTCTAGCGATGGTCAATGCCACTTCCAGACTAGGAGTCTCGGTAGATAGTAATCTCTCTTGAATTTTTTTATTGTTAGTTTTTTCAATTAGCTGGTACCTTATGATCTCATCCTTAAGCTCACAATAGTTGCATGTTATAGTCAGGGTGCGTAATGCGGCTACAAAATCATCGATGGGTTCACCTGGAGCTTGGCAACGTTGCAAAAACTTTTGTCGTTCCAATACCACATTCTTCTTGGGGTTAAATCTCTTATTAAGAGTATGTACCACAGACGCATACTCATCAATCACTTCGTTGTCTCCATCCTCCCCAGTGCCTGCATGCATCAGTACTTTCTCAACATGCAACGTCTTGAGAATACTCCTGCCTTCAGCACCTAAATTATACACCAACAGAGCTTTTTTTCTTTTTTGATGTAAACGTATCCCCATCAATGGCCTCTAAATAGGCTTCAAATGCCTCATACCACTGTTCACAATTCAATATTGGGCTATCTGTAACTAACAAAAATGCAGGAGGTGGGGAAATCCCTCAACGGGTATCTGCGTCCTGTGACATTGGAGTCCGTATCGGACTCTTTCTTCTTGGTCTTCTGTGTAGGGAGTCCAGTACCATTGGTATTGGTATGACACAGCTCCAGTAGGCCCTGGTGTCTTCCCACTTGGTGGAGGGACAGATCTGACCCTTCGAAGTGAATGTACCTCTTCTTGTTTGGGTGCTGCATTGGAGTTGCCGGCGAGCTGCTAATCGGTAAACTATACATTGTGGTTCGGTGCCTGCAGCCTCCAGAAGAGTAGCTCACGGGAGGTTCTCTGCAATTTATCGAAGGCTGGAGGTGCTCCTGAGTTCTATGAGACCTCGCAGTTGCGGGGCAAGACAGCAGGCAATGATTGTTGAGTCCCGGAAGCATCTGGCAGGGTATGGCGCCAAGTTTCTGCAGTGGGTCTTTGGTTCTCAGATCAGCAGCTCTTCTTTGAACATTGCTGTTCTTGGATCCATCGTATCTAAGTTGCAAGGCCCAGGAATGCCACATAAATACTCAATTAAGAGGCATAAAAGGGGTAGACAGGTAGCAGCCAATGGGCTGCCTACTTTTAGGGTGTCTACACCGTCTAAGTGACCACTTGCTGTGGGAATGGGCACTACCTTAGCCCTGATAGGTTGTTTTCCTATCATCTCAAGATGGAGGATTTGCAAAAGTAGTGTCCACATCGCCTGCCACACCTTAGGGGTGGTGCTGGCTGAATGTGGGCATACCTCCTCATCTAACTAATTTTCCTGTCTTTCCTCCTGACAAAAGTGGAGCAGGAAAAAGGGGGGTTGGCATCTCCCACTTTCTGTTGATGCCTGGGTTGCATTTCAAAGGTGGCTTCGCCTTTGAATCTTCCCTCCTCGGAAGGCCATCCTGTCCTGGTGGAGGTGTGAAGCAGTAGGCTTTGTTCCTGGCCTCTGAGAGCGTTGGCTCTCATGCCATGAGGTCATAAACATGTTTGGTGGTGGCAGGCTGACTACGACTAATCAGAGACCACACCAGTACTTGGTAGGTTTTCAGGGAACCCTCTAAAAGGTCTCCTGTGTGCATATATTAATAAATTCAACCCTGCCATCAGTAAGAATTTATTAAGTAAAGATGTTTGGTACCAAATGTCTTAAGGTACAGTGAAGCCATCATGCCGCTAGGAAACTTGTAATGACAAGTATCCAGCCCATGTACTCTCTATAGCTTCCCTGTGCACTTACTATAGCCAAGAGTGGACTTGATATTGTAAGGTCATATCTGCTCATATAGACATGCCCACACATGGCATATAGTGCACACTGCTCTAGGGTTGTAAGGCCTGCAGTAGGGGTGACCTACCTATACCTCATGTAGTGTATGGGGCATGGCACACAGTGCTTTGTATGAAGAAATCAAGCGGAGAAATTGCTTGAAAGACTGTGTGCACTACAAGAGAATTATTTAACTGTTTGCGCAATTTAAACAAAACATTCACAATTTTCGTGATATACACTCAAATAAACCGTTTAGACAAAAATTGTTTGACATAATGTTTTCATTATATTATGATACACATAAATTGAATGCAAAAAAAACAATTTAGTTTGTATTACATGATACAAATAACATAGTTTTGATCATAAGCCATGTTCATAAATTGAAATACAATGATCTGGATTCACAGCTCAGAAGTGTGCTGCCCAGCTCAGAAGTGTGCTGCCCTATGCATTTCGGGACACATCGTCCCTTCTTCAGGGGCCGCTGGCTACGTTTGGAACAAAGGACGAAGCCGAAGGAGACTGTGCTGATGAGCCTTCTCGCACTTGGACGAGAAGGCTCATCAGCACAGTCTCCCTTCGGCTTCGTCCTTTTGTTCCGAACTTAGCCAGCGGCCCCTGAAGAAGGGACGATGTGTCCCGAAATGCATAGGGCAGCACACTTCTGAGCTGGGAAGCACACTTCTGAGCTGTGAATCCAGATCATTGTATTTCAGTTTATGAACATGGATTATGATCAAAACTATGTTATTTGTATCTTGTAATACAAACTAAATTGTTGTTTTTGCATTCAATGTATCTGTATCATAATATAATGAAAACATTATGTCAAACAATTTTTGTCTAAGCGGTTTGAGTGTATCTCACGAAAATTGTGAATGTTTCGTTTAAATTGCGCAAACAGTTAAATAATTCTCTTGTAGTGCACACAGTCTTTCAAGCAATTTCTCCGCTTGATTACTTCATACTTCACTTTTTGATGTGGGACAGGCAGCCCACAAATACTGTGTAGCACACCACAACATAGAAGCTTGAGGACTTTGAGGTTTACCTAGCTTGAACTTTTTGTTTACTTTTAAAAAACGGTGTGCACCGTTAACTTTATTCATTACACAGTGCTTTGTGCCATGTCGACTCTTCAGTTTTCTATGCACCAAGACACGCAGCCTGCAATGGCAGTGCGCATGGTCTTGGTGAGGGGTCCCTAGGGTGGCACAATTTTTGCTGTAGCCTCAGTGAACCCTCTTCAGTATCTATGCCATAGCTACCAGGGGTACCATTTACTAGGGACTTACAGGGGTTGCTGAAGTGGTGCCAATTGTGGTACCGTTTTGGGAAAGAGATCTGGCACTGGGAACCTGGTTAGCAGGGACCCAGTGCACTTTCAATTCGAAATCACATCAGGCAAAAAGTGGGGCCTACCCGTGTCAAAAGAGGCACTTTCCTACAGCCTTCTGTCTATTTAACTGCCCTTCGTTAAGCAAACCTCCAACACTCATGCTGGACTTCATTTTGTCTGAGCTCCTTTTGTGCGTTCTAATTGCCATGTAACAACAGGGCACTTGCTGTCCCAATGTCTACTGGGTAAAATCTTTTCATAGTCCCTGCATTCCTTTTGATTACTTCTTGTCTTAGTTTCAGTAGTTCAGCTCATTATTTTTTCTTGTGCCAAGAGATACTGCCTACTGCTATTGTTGATCTTATTTTAGGCACTTTCTCGATCCCTTTTATTGTTTATATAATCAATATTGATCTTTGACTAATATATATTAAGTTTATTTCTTTCATATTGTTTTTCCACCCAATTTCTAAACAGATTCACTCTGTGTGTATTCCAGGCATCGACTTACAGTGTGATCCCCTCAGTTGATCCCTGCTTCAATAGGTAAAGAGTTCATCTGGCTAATGTGTATAGATTATTGTGATCTGTGCCTGTCTCAGTGTTTCTGTCAGTCTTGGTACATCTAGGTGCTCAGTACATTAATCTCTCCAAGCAAGTCCATGCTATGTCTCTGCTGTATGGTGCTTTTTGTAAGAAATCTGTGGATATCTATCCAGAGTGGTTTCCCAATATAGCCATCCAGTTTTTACTCTTGACAAAAATGCCTTACCCCATAATGATGCTATCATGTGTAATATCTCCGCTCCATAATCTACTGTCCTCTCTTTGACACTCCAGACATCAATGTGCCACGGCACGCAAACTATGAAAGAGGCATGAAACCAAAGAGCAGCTTTCTATGTGGTTGTGCTCCACCTTTGAGGCCATCTTGGCCACTAATGCAGACGATAAAGATGCCATGCATTAATTAAGATTATTGTGCATATATATTGGGATAGTCTGTGGGAGAAACATTCATGTCTTTGTTATGGATTAAATGTTATGTGACCTTTTAGCAGCAACTGTTGAACGTAGGTACAGTCTACAGGACCAACAATATTGGGTAAGGCAGCAGCGTCATAACAATGATATTTGTTCCCCCAATTCACTATATGTCTGTGGAGAATGTGGTGTGGTGTTGCATGTGCCTTAGCACTTTAGCAGGACCTTTATCCCTTGATTCAAGATGTGTCAGAACTCATTTGCTATTTCAGATAGCATGGTATGTTGGTGTGTAGTAATGCATCTGCCTGGTGACATTCATATTTGGTGAAATTGTGTTAGTATTTTCAAGGTGTGATTGGATGCCATGTTGTATTAGTGTCATTATTAGGATATTTGATGGAAAGTTGTGTTTAATGGGTTCAGTCGTGTGTGGTGGATACCCACGGCCTTCTTTATTGTCCTCGTGTTTGATATGTATCCTCTCTGTTACTGTTCTTCCTCCAATCCTCAAGTAGTACATCGTGCCTGAATGGCAGGAAAGCGTAGGACTGCAGTGTTTGTTTGTGTGTCAGTGAGGTTGACCATTCATTGTGCTGCTGCAGGTAAATTTACCACTTAATTCGGCTGGTGTACATCTTCTGTTCTAAATGATGCTACTTTCAAGCTTTTTCACTTTCAATGGGGGCGTTATACACAAGTACGCATTTTACAAACAGAATTACCACTTTCACATTTACCGTTTGCAGATTTATTACTTTTAATTTTATAAATCTATTTTTATTCCATGAAATATGAAATACTTCGTGTTTTACTCACTGTTTATAATGCGAGTACACAGTCATTCCTCGCAGTGAAAAGGTTTTTAATATTATACGTTCAAGAGGTCTCAAGGGTAAACTTAATTTGAAATAATTGTAGCCTGCTACTATTGCCTTTTTATAGGTCGCATGCCACATAATGAGCTGTTTACATAAATGTAAGAAAGAGTGCCGGGTAAAAATGCGTCAAGATTCTTGACCAAATAAGTGTCCTGCCATCATTCCTGCGCCAAATGCAAAAAGAACAATTGATGGACAGAATGCAGAACAATGTCATACATTCATCCCAGTACAGAGATCTGGGCCTAAATCCATGTTTTTTTTGCTCACCATGACATTCCAGTTTGGACCCAGCCAAATGCAAATCAGTCTTGACCCTGCACCCACTGGGAACAGTCCAGCCCTACTGCCAGGCCAAGTCCTCCCTGGACTGGAAACAAGCATCCTAGGACCAGTTTCGAGCTTTCAGCCCTCATCAGCCAGGATAGCTTGACTCCAGTGGCATGGAGAGCACGGGACACACGTCTGGGCATACCCGTCCCACTCGGGGTGACAAATGCAAAAAGAACAATTGATGGACAGAATGCAGAACAATGTCATACATTCACCCCAGTACAGAGATCTGGGCCTAAATCCATCGTTTTTTTTGCAAAATCCCTGCGCCTTCAGCTCACCAGTAAAACTTTTCAAGCCATTTCTTATTTAACAAATAGATTGCTCTCTGTGTCTCTAAATCCAGAGAAATGTAAGAGAAACGAATCTATCCCGGAAGGAATTGGCATTCTGAAGCCACTGTGAGGATGCCAAATTATTTCACTTCACGAAGTGGAAAAAAGATGTCCCTCGGAGGAGATCCCCAGAGCCTGGGAGGTGTGCAAGGTCACCGTGTGTACTACCTGTGTGACAAGTTTCATTAACGATCCCCACCTCTGGGAACGGGGGGCGGGCGTTAAATAATTCATGACACTCCTCCGCCGATGCAGGCAGTGGGCGGAGAGGCGACTTCCCCGGACGTCCTCGGGCGCGTGCCCTATGGACTAATGGCCGCGCTTAAATCTCAATAGATCACGGCGTTTTATGTTCATTTGTAACCTCCTGTTTCATTCAAGTTTCGCTCATGCGTGTCTACCTTTGCAACTACGCGGTCGTACGGAAGGAGACGCAAGGGCAAACTTGTCAGCCCTTACTTCCCAGAGAAATCTATTTCTTTTGTTTCTAATGACCATGCCTTCTTCTTCCGTGGGTAATAAATCATTTGCACTTCACAAGAGCCTCAAAGACCCCGAACGATCAATTCATGGGTGAAACTGGTCTTACGCTCCAAACTTCATTTTTATTAAAGATAGTCCATAAGAGTGGCTTTAGGCAGACTGGCGTTATTCGTAGATCACTAATTGTCACATGGGTTGCTTCGCGCAGGTCGCTCCGCTGAAAGTGCCGGAGACTTGCCCTTGAGAAGCAGGCCAATAATTGTTTAAAGAGAATTACCCTCAGGTGTGTCAGAGGCGTGACAACTGCAAATGATCTCGGCGCTGTGATGTATTGTACCAGGCAACGTTGAGAACCTGAAGAATGTTCTGATCTAAAGGCGTCTGAATAATTGGGACCATCCAATTCTCCTCTGTCTTTCATGGACTGTATTCCGATGGCAAAAACAATGAGATAAATTTAAAAGATGCAAGAAAAAAATGTAATAAAGGAAAACATTGAATGAAAACTGCTGCAAACCTGCAAGGAGCGATGCGTATCCTTAATGAGAACGAAAATTAATGGGGGTCCTCTGAAAAAGGGGCCCTTGAGTCTTCCACATCGCACAGCTATTCATTGGCCTTGGGCTGAATGGGGGCCCTTCAAGGGTTGAGGGGCCCTTCAAGGGTTGGGTCCCCCTTCGCCGCAGGGTTTTTAGGGGCTTGCGTTACGCCCCTGTATGAACGCTGAATTATGTTCCTGTTTTTGTTCTGCATTTTATTTAAAACATGCTCTTTTTTCAGCGCCCCTTCTTGCTTGTTGGCATAGGAAGTTATTCTACAAAGAATATAGGAATTTTTTGTTACGTTTTATTTGTAGAACCCTCAGTCACCATAATTGCCATCTACCAGATGTATTAGATTATGTATCTAACGCTACAAACTAACTCTGAGTTCCAATGAGTAGCATGCCGCCTTCTGCAAAGCGCGTCAACGCTTCGTTGAGGGTATTAAGCGCTATATAAAAATAAAATACAATGCAAAACTGTGTGCAAGTTACTTTGCCTGTATTCACCAACAGCCTAGAAAAGCAGATCGAAAACGTGGAACGTCAAACCAACTAACTGTTGTGTCATCGAAAACAAAGCCTGTAGGAGTGCCACACCCAGATAAATATATAGAGGCGGCGAGGATAAGCACAATACACTCATGGCCCAGTTCACAAAGCTAATTTAGGTGGGCAAATAGCAAGATTTACGAGTGCAAATTAAAGTTGGGAAATCACAAAACACAAATTTACGCTGGTTAAATCAGATACCGATGTACAATTACATCATCATGGCAGGGAGCGGCAAAGAAAGTTAGCAAACAACCACAAGCTTCTGAGTTGGTGGAAAGTCACAAACGTTTTATGGCACATTCTCAATGGGGAGGGAAACCCCTCTCATACCGGAGGAAGTGTGATGGCAGTGGTATCTTTAATATGTGTTTTTTTTCTCATGGATAAAAAGTAAAAAATAAAAGGTGGAAATCCAATTTTCTTATGTTTTTAAACATGCAGTTATATACACCATTTCCATGTCTTACAACAGTGAGTGTGCCTTGTACGCAGTCAGTGTCAGAGGCGCAACTAGAGGCAAATTTCGGGGGGTAATTCTTCCAGCAATAGGCAGAGTGGAGATGCAGGGGCTCTAAGAAGGGGTGAAAAAATAACAAAGCCTCGTTAACAAGTAAATGGTCTTTTAAAGACCTGTGAAGTACTCGGTGGGGCTGTAATAAGACTGACGCCATACCAGTCAGCCTACAGCAGCTCAAAAACGGACTGTGTGCCGAGGAAGCTGTCTCAGCCCGGACTAACACACACGACGGGGGAGTGGGGGGGCTTAAAACCTTTGAGCCCTATGGGCGTGGCGCGCCTGGTCACTGTCAAAGCTTCCCTGAAGCACTCCTCTATTTTTTGAGAATTCCCAGTAAATAGAAACTTTGCTTCACATTTGGAAACATAGAAGACTAAGGGGCAGATTTACAAGCCCCTTGCGCCACTTTTGCGTCACTTTTAACATGGGAAAAGTGATGCAAAAGTGGCGCAAGGGGCTTGTAAATCTGACCCTAAATTCACAGATCTTTTTAATCAGGCCCTCAGAGATCATGACAGCAAATCCTATGGCTGACGGCTACAAGGGTTGGAGGAACAAGAGAGCCCCCTGCCCCCCCCACCTCCCCTCCCCTCCCCGATTGAACGATCTGTGAGCAGCCGCTTGCAGAATTAAGTTACTGGTTTGGATGGGAGCCAACCACCTACTTGTCCTGGGAAGTGAGAGTTGGGGAAATTGTTTGTTGTTTTAAATGAAGGGGGGGTTCTGAGTTGCACCGCTTACTGACCATATCACAGACCAACGATAGTTTGTGGCAGCGGGGGAAAAGAGGATATGGGGAGGGGGGCGGTACACACCCTTAGACGTAACACTGGATGGTAGGTACACAGACGTATAAATGCATGACTTGGAACATTAGAGGAATGCACACAATGTCGAAGAGATACAAAGTATTTTCCTACCTTTAAAGACGGGGAGTGCAAATAGCCCTTCTGCAAGAAACGCACCTCACACAGAAAGAGGGATTAGCATTGCAAGCTTTCTACACCACGTACTCCGCTTATATGCAAGGGACAATTATATGGATACAGGCAGGAGTCCCATTCCAGCTGATAGACTCCCTAATAGACCCGGAACGCTGGTATGTGGTAGTACGGGGACGATTAGAGGGATGTGAGCTGAATATAATAAGTTTGTATGCCCCTAATACCGAGCAGCCTGCATCTTCGCCTGCTTGACCTATTGTCTGGCCCTGTATTTGACCAGTTCCACGATAATAGGGGGAGACTATGACAGTGTGGAAGACGTATGTCTGTACAGATCCCATCCACCACTACGCGACTCTCCGACCACGCGTGCAGCACAGGCATTTAGTGGCTGGCGATGCCACTGGGGGCTGTTGGATTTCTGGCGAACCCTACATCCGCAGGATCATGATTACTCTTACTTTTCAGCTATGCATGAGGTACATGTGAGACTAGACACCTTTTTATGCACTGCAGACATACAGAGCCTAGTACACACAGTAGAATACCTATCCCGAACAATTTCAGATCATAACCCGGCTTTACTAAGCCTAAAGTGGGCACACCCTAGACCCGCAATCCCTACATGGAAACTCTGCCCGGACGCCCTACTAGACCAGATTTTCCGGGAGAGGATTTGAGAGAAAATCTCTCAATACTTCAGTGAAAATGAAGGGACAGCCTCTTCGGTGCTGGCGGTGTGGGATGCCTTCTAGGTGGTCCTGCGAGGCCAGTTCATAGCAGAAACCATAGGGGTCAGGCGCACGCTTCTCATAGAGGTCCAGGAGGCAGAGGAGATTCTTAGGGTGCTAGAGCACAGGCGGCCAAGGACACCCAGAGCTCCAAGAGACAGTCCAGGAGGCTAAGGAGGAAGTAGCGCGACAGACCCAGAGAATCAGGTGCTTCGACTATAAACAATATGTGGAGCGAACACATGCTGAGAGGGATAAATCTGGGTCTCTCCTGGCATGGTTAGCTAACCCCATAGACAAGGGCTCTCCAATAGTAGAGTTGGAGGATGAGGAGGGCACTAGGCAGCATACACAAGAGAAGATCAATAGCATATTTGCCCAATACTATGCTGGGCTCTATAGAGGCTCGGCACAGGGCAATAGGACTGCAGTCCAGGAATACCTAGAGGGGCTACAGCTGCGGAACCTAGAACCAGAAGAGACTGAGACGATAGGGATGGACATTACTTCACAGGAAGTTCGGGCAGTGACCAAGCATATGGCGCATAACAAGAATCCGGGCACTGACGGAATACCAGTGGAGTTCTACGTGACGTACATGGGAGAACTGGCTCCCAGGCTAGTCTCATTATACACTGCAGCTCAAGATGCAGGGGTGCTGCGGAAAGCACCAGGGAGGCACTCATTGTCCCGGTGTTGAAGTCAGGAAAGCCAGCGCATGACCGCACAGCCTACAGGCCTCTTTCCATGCTGAACATAGATTACAAAATTATAAGTAAGATATTGGCAACCCTGCTATTGCCACACATGTCGAAGCTAGTCCACCCAAATCAAGCAGGGTTTATCCAGGGGTGGAACACAGCCATAAACATACAGCAACTTCTAAACATCATGGATGCAGAGGATTATGATACACCAGCAGCAGCAGTATTCGCAGTAGACATCGAGAAGGCCATCCGACAGCCTGGAATGGCACTTTCTATAGGAGGTGCTGACAGCACCAGGACTTGGAGGAGGCTTCCTGCCATGGGTAAGACTGCTCTACACAAATCCGACGGCTAGAGTACGTACGGGGAAGGCCATATCTCTCAGCCAGGCAGTAGAGAGGGGCACGTGGCAGGGATGCCCTCTATCCCCCCTGCTGTTTGCCCTAGCCATGGAACCCCTGACTTGTCGGGCAAGAGAGGGGCAAGATTACGGAGGACAGGTGGTTAGAGAGAAACAACATCACATAGCACTGTACACAGATGACCTCCTGCTGTTCCTCCGAGATATGACGGAGGATTTGACAGGGGCACAGTCCATGCTGAAGCACTTTGGTAGGCTCTCTGGCTTAAAGGTCAACTGGCGGAAATCTCTATGACGCCTTACAGACCTCCGCCGGCCGACTTGGGCCACCTCCAGTGGGAACCTAGTTGCCTGGCGTGCCTAGGGGTAAAAGTATATCAGTGCTCTTGGGGGCAATGTGGGCAGAGCGATACGCTCACTCCACTCCTCTATAGATTTTTGGAGGTCCCTACCGCTGTTGGTAGCTGGTAGAGTAGCTATCCTGAAGCTGGAGCACTCTTGCACCTATTGTATTTCTTCTGGACCCTACCAGTGTGGATTCCCCGCGCGATATTCAGAGATCTAGATTCACTGATTATATCCTTCATTTGGGGAACGGGTCACAGGAGATTGGCGCTGGCCACGATGCAGCACTCCACAACGACGGGCGGATTGGCAGTCCTGGATTTTGAAGGTTACTACATAGCAGCTCAACTGAATTGGCTGATTCAGTGGCTAGCGCCTGAGAAGAACCCGGATAGAGCGCAGCACCCGTTTGCGTCGACTGCCCCAGTGCTTGTGAAAATATTAGTGTGCGTGTGGAGGAGGTCTATGGGAGATACGACAGAAACCAAAGTGGTGACAAGATGCTGGGCCAGGTATTTGCGACGTGTTGATTGCAAAGTGCCCTACTCCCCTGACTTGCACATATCCCTGCTGCGACACCTCCCATGCGGGGGACACTGGGCGGGACTCAATGCCTGGGAGGAGGCAGGGGTGAGGGTAATAGGAGATCTCTTCTGGGACTCTGAGCTGCTCCCCTTTGAAGAATTCCGGACAGAACATGATCTGCCTATAGGCCACTTTTTAATGTATAGAGCTATCACACTGAGGCTGAGGAAGCATTGGGGCGTGGGCACCGCGGAACCCCAGGCACTCGATGGCTGCTGATATGCCGCTCTATCGGCGAGAAAGAACGAAACAGTCTCCTGCCTATATAGAGCAATACGCCGCAACACTCAGAAGCCACTGGAGTGGCTACGACTGCAGAGGGAGGAGGACCTAGGAAGACCGATCACTGAGACAGACTGGGAGACTATAGTTGAACGGACTCTGAAGGTAACCAGGAATGCGAGGTTCAAACTAATAAACTATTATATCCTACACAGAGCATATCTTATTCCAACGCGAATTAGAAGATATTTTCAGATGGAAATGGCAGCTTGCCCCAGGTGTGAAGAAAAGGAAGCCCCCATATTGCACATGCGATGGGATTGTCCTACCCTGCGCGCATTCTGGGAGGAGGTACTGCATATAGTAGAAGAGGTCACTGAACAGGAGATACCACACACCCAGGGCCATTGTTTGTTAGGTTGGTTTCCACACACGGGCAAAACAAAAATGACAGGGAAATTCCAAGACCTGGCTTATGTCATGGCCAAATGAGAAGTCACCAGGAACTGGAAGGCACCAGGAGGACCGAGGGTGGGAACATGGAAGAAGGAATTGGAAAAATGGGCAGGTGAGGAAGGGAGAATCCTGCTAAGAGAAGCAAGATGAGGCATTGGCACACTAGACAAAGCACGGACATGGAAACAATTAGTGGACAAACTAGTGGCAATTGGGCGGGAAGCGGAGAGGGCGGACCCCTCAAAACCCCCAATGCCTGGCCGGGGAGAAGGGGAACCAGACTAGATAACATGAGGGCTAGCCAACCACCGGATCCTAACCCCACCATATAAGAATGCATTTTACAATGATGGTAGGAAAAAGAACCCACTGCGCGACCATTTGACATTCAGACTATTATTCAGAAGCAGATTCAACTTAAGGGAGGAGGGGGAAGGAGGGAAGAGCAGTATCAAGTTATTTTTGAAGGGAACCAGAGATGTATAAATAGCACTCTACATGTACTGCAATGCATAAATGACAGGTGTGATGCGAATATTTTGAAAATCAATAAAATCTGCTTTTAAGAAAAAACAACAGAGTCCAGATTTACAAACACTTTGCATTGGGTTCATACTACTTTTTATGTTGGAAATGACCATCTTCTGCATGGCATTCATCAGATTTTTGCCTTTTTTCATGGAACCCATTGTGTTGGCCATAGGACTCTGCACACGCTACTGCTGCTAATCAGTGCTAAAACTTTCTCCCTTTATACATTTTAAAATTGACATATTGCAAATTGGCACATTTAAGAATATGGTACTACATGCACCCAGGATCTGTAAATTAAATATTACTAGTGGGCTGCAGCACTCATTGCATCACCCACTAAAGAAGCACTATGAAACATGTCTTCTGGCCTGCTCCTGCAGCCTGGGTATGCAGTTTTAAACTGCCATTTCGACCAGGCATAGAGAACCTTTTGCATGGCCTAGTCCTTCCTTTGTTATACATATGTCACCCCTAGGGTAGACCCTAAAAGTCCCATAGTACAGGGTACATGGCATTAAAAATGTAGGACGTGTATTTTTTAATGTTTTGCATATCCTGGCAGTGAAAACCCCTCAAAATCGTTTTTCACTTTAGCAAGGCTGAGTCTCCCATAGGAAAACATTAGGTTAAACTATACCATCTTATAATGCTTAATTTCAGTTTGGGATAAGTTAGAAAAATGACTCAAGGATTCATTTTAATAGGAATTTAAAATCCAACTTAATGGTCAAGTCAGATTTTATATTACTATTTCAGAAATGACACTATTAGAAAGTTATGATTCCTCTGAGTAAGTCAAAAGGACCTTTCTGCCAGTTCCAGTGTCATCTGACTGCTTAATGGCTCCCATGTGGTGAGATGTGGATTTTTCCCAGGCAGTGGAGAAAAGGCTTGGGATTCGAGAAGTGTTCTTTCCTCCTTGAGCAGGATAGCATGGGGGAGGGGTTGTGTCCAACCCCTCCATGAGCTTAAACAACTGCCTACCATATCACTGGCACATGTAACCCACACCTATGCCTGTCTGCCTTTGTCTTCCTAGTCAGCTTGACTCCAAGCCCAGTGGTGGGGTTCCCCAAAACTGATTTGGAGTGACCACAAGGGAGGGTTTGTCCATTTCCATAGCCAAAGGTAGAGGGTTATGAATGTTGGTTTTAGGGAGAGAGGGGTACTGAGGCTTACAGTAAAACACACAGGAAGTTCTGCGAAAGTGGGTAGCGTCACCCTGAGAAATGTTACCCCATTAGTTAGGGAGTGGCCCAAAGTTTCCCACACCCACTGGCTGGTACTGGGCACAAATGTAGAAACCCCAGTACACACCTCACATCACTTCTAGACCTGTGGAAGAACAGAAGAGCATCAGACCTGTTGACTGTGACCTGAGAAGAACCTCAGAGACTGGCCCTGCTCTCCTTCTTGTACCCAGGACAAAGAAGTGGACTCCAAAAGCAAGCTGGATGGCCTCATGTATGGGCTACATGGACACGAAAAGCTCCAAGAGCTCTTTTTTTCTGCATCCATAGCTGGTCAGTTCTAACTGATCCTGCCCGCGACTCTGCTTTTGGTCCCTGATGGAGTGATTCTTGACCACCAAGTGCAGTCCACAAGACCCTTGCCTTCCTCAATATTCCTGAGACCTAGGACTTTTAAACTTTTTGCCAACTTTTCCTTGAGCACCAACGGCAGACCGAGACTAACTTGTGAAGCTGATCTGACAAAGGTGCATTACAGGCGCAGTTACTTCCACTACATTCTTCTCTGCAGCAGCAAACCAGATCCTCTTGGTGTAAAATTAAATTTTTTCCCACTCTCAGTTTTTCCACCACAAGTCAACAGCTTCACTGACACCTTTTCCACCGGCTATGCGACGACATAAAGCCCTCTTTGGCCACAGTCTGCAGCCTTGTACGCTGAGGATTTTTAACTTCCATTCCAGAAACCTAGTCCCTGTATCCGACCCGCGCTACATCACAGTCAGCCTTAAGTTTTGACTTTGACCTGGTCTAGCACTACCTGATAATCGTAGTTGTCGCTTTATCTTTATGGTGCAATTTTTAATTCAAACATTCATTCATGAACTCCATTTCTACTTATTGCATTATTGTCATGTTGGTGACATTTTAAATCTACTCTATTTTTCCACATTGGTTTGGGATTTTTCTTGTGTTGTGTTTTGGCCACCTGCACTACCTCCAGGCAGTGCTTCAGGCTTGGCAGCAGGCAGGCCTGACCATCAAGACCAGTAAGTGCCAGATACGGGATAGATCAGTGGTGTACTTAGGACACCAAGCCAGTGGAGGCAAGGTTCGTTCTCTCTAGATGAAGTTACTGGACATTATGTCTTGGGAGCCTCCCAAACTGGAGTGTGAGCCTTAGTATGCCTCATTGGGGACTACAGGAGATTTGGTAGGGGATATGACACCATTGTTGCCCCTTATCTAACCTGACTTCCAAGAAGCAGCTCAATAAGGTGATCTGGATGGAGGTGTGCCAGAAGGCTTTCGATACCTTTAAAGAGGCTAGAGCTTAAGGTATCTGACTTCTCCAAGGAATTTCTAGGTATGACATGCTCCAGAGCATGGCATTGAGACTGATGTGTCATAGCTAAACACTGAGGGCTTGTACCAACCTGTTGCCTTCGTCAGAGGAAGGCTACTTCCCAAGAAACAGCGGAGGAGTGCAATTGAGAAGGAAGCATTTGCAGAGGTCTTTATACTGCAGAAGTTGGGACCATGCCTGTTTGAGACTCACTTCTGAGTTCAGATTGACCACAGACCCCTCAGATGGCTGATACAAATGCAAGTTGAGAATCCAAAACTGTTTAGATGGTCCATCTCCCTATACAGAATGCACTTTACAGCGGAACATCGCCCTGCGACTGACCACGCCAATGTTAATGGTCTTTCTATGTTTTTCCACATTAGCAATGAAAACTCCCATGAGGTTGGATAACTCTTCCTGCTTTTAACTGGGGAAGAAACATGTAAGAGATGGCAATCTTTTGTTTGTCATTCCCCCAGATTTTTGTCTTCTTTTACTGAACACAATTTTGTTGATCATATGACTCTGCACACTTTGCTCCTCAAACAAGGACTTGAGATCACCCTTTAAACATGGCATAATGTAGATATTCCTAAGTGGCACATTTAATTTGTTTATATGTCCCTAGTACATGGTAATACATGTACCCAGGGCCTGTAAATTAAATGCTACTAGTGAGCTGAGCAAATGGTCGGACGTGTACCCAGCCCATTCCTGAGCCACAAAATATCCCTACTTTTTCACTGGTAGATGAGGCTCACACCTAGGCCCGGCTCCTTTTTGTCTCTCTAGTCAGGCTGGCTCCAAACCCAGTGGGAGTAGAGGAACAGTCCAGAACTAGTTTAGTCAGAGGACAAAGGCTTGCCCTCCTACCCACAGGCTGGCATTGGGCATAAAAGTGGACCCCATTGATCCCTCCTGGAGCTGCAAACAATCAGAAGAAGGACTGTCCTGCTGTTTTAAGACCCTAGAGGAAGACTGGACATGCTTGCCTTGAAGCCGGGACCCCAGAAGTGACTCCAAGGGCAATTTGGCTGACCTCCTGTTTGAGCTACAGGGAAACAACAAGCTTCCAGAGGCCTCTCTCCCTGCAATTGCCCAGCTGACCAGTTTCAGCTGGACGTGCCGTAGACCCTGCCACTGGCCTCTGTGAGCCCTAACCTCCAAGTGGTACCCTCCCGACCTGGACCCTTGACTGGTGTTAGAGTACTCCTGTCCACAAACTGCAAGAAGTGCAAGTTAGAAACGTTTTGTGAACTTTCTTCTAGGAAAACTCACAGAGACTTGGATCTCCATCAAAGCCACAGCATCGATGTTGAACCACCGGTCGGCCTCAACTTGCCGGGTTGCCTCACTAAAAAAGATCCAGCTGCCAGAAAAGTGGCTAAGGACATAGAGGGCTTCATCAGAGCTTTCCGCCTTCGCCAACGGATGCACTGGGACCCCACTCTTCAACAACTCGCCATCATCAGGCACTGCTTTGGATTCAGCTTGCCGCTTGCCCCGCCAACGACTCATCGAAGACCCCTTTTTTCTCCCTAAAAGTGTTTAAGTCAGAAACTAAACCTTCCATGAGATGAACCTTGTCCCTTTATCCGACCCACGCTCTTTAGCGGTAGGCCTTAACTTTATATATTATACCAGTCTAGCGCAGCCAGATAACCACAGTTGGTGCTTTGCAGTGCTACTTTTAATTAAAATTAAAAAAATTAATATCTCTGGTTCTACTTATTTTCTTGTGATGGGTTTTCACTTTCTTTCTGTTTGAGTACTGCATACATGCTTTACACATTGCCTCTCTGGTGGTTCTCGACACACCTGCACCAAGGTCACCATAAGACTGCCAACTAAGAAGTGTAAAAAAGAAAAAAAACAAGGCAGCAGGTCTTTTCTATCTATGCACCCAGGACCTGGAACAACATCCTCATATCCATCAGGACTTTCCCAAAACTCCAATTTAGGAAAAATGAGCTTCTCTAAAGAAGAGTGTATTAAAGAACAATGCATTAGCCATCTTCAACCCAGCTACCTCTCCTACCACTCATTGGCATTATGCTGGTCTCTGATCCTGTACATCGCTCTGCTGCTTTTTGCCTAGGTTTGTGCTATAAAAATACCACATACGTATACACATTTATCCAAAACAAGAGTTGGAATGGAGAGAAAAGTTACATATAGCATGCAAAAGATAATCTGAGTGGAGCATGTAAACAGTGTAGGATGAATAGGGAAGAAGGGTATAGCATGCATTCATAAAGCACACCCAATATGAAAATGTTGCTACACCATGTTCTGCTTGAGATGGCTATTCATGCTCTGAATTTGCACTCCAGTTATCATGAGTCTCTCAAAGAATGTGTTAATGCTGAGAACAGACTTTGCAGACCCATTAACGAATGGTTCACATTAAATGTCTGTTTTTTTAAAAACTTTGTATTAACATTTCTTGATATATACAGTGCAGGCTTGACATGTTGTCCTCAAAAATCCTGAGTAACAGAAATAAACCGAAACACAACACCACTAAACATGTATTGTAATAGGAAATAAAACCTCTTTTGTACAGTCTGAACAGACACCCCAGTGCAGTATTGGGACCAATCTAAGCCTATCAAGGGGGGAGATCTGAATGCAGACTCATTGTCCCTTACCTCCTCCTACTTGTACATCACATTCCATCTTTGTACCACATGGACAGCCTTTCAACAAATAACCTTTTGACTTTGACCTTTTTTTAAATAGTCTTTTATGAAGTGATAAAAATGATGATGTCTTTCATTAACACCTTCGGAGACTTTTATATAGTGTGACCCAACTGGCTAAGCAACAGAGCGCTGTATATTATGAAATGTGTCACAAGATGATACGCAATTGCATACATTAAGTGGTGATTTACATAATTGAATAACACAATTGTATTTCACAAGTTTAGGCAAAGAGACATTCATTGATCTGCCCAGAACCACATAATACTCACTCAAATGCCAAAGTAGGTATTCATACTGAAGCCCCCATGTTCCAGATACTTCAGTTTAACCATGAGACCCAATTCCTCCCTGTGTAGCTTGCATATTACCCATAAACAAAGAAGGCAACTCTGATATAGATGCCGCACATCCCTCCCTTTAAAGCTTAGCAATAACTGTCAATTTTTAGTGCTCATACACTACTATTACATCTGCTGCCAAGATGCATCTCAGCCAGATCACGGAGATCCCGTTGATTTTAGCCTAATCTATAGTGATATTGGAGCACTGGAGCAAGACCCTTCAGCCGTTTCCCACCGCTGCTTCCCCCGCGGCCCCTCCCGCTACTGTGTTTTCCCGCTTCTGCCTCCCAGCTGTACCGCCCTTCCCCAACCCCTACTTAATAGCAGCCGCTGCACGCTGAGACGAGCAAGACCCCTCGGGTTCTGCTCTCCCTGCGTGCAGCTCCACCAACATCGCTCCTGTGCAGTGCCTCTTTCTCTTCATCGCTGATGACCGCGGTTCGAGGCCCCGTGCCTTCACGTATTTGCTCCTGTCTCTTTTTTCCCTACTTTGCTCTTCTTCAGCCCCCTGAAGGCCCTGTGCCTCCACTTATTTTCTTTCATTGTCTCTCCTCTATTACTTTATTTTTAATTTTTACTTTAGTATTGTTCCCTTCAGCTGTTTCCCGTTGCTGCTTCCCCCGTGGCCCCTCCCGTGTTTTCCCGCTCCCGTCTCCCAGCTGTCCTGCCCTCCCCGACCCCTAGTTAATGGCGGACGCGCACAGCGGGCATGCCGCTGGCAAGCCTCTGGCATGCCAAAGGCAAGCTCATCTGCGCCCATCCGCGACCTGACCGTGACCAGAGCCAGGTATCCTGGTCCTCCGACCTGCCAACACTACAGCTCGTTGGCTCTCTATGCACTCAACGCCGGCAAGAACAACAACTGCAAGCTCTCCTCACCACTCGACACTCACAGACCTTTCACCTGCCGAAACTGCCACCACTTCTTCAACCTCGCCGAAACCCAGGACCCACCTCCATCGTCCAGCAACAACTCCATCACACCCCAAACCCTGCAATGCATCCTCCACAACATCCACTCCCTCCACAGACACACCACGTAAATCTGGGACTAGGCCTGGGCGGTGAACTTCACTCCGTTCGTGGAGTTTGCGGAGTTTTCTGCACTCCGCGGAGCTCGCAGAGTGCAGAAAACTCCGCTTCGCGATGTGCAGCGGAGTTTGTTCCCCCGCTTGCGATTGAGAACGATAAGTTCGCAAGCGCAAACAGTAAGTTCGTGAGCGCGAGCTGCCGCTCGGGTAGAATTTCTACCCGAGCGGGAGGAATACCAGCACAAACTGCAGTTCGCACTGCATTCCGCCACTTGCGGAACTTCGCAGAGTTTTTATGTAACTTCGCGGAGTTCCACGTAGCAAAACTCAGTAGGCAGTAGGGTGGAGAAAATAGTGCAACCACGGATACGTTTGAGGTGCCTGATTCAGGCATCGAGTCCTACGATCTCCCAGCCGAAGATTACGAATCCTCAGTCGGCGGGCAGGACCAGGCTGCTCTTCCTCTGCCGTCCGTCATGGAGATGGAATACATTCGTATCACGGAGGACGAGAACGACGAGCCAATTGAGATCCCATCCGAGGATGATGGCACGGTCCTGCTGTCCACCGTCACCGCCCAGTTCCCTGGAGCCTGCGGCTTACGTTACAGAAATCCAGTTAATCAGTGCATGAGGGGTGTCCGACTGGCGGAAGGAGTGCTGCATGCCCCAGAAAGCGGTTGGGGTAACCTGGTATATGTCGCCAATTATCCAAAAGACAACAAAAGGAAAATGGACGAGACAGACGCGTCTTCTGCTGTTAAAGTGAAACGTGCCGTGAAAACCTCCGATTTGATTGTTTTGGGGCTTCCCTGGAAGACTACTGAGCAAGACCTGAAGGAATATTTCAGCACTTTTGGGGAGGTCGTCATGGTGCAGGTGAAGAAAGATGCTAAATCTGGCAATTCTAAAGGCTTTGGGTTTGAGCGGTTTATGGAGTATGAAACCCAATTGAAGGCAATGTCTCAGCGCCACATGATTGATGGGAGATGGTGTGACTGCAAACTCCCGAACTCAAAGGGTCCCGAGGAGCCACTACGCAGTCGGGTGTTTGTAGGCCGTTGTACTGAAGACATGTCTGCTGATGAACTCCGGCAGTTTTTCGCCCAGTATGGCGAAGTCGTGGATGTCTTCATTCCTAAGCCTTTCAGGGCCTTTGCATTTGTTACGTTTGCTGATGATCAGGTCGCCCAATCACTGTGTGGAGAAGATTTGATCATTAAAGGAGTCAGCGTGCATGACTGTGCCTGACCTCAAGATGGCATCTGGAATTCATTCGGACCATGGTTTCTCCCCCCCCACCCAAATCTGACAATCTCTGAGTACTCCTGATCTCCATCCTGACAGAGGAGTCCGAGCACTATGTCCGACGCCCGGTGGAGCTGCTCTGTTCAGCTATTGAGGAGATCGGCCTTGGTTCATCCCCGGACCGTCACCTACCCAGCCGGACTTTGGGCACAGTTTTTCTCCCCGTCTCCCTGTCTCGCCCAACCCCCCCCCTCATCGTATTTCTGTAACTCTGCTTTTTCCTTGTCTCCTATCTATCTATCTGTTCCAATTTAGCACTCTTTCTTTCTTTCTTACTTCCTTTGCTCCTATCCCCTCTCACCTGAATCTTTCCCCTTGCCCGCTACACCGCCTAGCCCCCTGTCCTTTTGTGCCCTTTGACTAAGCACTCCTTCTCCCCTTGTTGGGGAAAGATCCAATATTTATACTCTGGAGTCTCAGCGAACCCGCTGAGAGAGTCCACAGCGCCTAGGGAGCCACTCACAGTTGAGGTATGGTATGGCACCCCTTGCCAAAGCACTCCCTCTCCCCTTTTTGGGGAAGGATCCAGTATGTAGGCCTTGGAGTCTCAGAGACCCCCTCTGAGAGAGTCCACTGCGTATAGGGAGCCTCTCGCAACAGAGATGGGGAAATTATACCACTTTCCCTGGGATCACAGCTTACTGGACTTTGGACGCAGCTCTGACTCGTCTACCGGTTTGTGTGTCCCCGTCACCCTCCCCCCTCCTCTTTCCATGCTGTGTCTCTCACCCTCCCCTCCTCTTTCCCTCCTCCATTCTCTGTCTACTTCCCCTGCTCTTCCCCCCCCTCCCCTGAATCTCTCCCCTTGCCTGCTTTTTCCCTTACGTATATGTCCTTTTTGTTTGTCTCGACCTTACTTGTCACTATGTTGCCAGGCTCTAATAACTGTAACCTTTGTAACGATGTAACCTGTAATTATGGTCTGATAATCATGTAAAGCGCTCTGATACCTCCGGGTCTAGCCAGCGCTATATAAAACCTTTAAAATAAATAAAAAATAAAATAAATAAAACTCCGCAAACTACACCCAGGCCTATCTGGGACCTCCTCGACAGTGCCACTCCTGACGTCACCTTCCTTACCGAAACCTGGACGAACGCCACCTCGGGACCAGACTTTGCGATCACCATCCCCGAAGGATACAAAATCACCCCGAAGGACCGCCCATACTGCCCTGGGGGAGGCGTCGACATCGCCCACAAAACCAACCTCCGCTTAAGCACCGACACCGATGGGCCCACAGACCTAATGGAACACCTCCACTTCAAGATACAGACCAACCCGACCACCACCCTCCGAGGTACCCTCATCTACAGACCCCACGCACCTTTCTCTGACTCTATCATTGACATCATCACCCCGCATGCCATCACCTCCACCGACTACACCTTGCTGGGAGACCTCACCTTCCACCTCGACAACCGCCAAGACCCCAACTCCACCTCTCTCCTGGACAACCTCCACATTATCGGACTCAAACAGATCGTACCAGAACCAATGCACTCAGCAGGACACACCCTCAACTCCATCTTCACAGCAGGAAACTCCATCTCCTTCAGCCACACCTCCGAACTCCCATTGACGGACCACCGCTTTGTCAACTTCACCTTCAAAGCAAACATCTCCCGCAGACGCTCACCCCAACTCCAGCGCAGGAATTGGAACAAGATCTCCGACGACCAGCTCACCGCCTCCCTCAGCGGCTCCGCTCCCACCGCCACAGACGACGATGCTACCACCGCCGCCCGTACACTAACCAAATGAATCACCCACTGCGCCAACACCATCGCCCCTTCAAGAAATCCTCCAACCCACACGCTAAGGAAGCCAGCTGGTTCTCCACCAAACTCTGTGAATCTAGACGAACCTGAAGACGCCTCATAAAGCTATGGAGAAACTCCAAGACCCCAGCAGACTTCTACATCTACAAAGCACCTACTACCGCCCACCACAAACTTATCAGACACTCAAGGAAGAAAGCACTCCAGGACAGAATCTCAACCCACGCACACAGCAAAGAACTCTTCGGCATCATCAAGGAGTTTGCCAAACCCAACAGTGAGTCTACTGACATCCCACCCTTCCAGTACCTCTGCGACAGACTCAGCGCCTTCTTCCATCACAAAATCAAGACCATCTCTGACAACTTAGACAACAACAACCTCCACGAGGAACCCACCCCCCCGCTCCCTGCACCACACAGCCAACACTGAACAGCTAGACCACCCTCAGCATCGAAGACACCCTAAAGACTATGAAGACCACACACTCCGGAGCCCCCACGGATCCCTGCCCCCACCACATCTACCACAGAGCCGCAGACATCATCGCCCCAGAGCTGCAAAGAATCATCAACCGCTCCTTCGAAACCGCCTCCTTCCCCGATGACTGGAAACATGCCGAGATCAACCCTCTCCTCAAAAAACCCTCCGCAGACCCCACCAACCTCAAGAACTTCAGACCGATCTCCTTACTTCCGCACCCGGCAAAAGTCATTGAAAAAGCTGTCAACAGCCAACTCTCCTCCTACATTGATGAAAACAACATCCTCGACTCCTCCCAATCAGGCTTCAGGAAGAACCACAGCACTGACACCGCCCTTATTGCCGCGACAGACGACATCTGCTCCCTCCTCGACAGAGGAGAGACTGTGGCCCTTATCCTCCTGGACCTCTCCGAAGCCTACGACAGAGTCTGACACCGCACCCTAGCCCGGAGACTCCATGACGCAGGAATCCAGAACAAAGCCCTCGACTGGATCTGCTCTTTCCTCTCCGGCAGAACGCAGCGAGTCAGACTCCCTCCCTTCCTTTCGGATCCCACACCAACCACCTGCAGAGTCCCCCAAGGATCCTTCATCAGCCCCACCCTGTTCAACGTCTACATGGCCCCACTTGTATCCATCACCAGATCACACGGACTCAACATCGTATCGTACACAGAGGACACTCAACTCATCCACTCCCTATCTAACGAACCCAACATCTCCAAACACAACTTTCAAGAAGGAATGGAACTGCTGCCTGCAACTAAACACAGACCAAACCGGAGGTAATCATCATAGGCCCACACCCCAATGCCTGGAACGACACCTGGTGACCTCCTGCGGTCAGGAACCCACCCCCACCTACGGACCACACACGCAACCTCGGAATCATCCTGGACTCCGAAATCGAAATGGATCGCCAAATCAACGGGGTCACCTCATCCTGTTTCCACACTCTCCACCTCCTATGAAAGACTTCAACTGGATTCCCCTCAAAAACAGGAAAACCGTCACCCATGCTCTCATCAGCAGCAGACTGGACAACGACAACGCACTCTTTGCCGGGACCAACACGAACCTCACCCGCAAACTCCAGAACGTCCAGAACGCCGCTGCCAGACTAGTCCTCAACGTACCGCACCACTGCCACATCTCCCAACACCTGTGGGCACTACACTGGCTCCCCGTCGAGAAGAGAATCACCTTCAAGCTTCTCACCCACAAAGCCCTCCACAACACCGGTCCCACCTACATGAACCACCGCCTCTCGTTCCACGCACCCCAAAGATCCCTCCGCTCAGCCAAGCTCTCCATTGCGACAGTGCCACGCATCAAGAAGACCAGAACAGGAGGCCGTTCCTTCCACTTCCTCGCGGCCAAGGCATGGAACACGCTCCCTCTTCACCTCCGCCAGACACCAACACTCTCCAAGTTCCTAAAGGACCTCAAGACCTGGCTCTTCGACGAATCACCGTGAATGCCCTGGAGCTGCACGCCCACTCCCACCCCTACCCCCAGCGTCTTGAGAACCTTTCGGGTGAGTAGTTGCGCTTAACAAACCCTTGATTGATTGATTGATTGATTGGTTATACACAAGATAAAAAGGGGATTTGTAACAATGGAAGCAATTTATGTTTCTCTCGAGTCTAACTCTTATTTAAAAGAATTTTATCTATCCTTATACATTGTTTTAACAATTAAAATGTCCAGACTTCACGTAGTGTGGTGAATATTCTGTTTACTTGTTCTTGATTAAGTTACACAGTCAGTGCAGATGTTCCAGTAATGATTGATTAATTACAGGTGATTGAGTCGACACGTGTTTCGTCCAGCTTAAGGACTTTTTCAAGACTTTAACACGTATTTTCACCCTAAAGTATAATGGTAAAAACTGCAAAGCAGATAGTTCCTCTGGACGATAATTCCAAGTTGTATTTAAAATGAAAAGATCTACTGCTAATGAAATTTTCAAAAATCCTTGTGAATAGGAACGGTAAGCACCATCAAATTCTTAGTTGAATATAGTCCAAAAAAGCTGAGTACTCCCTTTCGGCTAGTTAGCCCAGAGTCCAGTTGTATGAAAGCTCTATGCCATCATTGATCAGGGGGATCACGTCCAAAATTTCCAAGTGTCTGAATACTTCACAGGCACTATTTAATGATACCTTGGAGCTTTGTGGGTGAACGCCGAACGACTGCAGCACACCACAATCCCTACGGTACACGTTGGGAGTTATCAAGGCCCACGGTATCTTTAAATAGTGACATGATCCCCCTTACTGATAATATCTAGACGAGGCCAGGACCGAGTATCTGGGCCTTCAATGAAAGGGTATCAATTATTATAGGCAACAGGGGTAGGTGGAGAGAGTGTGACTGAAAGTGCATTCACTGGGCATTGATTGAGCTTACGTAGGGGATCACGTGCCTATTAAGAGTTCCAGTTTCATCAGACCTTTTTTCAAGAATCCATCCAGTGATGGAGGCAGGATGCACATTTTCCAGGGTGGACACGGTAAACAAATACAACCCTCTTTCAAATAAAGTCCAAAACATTCCTTGCCCAAATCAAAATAGAAAGCTTAGAATAAAAGAATAATTGCTGAGTTAAGCTAAAAACATACATGCAGATTATCTTTGTGCTGAAAGTATTTCTGAAAACAATCAATATATGAAACAAATAATTGAATTGTGTTGATTGAGTGTATTTTGAGACATAGAATCTTCCCTTATAAATCCCAATAGAGGTAGAAGAAAACATTCAAACAGTTAACGGAAAGATAGTGAGGCTAAAATACTTCTATGGCCTGATGCAATATGTGATTGACAATGTCTCAATGGCTGTAGTGTTCTGAGTCAAAAAGGCCAATCGCTGAATGAGGCTTACCTAAAGTCTGTTTCAGTATGTACAGAGAATGTATTGAATACAAAACGTTCACCATGAATAGTGCAAGTGACTTTACACGTCAAACCAAACACTTAATTAGCATGTGTAAGCAGATTGAGACTGTGCATGCAAGCACACTGCACAAAACGTGCAGGTTACCGTCAGTGGCATTTGTTTCTTTTCTTTGAAGCTTCTGAATTGTGTGTATAACAAATTGTGAACGCGAATATGTGCTGATTATGGTATTGGATGGCACACAAATTGATGACATGTTTGGTTGGTACCTGTGTGATGCATTTATTCAGGGGTCTCCAACCAGTAGCTTGTGAGCTACTGTAGCGCTCCAGCTACCTCTGAGTAGCTCACCTGTGTGCACACCAGCTTATTAAATTAGAAAGCTGTTGCTTGGTTGAATTAATATGCATATAAAAAAATGGAGATTATACAACACTAATAATATTAGGAGCTCTCAATGCGTTTCATTGAACAAAAGTAGCTCTCAGTACAGAAAAGGTTGGAGACCCCTGCGTCTTCGGTTCTGAGGTGTCTTTGATTTTGCGGCTCCAAATCTGATGATGATCTGGGGCACTTGCATGTGTCATTTTTATAGGAAGGTTTGTTATGAGGATGGAAAAATACAGGGATTTTCCATGTCAAGTCTTATAGCACACAGTGAAATGATATCATGGTCCACAATGTGGTATAATTTTGTTGCAGAGGTTATATCATGGAATATTACAAACATGAAGGGGGATTGCGATAAGCTGATACATAAGCGATAATTGCATGAGACACTTCTATGGCTGATTGACATATGGTGCATTGACAAAAAGCTTTGTGACAATTTTCTGCTCTATGCTTCTCATGTTGGTGTCTACAGAAACACCTGCACATTTTGTCATTGTCATACCCACTCCTGGTGCTGAAAACCCAAAGCCAGCGACGTACAGCACATAGGATAGGACAACTGACAAACATTACAAATCCATCATTTGCATCTTGTTGTACAATCAGTCTCATGATGAGTCTGATGTGGACGGCAATACACCCCTGAATGTCCTGCTGAACCCTTCTATATGTAAGACAAAGAAGACACAATGCCAGGACATATTCAGACCCATGAATTCTCAGGCAACATTGAACATATAAATGGATGACAGCATACATGAAGTGTTGAACTCATACCGATTACACACACTTCAACTACACTACCATCATAAAACCCCAAACAGCCATTACAGTAGTTTCCTCTGTCACCCATCGTGGACACAATCCTCAAACTCTTGGGAGTTTCCAATGTATCTAAGCTCTTAAGTGCAAGGAGTATTTTATGGCCTCGTAGGTATAGATGCATTATACACTTGGACACTTGTGTGGTATAAGGGAGGGAATGTGCAAGGGTTGGAAAGACATGGCTAAAAGTCACATGCCATGAGGCACATTTGGTTATTGAGAGAAGGGGTTTTCCTTTGACAATGACAATGTTTGGGACATGGATCGTTTCAAGCTTTTTATCATAAATGAGCGTTCGACTCTCTTGAGCCTACCACCAAGATCATTTGTGTTTTTTTCATTTCTGGCCTGGATAATCTCTGCTCATACTAGTGAACAAGCTCTGACCAAGCAGAAGTTGTTCCATGCTTGCCATTCCAATCACACTCTCACCTATAACTACTGTCCTGATAACAATTGTTTCTCCTTCAGTGGAGACATAGCTCCTTAATCTTGGCTCTGGTTAGGTCCACTGACTGTACGTATTCAAGGATGCTTCAGCCACATGGCCAGGAGGCGCACAACCGCTCTAGTTCCCATTGCAGCAGCAGTGTTTGGAGCCTATATTTATTTCATTGCCCTTGTTACTTTATTCATAGGCTTTTTGTTTCTTTATGATCCTTGGGTATGGGTTCTTCTTCGGGGGCAGCTTCGCATCAACACCAATTGTATAGCCATCTGTCTGTGTAATTATCTGTAATTTTATACCAAAATCATCATAGGGCATTACTCTCCTAAGGTAAAGAGAGTCAAATAATAATGTCTGAAGACATTTCTGTTGGGTAGGAAATGTTCAAGCATCATTTCCTGCAGAGATGCCAAAGTCTTTCTAACATTTTTAAGGATGTTTTATGTAGCAATGTTATGTTTTCGTAACCACAATGCTTTCATTTTCTGCTTACTTACATTGATGGGTTCTTGCAGCAGTTCCATTTAAACCTGCCATCCTTTCTGGTGCCTATGTGGAGTGGAAAAGAAACAGAGGGGCTTATTTACAAGCCCCTTGCGCCACCAATGCATCACATTTATTTAATATGGGAAAAAGTGATGTACAGTCGAAGCAAGAGACTTGTAAATAAGCCCCTGAATCTTTGAACTGGAGTCTTGTCCGCTGAGAAGTTTCTATCTATGCACAGTTTTCAGTTTTTCAGCTGATACCACTAACAAGTGACAGACCAGTACTACAACCATCAACTCACTCAACCCTTTACTTCCCACCTCATACACTGCCATGTCTCTCACAATGCTCCCCCACAATGCGATTACAGCGTCACCAACTCATGCAGTCAATCTAGTTATCCATTCATACACTGATTCACTCATCCACCCACTCATCCAAGTATGCACTCAGTCACTTGTTCATCCATGCATTCACTCATCTATTCATTAATCTGAAATTACCATAGAAACATCACATCTACCGACCTTGCCAATGCTTGTTTAGATCAGTTTTATGAACGTTGGCTTATTCCAGGAGAAAACAACACTGGTTTCTTGCCGATCGCATCATTCAGTTTATTAGGGTTATCATGGATACAAAAAGGCTAAGCAAGATAGGTGAATAGTATCTTACATAGATGGTCACTCTTCCAGGGCCATACCTTTAGTGTCCGAACAGCAACTTCTCTCAATTTGAGGTTAGGCTTTAGGTAGAGGTAGTTGTGATGGAACAATTGTTCAGTAATTAGGTAACAATCACTTTTAGTATACAGCTTTTCTCTTAGGAGCAGGAGTAATGACCTTAGTGCCTAGAATCCCTCCCAGGGTAGTGTGCTATATATGTGTACACAGTGAGCAATTATGTACAGTATGGAGCCATTACTGAATAATACACTAACTAATATTGCGGTCATTTTGTGTAGAGTCATCGCCTGTGTTATGCCTGGCATCCTTGGCGTTCTTTCCCCTGACCTTTTGCCTTCTGGCCTCCTGGTTTGCTGAATTCGTTCTTGCTGGTTTTAGAATTCTGGGCACTTTACCACCGCTAACTAGTGCTAAAGTGCATGTGCTCTTTACTCTAAACATGGTGACATTCATGTATCCATAATAGGCATATTTAATTTACCTATAAGTCCCTAGTAAAGTCACTACATGTGCACAGGGCTTGTAAATTACATGCTACTAGTGGCCCTGAAGCACTCATTGTGGCACCCATTTAACTAGCACTTTAAACATGGCTCAGGCCTGCCTCTGCAGAGCCTGTGTGTGCAGTCTAAACTGCTATTTCCACCTGGCAAGTTAACCCTCTTGCCAGGCCCAAACCTTTCGTTTTAATACATATAAGTCACCCCTAAGGTAGGCCCTAGGCAGCCCGAATGGCAGGGTGAGGTGTAGTTAAGGTGTTGGACATGTACTTTAAGTTTGACATTTCCTGGTAAGGAAATAACCCTAAAGTAAAATACTCCCTCTGTTTTGATTCCAATATCAGTTCTCAGCACAAACTGCAGGTAGCACAGAATGCGCTTGGCAGAGCGATCCTTGACATTCCCAGGCGCCAATCAGCCACTGCTGGGTTGGGTGTCTTGCATTGGCTCCCCATTAGAAAGTACAATATGTTTAAAGCCATTAGTACGGTGCACAAGGCCCTTTTCCACCCTAGCCTGGCGGGGATTAAAGATATGTTTAGTGGCACACACCACGATGAAACCTTCACTCAGCACACCGCAATCTGCTGACTGTGCCTAAGTCCGAAAGAAAAGATGGGGAGATAGAAACTTTTCGATCGCCGCAGGTAGAATTTGGAACTCTCTGCCGCAATCTCTGACAGCAATCACAGAGCTGTTGTCTTCCAGAAAGGCACTTAAAACCTGGCTTTACACATTATAAGCAGCCTGCTCCTATTTTATGATGGGTCTATAGACATGATCTAGATCATGATGGTCGGCTACAGCACCTTGACGCATTCGGGTAATTGTCGTGCTCTATAAATTTAAAATCAATCAATAAATCAAAGTCATTTTTCATTACTGCAAGGACTAGCTCTCCCATTGGTTAACATAGGGACTGCCTCATAACATTTATAAGTGTAGTTTTCCATGGGGGTAAAACAGGAAAATCAAATTTGGTGTCTCTGGACTCAACATTTTAAAGCACAACTTATGGTGAAGATGGGTTTTAAGTTGCAGTTCTGAAAATACCACTTTTAGAAAGTTGGCATTTTCTTACTTAAACCATTTGGTGCCTTCTGCCTGTCCCTGGAATACACGTCAGGGGTGAATGAAAGCCAGCTTCCTGCATTCCCTCTGGACAGCCACACAGAAAGGGAGAGTAGGTGTGATTGAGCAGCCATCTGCATGTTGATGGGTCATCCTGAGGCAGAATGAGAGGGAGGAGATGACAGTTCCACCTGAATAGGGCTGTACCTGCCCCCACACACTGAGACATTTTAAGGCAAGGGCAAAGTGGGCCCCTGCCCAGGGCCCCAGGCTTTCAGGGGGGGGGGGCTGATAGAGCCAGCTCTGATGACCTGATGACCTTGAATAATTCTTAAAAAGATTATTTTAAATACTGTTTTCAGTTATTTTATTTTTAATGTGGGTGATGTATTTGAGTCTATGAGAGAGATTTTGCTGAGAATTGTTTATGTTTTTCAACACCATGCAGCATCCATAAACAACATTTCTTTTAGATCAAAACAGCACCTCACAAATGAAAATTGGGCAGGGGTAACAATGATTAGTTGCAATAATATTAGTGAGCTGCTGCTGTATAATAATATTCAAAACACAGGTCACTATCCTCAAATATTTCATGTAAACATACTTAGAATTCGGACCAGTGTCAGTGGCCTAACCAAAGAGGGCATGAAAGAGCTGAAATTGCATCATAAATTCAAAGTTGTTCCGAGCATGGACCCCCATATTACTTTTGGCCGAGGGCCCCCGAAATCCTGAAGATGTACCTGCCAAATGGGTTGCATACACCCTGTAGTGAGTCTGGGGACAGGGCAGGGAAGGCAGGGACTTGTGCACTTCAAAGCATCTCTTTGAAGTCTCCCTGCTTCAAAGACCAAAATGGATATAAGTAATGGACCTCTGACATTATGGAATCAGAACTTTGCTGGAATCAAGGACATTCTGCCAGGAAGAAGATCTGCTGTGCTGTAGGAGGGACTGCCACATTGCTACCTGCTTTGCTGTGCTGGCCTGCTGCTAGTTGCTTCGTGCCTGGGAGTGAGAAGGACTAGACCTGCTCTCTACATCCTTGAACTAAGGGTGGGCGGAATTTGCGTAGTCGCATTACGCAAAATTCTGCGAAACGGTAAAAAATCTCCGCGAGCACGCAGAATTCCGCGAGCACGCGGAATTGCTTGTTCCACCCGTTCGCGATGCGTTTTTCCTGTTCGGGGACGTTGTTTGCGTGCTCGGGGGAAAATATCTCGCGAACTTGCCCATGCGGTCGCCAATTGGCGCGGCCATCTTGTTTCACTTGTCCCGCCCGCTCGCAATGCGTTTTTCCTGTCCGTGAACGCAGATGTCCGATGGCGCGTCCGAATGATGTGTTCGCAATCGCACACTCTCGCGGGATCACGCGAACGGATAGGAAAACTCGTCGGCGAATGCAGGAATCCCGGTAAGTCGCTACCTCGTGCGCGAACACGCATTTTGAAAGCCCGAACAAGGAAAAAATTCCGCTACGCCGCGGATTGTGGAATTTTCGGCAATTTCGCGTTCTCCGCGGAACGCGGAATTGCCAAAATTTCGCAAATTCTGCGAGCGGAACGGAATTTACCGCCCAGGCCTACCTTGAACCAAATTTTCTCCACAGGATTGCTAGCTTGCCTCCTCTTTTTGAAGTCTCAGGGCTATCAAAGCCTTCCTTCAACTCTGCTTAAGCTGCTGGACATTGCTAACTGTGCCTCGTGCCCTGCCAAAGAGGTGCCAATCCAGTCCTGGGTCCTGAAAGTGGGTTCTGCCTCTGTTTTTCAACACAAATTGAGGCAGTGACAACTTTGTGTTGATCAACTCAGACGCAGTGCCCTTCAATGCTGCTTCGAGGACATCTCTGTGCGGCTCGATGACGGCACGAGACTTGATTGTGAGGTCCGGCACCAATGCAGCACCTGCATCGAGAAGGGTTTGACGATGACACTGGACCCTATTGCGAGGTTAGACCATGCCGCAGCACCTGCATCATAAAGGGCTCAACAACGACGCAGGCCCAACTGCGACACTCACCAACGACGCATCGACCCCACTGCATTAATCGGAACCTACGCATTGAGAGTTTCACACCTGCACTTGCTCCATCCAAGGTACTTTTTGAGCCGGCACTGTGTGGGTCCTTTAGCTTGCCTGCCTTCCATCGTGGTCGGCCTGAACTTTGGATTTATCCCGGTCCAGCGTACCCTCAAGTGACTCCTAAGTGCTATTTGCTTTTAAGCACTATATTGCAGTTTAGTATTTAAAAATTCATTTCTCAAGTCTTGGTCTTGTTTTACTCAGATAAATAGTCTCCATTTTTCTAAACTGGTGTGCAGTCTTTTTGTGGTGTTGTCATTGTGTTCCTGTAATGAAAGTGTGCACAAATACTTTACACATTATCTTTTAAGTTAAGCTTGACTGCTCTGTGCCAAGCTACAACAGAGCGAGCACAGGTTAATTTAGGTTGTGGATCTGACCTACCCTGACTAGGATTGGGGTCCCTACTTGGACAGGGTGTATAACTCTGTCAACTAGAGACCCAGGGGCATATTAGCAAGAACCTGCGATAATTATCGCAAAGCTTGCTTAGCGCGCGTTTTCTATCGCCGGCTATCGCTGGATATTACCGCGGAGATAACATGCTATTAGCAAGGTTTATCTCCAATGCGATAAAATATCCAGCGATAGTGGCGAAACCCAGCAATAACGCGAGAAATCCAGCGATAGATTCCTCGCGCTAATGCTGGGGACTTAACCTTGCAATCCACCTCCCATTGACTATTATTGTTAAGTCATGCTTTTACCAGTTCTAAAAAACCAGCGCTAATCGCGGTTAGCGCGCGTATTTTTATCGCCTCGCGGTTATTGCTAATAGGCGATAGCGATGTTAGCGACTGTTTTCAGTCGCTGTTAGGTTGGGAACGCCTACCTTGCATGTCATTAGCGATAAATATCGCTGACATGCAAGGCGATGTAATTCCCAGCCTCTAACGCCTGAAAGCTGTCGCTAACGCCTGTTAGCGACAGCTTGCTAATAGGGCGTTAAAATATCGCCGATTTAGCGGCAAAAAGTGCCGCTAAATCGGCGATAAAGCCCTTGATAATATGCCCCCCAATTTCTAACATTGGTGATCAGCAGTGAGGATAGGACATCTGTTTGTGCAGTACCTCAAAGTAATTTGGTGTACACTACTACCCATAACTAGACCAATTCAAATCAATTGTCTCTGATGCCCATTTGGTATTTTTTTCGTGCTCTCTTTAAATTGGCATTTCTAATTTTTCAATTCTCCCTGGATATCAGAACACACAGACATACTCAGATCACTACAATATCACTACAATCTGACTTCCTTGCAACACGTCACTTACATACACATCTCAACGCATGCAACCTGGTACAATATTATACAAGTGCCCCAGTGGCGTAGCAGGCATTTGCGCCCACTTTGCGCACACCTGGGGCACTTTGGTATTACAGAAAGGGCCGCAGATGCTTGTGCGGCCCCTTCTGTAATACCAATAGCACTGGTTCACATAAAGCACCAGCACTCTCTTTAGAGGGCATTCTGTCAGTTGCATGGGGGAATACCACATGCAAATGAGGGAATACCTTTGCCTCTGCACCCGCGCCGTATTACATACGTGGGCGCAAAGGCAAAGAAGCTCTCAGGAGGTGCACTGACAGTGAGCCATCTAAAAGGTGGTACGCTGTCAGTGCGACCCCTGATGGCAGCCCTCTGCAGGGAGAAAAGGGGGCCCTATAGACCCCCCAGAAATCCACTTACAGGTGGGTGCAGTCACTCAATGCACCCGCCTGCAAGGGGATCTCTGATTCCCCTTCAAAGTGCAGGTGGTTTGACGCTTGCACTGTGAAAAGACATAGCAACTTTAAAGCAGCCGCTCCATTTTTCACCACAATGCGCTGCCCCCAGGGCAACACGAGTTTGCGGCTACACTGGTGGCAATGCATACATCAAAATATGGTGCATTTTAAGTGTTTGCGCTGGGCACACCTTTTAAAAGGTGCACCCAGCGCAAACAATGAAAATGCGCCTTTTGGGTAATACGGCCCCTGGTCATCCGCACAGTTGCGGGTGCCATTGGCTTTACCTATGTCACCTTTAATGAAGGTGAAACAGTGCCCATTGCATATAAATTGTACATATATTCCTGTGCAGAAATGCATTTTGCTTCCACTGGAAGAAATTCTGACTGCAGTGCAGATGGCTATACTTAAAGAGCGGCAGCTTGAACAAGGGAAACGCATTATTGTTGTTACACCCATTCCATTGCCAAAGCAAGTGTTCTTAATGCTAAAGCTCTCCATCCTAGATGGATACAATGGGCAACATCCTTAACAGCTGTTGATGCAGACTTTGTCTTTGACCAGTCTTTACATTCACAAGAGTTTCTTCAATATGAGAATGATTATCCCATGCCCAGCAATATTTTACCTCTTTAGCAGTATACATATATTGTTTATACTGCTGGTTCAGCCCAACCTGCTATAGGTATCAAGCACCAATATTTAGCAACATGCACCACTTTTCTTGGTGTGATTTTGGACGGAAAATTCCAACCACAAAAAACTCACACACAGTTCTTGGGGGACAGTACTGTGCAATTAGCTGAACTGAAAGCCTTGATACTTGCACAGGATCATACGGATCCAGAATTCCCCACACTGTGTGATTTGTATTATTGTGTCCAGTCTTTTAACAACAATTTGCAGTACTGGCACCAAAGTAGATTCAAAGATTCTAAAAATAACACAATAAAGCATAAATTGCTTTAGGTGAAGCTGGTGGACCTTAAAGATAGGTTGCCACAGACTCATGTCATTCACACATTGAGTCATCAACGTGTGGGACCACATGTTGTAGGGAATTCTTTGGCAGATGAAGTGGTTAAATCTGCAGTTGCAACTATAACAGCAACTGCAATTACTCATTCTCAGACGAGGGTAGATGGCGATATACTTGCTGCCATTAATGTTACCTGGGTTTTCTAGCTACTATATACATATTATTTAAGTGAACTAAACGTTCCCTTTGTAACAATTCCAGGACTTGGTGATCCTTTGATTCCCAACCAAGACCGCAGGCTAGTCATAGTGATAGATGCACATGAAGGTGTTGCTTCTGCACATGCAGGTGTGTCAACCACGATTTTGCTGCTACAGCAACATTATTGGTTACATGGCTTATACAAACAGGCCAAGAAGAATGTCCTTTGTTGTGACATTTGTCAACAAATTAAAACTTCTACTGTAGCTTGTCCACCGCAGACACACCTGTTGATTTCCAACGAACCTTCTGACTGCATTTATTTGGACCATTGTGGTCCTCTTAATTCCGATGGAACATTTACATTTATCCTACTTGCAGTTGACTCTTGCTCCAGGTCCCACTGAGTGTGTTCACAACGTTCGGCTGACACTCATACTGTTCTTAGAGATTTAGAAGTCTTTATCAGAACATATGCACGTATTCTACTTTCCACTAGGACCACGGCCCTGCTTTCGCCTTTAATGCTTACAAGGATTCTATGGCTTCCCTGGGTGTAGAGATACATTACTCTTCTCCATATAGGCCTGAGGGCAATTCTATTGTGGGGAAGATGAACTGCGACTTACAGCAATCCTTAACAGTTAGAGTATTAGGTAGAGTATGTGGTTGGATCCACCACATATATGGGGTACAAAGAGCACTTAATAATCTCCCTAAAATATTTCTGGGTGGCCGGTCCCCATACGAGGTCCTCTTTGGCATCAAAATGTACTTTCCAGACCTTGACGGTCCAGACATTGCGGCCGCTGCCATGCCTTTTGACATAAATGATGATTGTGCTGTCTTTCAGGATTTAAAAAACTTCAGCGATGGTCAATCCAACGAACGGTTGAAGACGTCTGCTTCTGCAGGAATCAAGGAGAAGCCAGCACCATCAGGTTGGATTCGACAAATTGGGGATCACGTTGGAGAAAGGATTACAGTAAAGACGGAATTTGGCCCATCATACCTTGCACCAGTGCCAGTCCTTGGCATTCAAGGCTCATATTGCCACCGCTTGCTGGTTCTAAAGACAATTGTTTTGTCTCTATTGATCACATCAAGTTACAACATCTGGTCAACTCTAAACAGTAGGCCATGAGAAGTCCTTGGTAGTTCACTAACTCCTCTTGCTACCATATGGGAAATTCCTCTGCAGCTTGTTTCTCCCCTGCTGGGGGGGGGGGGGGCTAAAATAAACTTTAGTTAATTCCTGACACTGCTACAAATTCCAGCAATATTAATTTATTTATAGAGTGCAACATTCATCCGTAAGGATATCACGGCGCTGAGGAAAGCACATCCTAAGTGAGGGGGTTCAGGGGAAGGGTTCCTAGGTGATAATTCAGTCATTGGGGAAAAGATGCGTTTTTAGTTTTTCCTAAATACCGTGTAGTTGTCTGTGAGTCGAAGTTCCAGAGGAAGTTCGTTCCAAAGTGTTGTCGCAAGATGAGAGAAGGAACGACCCCCCACTCTGGACTTCCTGATACGTTTGGTTACTGCCCGCGCCTGATGGCGTGACCTCAGGTTTCGAGTGGGTGCATAGAATTCAACTCTGTCTTGAAGAATTCTGGGTCCGAGATGATGTTAGACCTTTTGTGCATGACTCAGCAGCTTGAATTTGGCCCTTTGTCTAACTGGGAGCCAATGGAGTGTCCTCATACACTCAGATGCTGAGCTGTACTTACTCTTGTTGCATACTAATTTGGCACCCGCATTCTGGACCAGCTGCAGTCGAGAGAAGAGGTAGTCCGCCATGCCAACAAAAAGAGCATTCCCATAATCCATCCTACTTATAAGTAGGGCTTGGACAAGGGTTCTTCTACACTCTATAGGAATCCATTGGAAGAGTCTTTTTAACAACTTAAGTGTTGCAAAGCTCTTCCCGCAGAGTGCACGTACATGGTCCTGCATGGTGAGTGCACTGTCAACAAGAATGCCCAGATTTTTTGCAACTTGTTTGGGGGCGGGGGCATTGCCCAATGAAGAGGGCCACCAGGTTGCATTCCAAACTAAATGTGCTCCTCCGAAAAGAAGAATCTCCGACTTGTCTGCATTTAACTTCAGACAGTGGTCGGACATCCAGGCTGCCATTTCTGAAAGACAGCTAGTGAGTCTGATCCTTGTGTCTTCGTGTCCTTCAAGAGCGATCATCAGTTGAGTGTCGTCTGCATAAGAGCAGATACTGATGCCCCATTTTTCTCTGATTTTAGCTAGTGAGGACACGTAAACATTAAAGAGGGTAGGGCTCAAGGAAGCTACCTGTGGTACTCCATACTTGATTGGTACTGGGGTTGAGGAAAAGGCGCCCAACTGTATGGTTTGTGTTCGAATGTTTAGAAAGGAGCGGAGCCACTGAAGGGCTTTAGAATGTACACCTTTCTAATTCAGGGTTTTCAGCAGGAGGTTGTGTGGGACGGTATCGAAAGACGCCGACAAGTAAAGCAGGATCAGGGCGGCGGCTCTACCCTGATCGACCACACACCTGATGTTGTCTAGTACTGCCAGAAGAGTTGTCTCGGTGCTATTATTAACTCGAAAGCCAGTTTGGGTGATGTCCAGGAGTTCATTAGACTCGAGGTAGTTAATTAATTGCTTATTTACCAGCTTCTCCATCACTTTGGATAGATATAGCTGAAGCTGAGATATGGGTCGATAGTTTGCCAGATTTTGAACATTGGTGCCCATTTTTTTTAGTAGGGGAACTACTGTGGCTTTTTTCCAAATCTCTGGAAATACTGCGGTGTGTAGAGATTGGTTAAGTATTTGTGTGACATAGGGGCATATGGTTGGAGCAATCCGGGAGAAGGCAAAGTTGAGGCAAGGGTCTAATGGGGAACCTGATTTGACTTCAGCCATTGCTTTTTCCATCTCCATCTCTCTAAAGGGGTCGAAATTGCTGAGATGGACCTGGGCATCAGGATGTGAATTTAGAGTTCCCCAATCTAGGTCATCCAGTGGATGCTGCTCCTTAAATGAGGAATAAATCACCGCAATTTTATCGGCAAAAAATCTGCTGACAGCCTTGCATCCCTCGAGGGAGGTTGCCAGGACTTGGGACAAGCTGGCAGGGTTACAGAGCTCTTTGACTATTTTGTAGAGTTCTTTCGGTGAACTACTATTGTCATTCACGCGTTTTGCAAAATAGGTCTTTTTGGCGTTTTTAATGGCAGTGTTATAGTGTCTCATCTCCGCCTTATATAACTGTCTATCAATGTCTAGTTTGGATAGTCGCCACTTATGCTCAAGAGTTTTACACTTTCTTTTCAAAATTTTGAGATCTATTGAATACCATTTTACGATTTTGTTCTACCTTGGGATTTGTTCTCTAGTTTAGGAGCACAGAGGTCGAAGGTGTTAGAGATTTCTGCAAGGAATTTTTCTATGCTAATGTACAAAGGTAATGATGTCAGAGCATCTTGATCTTTCAGAGAGAAATGGTGCTTAAATGTATCAGGGGTTACAATCCTCCAGGCTCTTTTTGCCACTGCTAATGGCATTTGGGGGCGGATTAATTTCGCCGGGAGGCTAAGAGTGAATAAGACCAGGAAGTGATCTGTCCATGATAGAGGTCTTTTTTCTGATATGTTGGTAGGTTCTATATTAGAAAACACAAGGTCCAGGGTGTGCCCAGCAATGTGTGTGGGTTCCCCAATCCACTGTTTTAATTGCAAGATCTTCATGTCACTATCTAGATGTTGTGCCACATGGTCATTGACATCCTCAAAGTGAACATTAAAATCTCCTATCAATAAGTAGTTCTTGTGTTTCAGACATAAGGGGAATAGCTGAGTAAGGAGCTGTGCGCTAAAGTCTGGTTTGTATCCGGGTGGGTTGTAGATAATTGCACCCCCAAGTATGTTATGGGTACCATTTAGTATTTGGAAAGCAAGGATTTCATGCTTCCCTAGCTGAACCACTGGTTCGGGGAGGCACGCAAAGCAGTCCTTGAAAAGTATGGCTATACTCCCTCCTTTCCTGCCCATTCTATCCTGTTTCAGTAGTTTATAGCCAGTTGGCAGGGCAATGGCAATGTCTGGAGAGTTATTAGCATCCAAACAGGTATCTGTGATAAAAGCCAAATCAGGCTTTATTTCTGCTAATAAATCCCAGATTTCAGTCAAATGTTTAGGTACTGATCTAGCATTAAAATAGATACATTTCAGATGGGGGCCATTCTGGGCAAATGTGCTTTGTGACCAGTTAAGGGAAGGGTTACTATACCATTTACAGCATAGACAAGAGAAGGGACCCATCGTGTCCCCTGGGGAGGCTTTAATGCACTGTATTTTGGTGTTAGGGAGACCATCTGCTAGGTTTAATAGTTTCTCCCTCGAAAAGCAGAACCTAATGTTTTGCTCTGGGTTAGGAGATACAGGGGGTCTGGCCCCTGGCCCCGGTCGGGCGCGGACAGGCGCAGATGGGCTTGCCTTTGGCATGCCCGCTGCGGCCCCGTTTTTATGGCTGCCTGCGTTGAACATAACAACTGGACCGCTGACCTGGCATACTGCTGCTTCCGGTAACTTCCGGTTTCAGCAGATCCTGAGTCACGGTTCTGACCCTCCCACTGTCCCCGAGTACGGCGTGCAGGTAGGAACTTTGATTCAATACCAAATTCAGAATCAATTTCAATTCAAATTCAATACATTTGCACAAGATTATGCAACAAGTTTAAAACAGGTGTTATTAAAAAGTTTGTTAGAGCAGGTGAGTACTTTTCTTACTACTATTATGTCTTCTGCAGCTGATGTTATTTATACTGATCCAACCCTCATAGAATCTACCAGATCTTTAACTGCACCTGTGGCTCCTATTTTTTGACAAATTGCTTCTGGTTATTATGTGGGAACAGATGATCTTTCATCGGACTCTTTTGACAGTTCCTCCATTCTGGACACACCGCCTACACGGGTCTGTGTTTTCTTTTCATGGCTGAAATGCACTTATCTGGTCCCTCCTTGGACATATGTTTGAATAGCACTTTCCTTGGTTTTTATATTTCTTTGGATTGGATTTGTGACTGTTTTCTTCTTGCTGATTAATGGCCATTACCTTCCACAACGCTCTGCCACAGAACTGGTCAATGAGGTGTTAAAGCCTCACTAATCTTCATGTAATCTAAAAAGAGATCTGTCCCCTGTGAATATTTCAGCTGTTCCAGTAACTGATGTAATTGTTTGGGAAAAGGTATCTTCGGCCCTAGAGAAATACTGCAGATTCCTTATGTTTTTAGTGTTTCTATTGATTATGTTATTGTACCTAGATTACATTCTGATGATTGGGGTGTTGAGACTGTAAACTCCACACTTTTGGAGCTGGAATATTACACTGTTTTTGCGAGTGAAGACTTGTATCTAAATTCTGGTGAGATGCCCTGTTGCAATCATTATGGACATCAATCAATCAGGGGTTTGTGAAGCGTAGCTACGCACCCGTGAGGGTCTTAAGGAGCTGAGGGGGAGGCGGCTTCATTGGGTGCTGGGATCATCTGAATCATTATTTTCAAGGAGCTAGTATGAGACGCACACTTTTTAATTATACACAATTGGAACACTGTCCTACTCACCCACAAGGGAGCCTCAAAACATATACATTCACATATTTTTCTGGACACAATACATTAGACCCGTCCCTACACAGCAACGAAATATATGCTCACACAAACCAAACTAATATATACGGACTTGTTTGTCACACAGTTAGCCATGAAAGGCTATGATTATTGGAAGGATACCATTGACATAAAATCAATTTGGGGTACCAAACCTTGGCAAGTTCAGGGGACATAAACCTTGTTTCAAGCCTGCTTAATTCCAACACGGATGATTTTTCTGAATGATACGGTTTAGCAGCCTACGGTCCAGATTCTCAAAGATTTAGCAACGGGTTAGCTATACATTTTTAACACATACCCGACACTAAACCTGTTTTGGGATTAGCAAACCAAGGCAAATTGGTCATTATGTTGGTTTGTATAGAAAAGTAATGCAAAGCAGCGTGAAACTCTACTTTTCATCACAGGGGGCATTACATGGGTGGTACATGGGCATTCCCATGCAACTACCCATGCTTTTTGACACTAAACCCTGTTTACTAACATTGGTAAGCAGGGTTTAGCACCAAAAACTAGCACCGCTGGAAAGCAGGTGTTAAAAGGAGAAATGTTGTCACTTCTCCTTGCTTTCCAACTTTGCATGCGTGTTGCACTGTGCAGCACACATACAAAGTAGGAAAAGCTTTGAAGTGTGTTCCTACGAACAGTATTTTGTACTGGAAGAGTCCTCTTTGGAAACTATCACAAATGGAAGCTATTGCATGTTTAAGACAAAGTGATCAAGATAATTTGGATAAAGTACTTGCTGTTGTTGATAATTGTGATAATACATTGTACAACTTGAATAATATTGTGTTGTCTGTTATCAATATTATGAAAAGTGACATGTCTTCATTATACCATGGACATAGTCAGCTTAGATCTATCATGCAATTTAGTTGGACACTTCAGGTCCTCAAAAGTGGCCGCGTGCCATGGAGTTAGCTAAACTCTATAAACCTATTTTTGCCTTTCAACCTGCCACGTAATCAACGACTCATGATCAAGAAAGACACCACTTACAAAATGTTACATCGCAAGAAGTTTGAACAGCTCGCATTCACAATAGCAGAGAGACGCTCCGCGATGTAGTTTACGCATGGTGTAATATCTTTGCCAATTTCAACATTCCAGTTCACAGCTTGCATGAAGCATTTCCCAATGGGTAGATATGAAGCCCTAAGAGGGAACTTTATTCATGAGTTATGGTCTTTGCCACTCTCTTACCGATGTGAGCAGGCTGAGAAAGAGGTATCTCTTACTGGAAAGTAATGTGACTCTTCTGTTGGGCACTCACTTGTTTGTTAACACATTACCATTCACGGCACATGCAAAACTTCAGTAGAGAATTTGGCTTGTTATCTAAAAGTAATATCAGCCCCTTCAATTCTCCCCCTCATTACTGTCCTTTCAAATGGAAGCTATTTAATATTAGGCGACCAGGACTGTTGCGGAATGAAGGCCAGGATTCCATATATTTGAACGGTCTCCCAGATAGTGACCTGCTGCAATAATACACTTTTTCCACCTATGCATACGGTTTCTGATAATTCGTTATGGCCTTCAATTCCAACTTTGAAGGCAGACTTAACAACCCAAGCAGACTCAAAGCCCTATTATTTAACAAAGATGTGGCATTAACATCTGCCCCAGAAACCTTTGTACTGCAGGTTGCAAGGACATCCAGTGAAATACAGTCCTTGATAAACAGAAATCTACCATTAAATTTCGGCGAGCTTGTGCAGCCAATTTTTAATGCTTCCAATACCACTGGTAAGGCATGCTTTTTTAAAGTAATCAGGACAGGCTTAGTCAGTACCGTCCAGAAAATCTTTGGAGCAATACTGGCCTTTATCCATTCCCTGTTTTCCAGTGTGTTTGGGGACATACCCATGGTATTATTCCTAATTTGTGGCATTTTGGTTCTATTTTTGTTACTCCACAATGGATGTTCCGTTTTGAAGCCCATTGGTAAGTGAACTACCACTGGTCGAGCTGTGCCGTGAACAGATAATACAATTCTTTGAAGTCCCTTTGCTCCAGGAACTTAACACTGACTGGTCATTGTCATTCCAATTTGCCTGGTTCACCTGTGTGCAACCCTTGTTTCATTGCCTTTGGTGTCCCTTCGAATGGGCATGGGGTGTCTGCTTGGCTCTGCAAATGCCTGTTCTTGTGGACATGAACCTGTTTAGTCCGATAATGACCCATTTTCTGAGTTGTCCTATGAATTTGCATCTGCTTCATAATGCATGGTATGAGCCAATCCCTCCGGGGGGATGGGTGCTTAAGCACCAGAATTACCAACCACTGGCTCCAATAACATGGATGCAGGATGCCAGGCTACTTCCTCAGCATCGACTGATAACAAGCATCATGTATATTCTTTGGCACTTTAAACAGGGCACTCGTGGAATCATCATCTGAGGAAACGGAATCCGTTCTGGATTCACTAAACATTGATCTTGTGGAAGAAATCTTGGGTGCCTCCAGCTCAATCTAATTTGGCCACATTTTCAAATTTTTCATGTTACATTTTTCATTATGATTGTAAATTTCAGTATTATGCTCATTTGCAGCGCATTGAATTTGCTTTACATGTGAGTATGATTTTTTGTTATTTTGCTCATTGCTAAGTTACTTTCCTGACCAAGAAAGGGGGTCTAGTGATTTCCCTTTGGGGCCCACTTTGGATCTTCCTTAGTTTTGCGTATTTGGTGATTTAGGCTGCCACTGCTTTGCACAGACACACATGATACCTTTGGTTTTGTAACATGATGCTTTTTAGAAATACACTGTGCATATTATTTGTTATTCAGTGACTCTTTTTGGGATTCAGTTTGAACATTTCGTACAAGTTCAAACAACATGGTGTGCTGTTTTCTTGTGCCCGGTCAGCAACATCTCCTAACGTTTTTAGACATAACACAGCAGCACAGCTGCAGAATTCCAGCACAGTAGTTCTTATCATATAAACCATGTCTTGCCCTTTTGGGGGCAGAGAGGAGATTTAAGCAGAGAGACTGGTCCTGGAATGGAGGCCTCAGCCTTGTGTAAGCTGAGTTTACACTTATGATGCGGACTACCTAACTACACATACCAGGTATGGGGTCTGTTTCTAATCCCAGAGATCACTAGTATATCCTGTGCTCACTTAGTGAGAGTAGGCCTAGACAGATACTTTAGTTGCCATGGTTGGGTTGTTCATTGTATACAGCCTGCTAGTAATGCTGGTTACGTTGCTCAGTTGTATTTGTTTACTTATCGCAGCATGCTTGCTTCAAAATAGACTATGATAGTTTCAATTCTTGTAGTTAACAGATTTAGGAGAACCAACTGGGTAGGTCATGGCTTTCCTAATTCCACTGCCAAATAATGGAACACACTTCCTCTTTTCTTTAGATGAATCCCATACCTTCTTCCGTTTAGGAAATGTTTTAAAACATGGTTGTTTCCTAAGTAAACCTTCTTTTCTCGATCTCTCCCTTGGACTAGTGCCTTGACACCTCCGGGTAATTGTTCGTGCCAAATAAATCCTTAAAAGAAAGAAAAGAATAAATATATTGTTAACCTACACTGTGTCTTTTTTTTGTTTACTATGAACATGCATGAGTAAGAAACAAAAGGTGATGATCTGTTTCCACAGTTCCCTTGGGAACTAGAGGATCATGTTCTAGGTTTTCCGAAATCACCTGCTACTCTGGAAAGGTTAGGAGTTCAAGTGAGGCACTGTGAGCTCGTTGGATTTGGGCCTATACGTACTGAGGTGGTAGAGAGACTTAGTCCCTACATTCTGATATCCTGTTATCCCAAGGCACAGTTCTGCTGCCCAGCTGAATCCCTGAAACAGACAAACATAAATCGTATAAATTTAACACAATATAACATAGTTGTAATAGACACAACTTGATACACACATTAATATCGATATTGATGTGTTTATCAATAAAAAGGAACTATTGTCCTTATTAATAGAATCCCCCATCACCATGCAAGTATGTAGTCAGGTAGGGGGGGGCGCTAGAGGGCGCCAAGCAAGATGGCCGCACTCGAGTGAGGCTCTTGCAGCTCAGGGCACAAACCTTCTGCATCCTCCTCACCAACTGCTCCCACTCACCTGCAACGCAGCTGACTAGATGGAGTAAACCACCAGCAACATATTGATGCAGCACGGGCTGACAGGGGAAGCTGCCTTACCCCGCAACAAACCAGTTCATCCCTCGAGTCGCGGCTCCCAACATGGCGGCCGCCTGTGCTGCGACGGCCTGCCGAGCCCATCTCTGATTAGGGGATCCTGCTGAGGGGGGGGCCCCCCGCCACGGCTGCCTCTCATTGCCCGGGCTGCTGCGGACCGCCTGTCCTGCCGATATCGACTGGTCCTATCGGCTGGTGCGGAGCTGACGGCGCGCCCCAGGACGGAGGAGCCCAGATCCTGCCCTCGTGGCTCTGGAGTTCTCGCCACCCAGCCTGCCGCGCACCTCGGGGGAGGACGCGAAGCAACGCCAGCAACTGCCCGGTGAGTGCACCCGCTGCGAGGGCCATACTCCGCCGCACTAGGCACCCACTTGCCGCACACTGGCACGGCCTGCCTGGCCGGGTTCCCGCCCTCGGCCGCCGTTGCGAGCCTGTTTTGCGGCCGACTGGAGGCGCCCCGCTGCACCACCGTGCTTTGCCTGCCTCTTCGCCTTAAAGCGGACACCCGGCTGAGCCAGCGGTGACCTCCCACCTGCGCGGCCATCCCGTAGTGCTTCATCGTCACCAGCCCTTCAGCCATCACTTTGGACACACAAACTGGGTGCCCGTGGCATTTCTCCTCCCCGCCCACACGCCGATCTGCAGGTCGCTGAAGGGAGCTGCCGCGACTGCCATTGGCGGCCGACTCACCCGTGGTGCAACTCAGGGACATCCCGGCCGTCGTTTAGCTTCTGCCGCTACCTGTGCATCCGGGGGTCCTCCCCCTCGCCTGTGGCCTGGAGTGCCACCACACAAAGGCTGACCGCCGGAGGCTCCTGCCCTCCCCCTCTGGTTTGTGGGCCTGCTCCGACTCCTGGCTGAGGCCACGCTCCTGGCGCACCACGTGGCGCACTGCACCATCCTGTGGCTGGGGAACTTCGCCACCATCCTTGGGGCCTGCCCCCACATCTTGTACAGGGAGCACCCTGCCGGACATGCGGGGACCTCTACTAGCCACCTCTTCTCTACTTGCCGCTGACGTCATGGGAAAGACCGACGGCAAACAAGCGAAGCTCTCCTTCGAGGCCCGCAAATCTGTCAGAACGCAGGCCGACGTGAAGGATGACCAGACGGCTGCCCCTGTCCCTGACCCTCCTACCTCCACGGAGGACCTGAAGGCTATCCTCCTAGGGATCTAATCAAGCCTGGCATCCATTGAAATTAAAATGGACACCATGACTGCCCGGCTGGATGGCCTCACACACAAAACCGAGCGCCACGAAGAACATATCAAGGAGACGGAGCGCCGGATTTCTGTTTTAGAGGACTCTTCCGCCAAAACCATGGATAAAACCCTTGATATGGACAAAATCCTTCAGGTCATAGCGGCGAAGAATGAGGACCTGGAATCCCGCTCGAGGCGCAATAACCTCCGAATTTCAGGGGTGCCGGAGTCAACAGCCACAGGCAAGATGGAGGACTATGTGGAGCGTATGCTCGTGACGCTCTTTGGAAGGAAGGCTTTCTCTGCGGTCTTCATCGTCGAGTGGGCGCACCATTCCCTGGCCAACCGCCCACCTCCTGGCACCCCCCCTCGCCCCATCATTGCGAGGGTGCTTGTTAGACTTGGCATCTTTTGGCGTGTTTCCCCTGACGTTTTGCTTTCTGACCTCCTGGTTTTGATTCTGTTTTTGCTGGTGTGATGATTCTGCGCACTTTCCTCACTGCTGTCCAGTGGGAAAGTGCAAGTGCTCCTGTAGAAAATGTGTTATGGATTGGTGTTTCCATAATTGGCCTATTTGATTTATGTGTCAGTCCCTAGTAAAGTGCACTGCGAGTGCCAGGGCCTATAAATCAAATGCTGTTGGTGGGCTGCAGCACTGGATTGTGCCACCCACGCAAACAGCCCGTAAAGTGTAACTCTGGCCTGCCATTGCAGAGCCTGTGTGCAGCCTGGGGCTGCCATGTCGACTTGGCAAGTGCACACACTTGCCAGTCCCTAAACCTTCCCTTTTCTACATGTTAGTCACCCCTAAGGTAGGCCCAAGGTACCCCTGTGGGCAGGGTGCATTGTATGTGAAAGGTAGGACATGCCCTGGTGTGTGTGGCATGTCCTGATAGTGAAATACAGCCTACTTCGTTTTCACTATTGCAAGGCTACCTGTTCCCCATAGGCCAGAATGGGCAGTTTTGATTATTACATCCTATGATCCTAACTGACCCAGGGAACATGGTAGAAATTTGAGTTTAGTATGCCTGAACTCAGAATGATAAAATGCATCTTTTAGTGAAGTTGTTTTTAACATTCTGTGTTTGAAAATACCACTTTTAGAAAGTAGGTATTTTCTTGTCTAACCATCCAAGCCTGCCTCTGCTAGGTTGTGTATTCCTTGTCTGGAGTGTGAGTGACAGGGGCTGGGGGATTCCAGGAGACAGGGTGAGTCAGCACAGGGCTGAATAGCAAGATCTACATGTAGATGGGTGGGAGGAGATGCACCTGGGACCTGAATAGGGCTGTGCCTTCCCTCCACAATGCTGGCTCCACCTCCTGTGATGTGTCTGATGTCCCTGGCCTACACTGCAAAAGGAAAGAAGGAGACTTGTCAACAAAGTGCTCCAGGACTGACCAGAACTGGTTTGGACTAGGCAAAGGCCTCTCTGCCTTCAGAGAACAAAGAGAAATTGAGGATAAAAAGGGGGACCCAAACCCCAGAACTTTAGAACTCTTTTGGACCAAGAAGACTGCCAAGAAGAAGAGCTAGAGAAGCTGTGAGGAGGAACTACCACTTTGCTGTGTGCTTTGCTGTGTTGGCCTGCAGTGGCTGCTTCTGTCTTGGGCAGTGAAAGGACTGGACTGAACTTTCTGCAATCTACTTTGTGAGTTTCTCCAAGGGCTTGAGGTAGAGCTTGCCCCCTGTTCAAGAAGTCTCAGGAACAGCAAAGTCTTCAAGCCCGACGCCGTCTAAGACGCCGCTGCCGACTCCGTGTCCTGAAGGCACCGCAGAGGGCACCGCCGCAACGCCGCACCGCGACCCTGGTCTTACCGACGACACCTGCTGACGCCGCCACCGAGCCGCTGCTTGCACCGTGGCCTGTGGGCACCGCACTCTGCACCGCCTCGCTTCACGCCGACGCCTTGGTATCCCCGACGACGACGCCCCACGCCGGACTCGACGCCGCTGCTTGCACCGAGGTTCGAGGGCACCGCTCGTACAGTTACACGACGCACCGCCCTCATCCCGCACCGCAACCTTGGCCTACCGATGCCGGTGCCATCGACTCCAGTTCGTCAGCCGACGACAGCGCTTCAGCAACGACGACGCCGCTGCTGCACCATGACCTGCCAGCACCGTGACGAGCACTGCCTTCACCTCACACCGTGACCCTGGTCTCACTGACAACGCCATCTGATGCCGCCACCGAGCCACTGTTCGCACCTCGACCTGAGGGCACCGCACGCCGCCCCGCTGCACTTTGCACCGCAGCACCCGACGCCTGTCGACGCCAGCGCTCCTGACTTCAACAGAGAGGAGATCGATCTGCAACGCGTGTGACTTCGAGGGCCCCGACAACGCCTGCACTGACCTCCGGGGCGGACGCCGTGTTTTCGGAAGCTCACCGCGAGGTCATCGACGCCCTGCATTTCTGAAAGGTACTGTTTGCGGGTCTTTCCGACACCGTAGCTGACCCGCGACGCCGGGGTCACCCAGAACTGTTTGGATTTGTTTGTTCACGACGCCGTGATAGCCCCGGACGGAGCTATCGACATCAAGGAACTGTATTTAAGGATACTGTGATAACTGAAGATTTTTAAAGTACTGTAGATTCTTATCGTATTGGTCTTGTTTAAAGTATATAAAAATATTGGATATTTTTCTAAACTGGTGTGGTGTCCGTTTGTAGTGCTTACACTGTATTACTGTTGGTTATGTGCAAATGCTTTACACACTGCCTCTAAGATAAGCCTGACTTCTCGTGCCAATCTACCAAGGGGGTGAGCAGGGGTTATTTTAGGAGTGTAACTCCCTTATCCTGACTAGGAAGAAGGGTCCCTACTTGGACAAAGGTGCAACCCCTTCCCAACTAGAGACCCCCATTTCTAACATTGGTTGTCAGCGGTGAGGATAGGACTTGTGTTTGCACTTGACTTACAGTGATTGGTGTGCACTACTACCATATTGCAGACCATTACATACCACATACAGGTTCTTTTGCTTTTTCGGCCTATTTTTGATCTTGCCAGTTTGAATTTGCTACTTCAACAGGCCTGAATCTATAGTATCATCAAATGCATCAGTAGAAATTGCCTTTGAGGAGGATCGATTGGAAGCCTACAATGTCAAGGAGTTAAAATCGATTTGCAAAAACCTGAAAGTCCAGGTCAGAGGCCTCACCAGGAAGGAGGAGCTACAAAAGGCGCTGAGGGCCTGGGTAGCAGCCAGACATGCCAGTGAGCAATCTGGTGATCTCAATGGAGAGGTGGAGGAGCCTGTTCATAGGGTGGATGTGCTTTTGGGAGGGGGGGAACCCTCCAGGCCAGGCAGCAGTAGCTTGTCCCCAGAGGAGCTGGAGGACAGGCGGGAAGCAAGAAGTTTGAATTAGAGAAACTCAGAATAGAAAGTGAGAGGGAAGACGAGAGAATAGCCATGGAGGAAAGGAAAATGATGTTAGATCATGAGAGAATTATCAAGGAGCTGGAGCTAAAGAGTAGAACCGGCTCAGATGGTGGCAGCAACGCTTCAGCACACACAGACAGGATTGTACACATCCCCAAGAACGTAGGTAAAGAGTACAAAAAGGGTGATGAAATACAAAGGTGGTTTCAAGGGTACGAGTCGTCTATTCATATGAATGGGGTCCCTGAAAGGAACTGGGGGGCAGGTTTGTGGCCTCTCTTTCCAGAAGAAGCTAGGGATACCCTCATAGCTTTGGGTAAGGGGCAGGACCTCACCTATGCTGACATGAAAGATGCTCTCCTCACTAGGTATGGGCTCACTCCTGAGAAGTACAGGGATCAGTTTAGGTCCAGTAAAAAGTCTGAGGCCAACACTTGGTTGGAATGTGTGGATATGTTCTGTAGGTCGCTGGATGGTTGGGTGAAGGGCAGTAATGTAACAGATTTTCAGGGGCTCTACAATTTGATTGCATGGGAGCACTTGTCTAGTCTATGTTTTGCAGATCTGCGCCAGCACCTAGTTGATAGTAAGCTAACTGACCCCAGGAAGCTTGCTATGGAGGCGGACCACTGGGTGAGTACCAGGGTCCACAAGAAAGCGTTTGGGGGAGACTCAGCCAAATGTGGGCAGGGTCCCCAGCAGAAAAGTGGGGGGACAAGGGTAAAACACAGGAGTTCTCTAAAGGGCCCCAAACTAGTACCCAGGGTAAAGGTTCCCATCCCCCAGGTGATAAGAAGAAAGGGGTCCCTACAGGGAAGCCTGTTGAGACCGGCCCCCGCAAGTGTTATGCATGTGACCAGGTGGGTCACTTGAAGGGGGACCCCAAGTGCCCAAAGGGGACACAGCCACCCACCGGTGGACAGACCAAGCTATTGGCTAGTGTATTGGCACTTGGGGAGGAGGGGTGCCCACAGGAGGGTGGGGATCCCGCAGAAATGACCCTCGTCTCACTAGGGGACAGTGAGATGGTCCCAGGAAACCAGGTGCCCCCTAACACAAAGAAATAAAGCACCTGGGTGACCGTCAATGGGAACAGGGTAGAGGCTCTCAGAGATACTGGAGCCAGTGTGACCTCAGTCCGGTTCACCTGGTCTCTGAGAAGCAGGTAGTCCCAGGGGCATTCCACCAAGTAGTTGCTGTAGACAACTCTGAGCGCCAGTGTATGGTGGCGCAGGTTCCCTTTGAATGGGGGGGTCTCAGGTCCCTTGAGGGTGGTTGTGAGCCCTACCATGCCTGTAGATTGTCTGCTAGGTAACGACCTGGAGCAGTCCTTATGGAAGGATGTTGAGCTCAGGTCTCACTTGGAGATGCTTGGGTTGCCAGAGTGGGCATGCGTGTCTACTCGGTCAATGGTGGCCAGAAAGGGTGATCAAGAGGACTTGGAGCCTGAAACAGTGGCCCAAGTCCCTGCCAAGAGGAAGGGCAGGGGGCGCGGGAAACCGGCCCCTGAAGTTCCCACGGACCGGGAGGAAGCGGACCTCGAGGGTGACGCCCCGGTGCCTACAGGGGAGCAGGTAGCCGAACTGGGAGACATCTCTGAGCTGACCCATTGGCAGCAAGAAGGGGGTCCCACCAGGGAGGAGTTCTGCAGGGAGCAGAACGAGTGGCCTACTCTGGAGGGTCTGCGGCGGCAGGCTGCAGACCAGGCAGCTGGTAATCAGTCCGGGTCACATCTGATCTACTGGGAGAATGGTCTCCTATACAGTGAGCCTAAGGTTGCTGAGCCTGGGTCAGCCCGTGTGCTGGTGGTACCCCAGCGCTTCAGGACCTTCCTACTGGGTCTGGCTCATGACGTGCCTTTGGCAGGACATTTGGGGCAGGACAAGACCTTTGACAGGCTTGTCACCTACTTCTTTTGGCCCCAAATGCGATGGCAGTCAGATGCACACTGTAGGTCTTGCCAAACTTGCCAGGCAAGTGGTAAGAGTGGGAGGAAGGTCAAAGCTCCTCTCCAACCTTTTCCTGTTGTTGGAACACCCTTTGAAAGGGTAGGGATGGATATTGTGGGGCCACTGGATCCCAAGACAGCCATGGGCAACAGGTATATCCTGGTCTTGGTGGACCATGCCACCCGGTACCCGGAGGCAATCCCTCTCAGGACAACGACGGTGCCAGTGGTGGTCCGGGCGTTAATGGGGATCTTTTCCCATGGGGCTTCCCCAGAGAGGTGGTTTCTGACAGGGGGACCAATTTCATATCCAAGTATATGACATCCCTGTGGAAGGAATGTGGTGTAACCTACAAGTTCACCACTCCTTACCACCCACAAGGAAACGGTCTGGTGGAGAGATTTAACCAGACCTTGAAAGGCATGATCAAGGGTCTAACAGAACCCATGAGGCATAAGTGGGACGTCCTCTTTCCATGCCTACTCTTTGCATACAGGGAGGTGCCTCAGAACTCTTTTGGGTACAGCTCCTTTGAGCTCCTGTATGGCCACCCTGCCAGAGGACCTCTGAGTTTGGTAAAGGAAGACTGGGAGGCAGCTCCCAGGAAAACTCCCCAGGATGTGTTTAGTTACATGCTGGCCTTTAGAAACCAAACTGCCCGCTTCAGGAAACTCGCTCAGGCGAACCTAGAAGCAAGCCAGGAAGAAATGAAGAGGTGGTATGACCAGAATGCCACTCTGGTCGAACTTCAACCTGGGCAAAAAGTGTTGGTCATGGCCCCAGTGGAACCTTGTGCCTTGCAGGACAAGTGGACTGGGCCATATGAGGTGGTGGAGCGCAAAAGTGATGTCACCTACCTGGTGGATTTGCAGACTCAAAGGAACCCTTTGAGGGTTTTTCACGTGAACCGCCTCAAGCCCCACTTCGAGAGGTCCGAAGTGAGTATGCTCCTGGCGACAGATGATGGGGTGGAAGAGGAGAGTGAGCCTCTCCCTGACCTCCTGTCTACCAAGGAGCATGATGGGTCAGTGGACGGTGTGATCCTCTCCCCTACACTGACTCAAGAGCAGCAGGGGGACTGTCACCAGTTGTTGGGACAGTTAGCCCCACTGTTCTCTCTGACCCCCGGTGTTACTCACTGGTGTACCCATGACGTGGACACTGGTGACAGCCCTCCTGTGAAGCACAAAATTTACAGGTTGACTGACCGGGTCTGGGCCAGCATCAAGGAGGAGGTCTCTAAGATGTTGGCGTTAGGGGTGATTGAGCCCTCCAACAGTCCTTGGGCCAGCCCAGTGTTCTTGGTCCCAAAGGCTGCTGCACCCGGTGCCACTCCAGAACTCCGGTTTTGTGTGGACTACCGTGGGCTCAATGCCGTCACCAGGACTGACGCGCACCCCATCCCCACAGCTGATGAGCTCATTGATCGGTTGGGAGCTGCCCGGTTCCTCAGCACGTTTGATTTAACGTCTGGGTACTGGCAGAATGCCTTAACTGATGGGGCCAAGGAGAGGTCAGCATTCTCAACCCCAGAAGGTCATTACCAATTTCGGGTGATGCCCTTTGGGTTGAAGAATGCCCCTGCCACCTTTCAGAGGTTGGTCAATCAGATGTTGGCTGGGCTGGAGGATTTCAGTGCCGCCTACCTGGATGACATTGCTGTGTTCAGTTACAGCTGGGAAGAACATTTACAGCACCTTGAGAAAGTGTTGAGGGCTCTGCAAGGTGCAGGCCTCACGATCAAGGCCAGTAAGTGCCAGATCGGGCAGGGTTCTGTGGTGTACTTGGGACACTAGGTAGGAAGCGGCCAGGTGGCGCCCCAACAACCCAAGATCGACACCATTCTGGCTTGGGAGCCCCCCAAGACCCAGACAGAGGTGAGAGCCTTCTTAAGTCTCACCGGCTACTATAGGAGATTTGTTAAGGGCTATGGCACCATCGTTGCCCCCTTAACAGAGCTGACTTCGAAGAAGCAGCCCAGGAAGGTGAACTGGACTGAGTCCTGCAAGAAAGCTTTTGATGCCCTGAAGGCAGCCATGTGCACGGCGCCCGTGCTCAAGGCACCTGACTTCTCCAAAGAATTCATCGTGCAGACTGACGCTTCAGAGCTTGGTGTGGGAGCGGTGCTCTCACAACTGAATGAAGAGGGCCTGGATCAGCCTGTAGTCTTCCTTAGCAGGAGACTACTCCCCAGGGAACAGAGGTGGAGTGCCATAGAAAGGGAAGCTTTTGCTGTGGTCTGGGCACTGAAGAAGCTGAGACCATACCTGTTTGGGGCTCATTTCCGAGTTCAGACAGACCACAGGCCCCTCAGATGGTTGATGCAAATGAGGGGTGAGAATCCAAAACTGCTGAGGTGGTCCATCTCCCTACAGGGAATGGACTTTACGGTGGAACACCGCCCTGGCACAGAACACGCCAATGCAGATGGTCTGTCCAGGTTCTTCCGCCTTAGTGAAGAGAACTCCCGGGAGGTTGGGTAGTTCTCCCTACTTTCAGCTGGAGGGGACATGTGTTAGACTTGGCATCTTTTGGCGTGTTTCCCCTGACTTTTTGCTTTCTGACCTCCTGGTTTTGACTCTGTTTTTGCTGGAGTGATGATTCTGCGCACTTTCCTCACTGCTGTCCAGTGGGAAAGTGCAAGTGCTCCTGTAGAAAATGTGTTATGGATTGGTGTTTCCATAATTGGCCTATTTGATTTATGTGTCAGTCCCTAGTAAAGTGCACTGCGAGTGCCAGGGCCTATAAATCAAATGCTGTTGGTGGGCTGCAGCACTGGATTGTGCCACCCACGCAAACAGCCCGTAAAGTGTAACTCTGGCCTGCCATTGCAGAGCCTGTGTGCAGCCTGGGGCTGCCATGTCGACTTGGTAAGTGTACACACTTACCAGTCCCTAAACTTTCCCTTTTCTACATGTTAGTCACCCCTAAGGTAGGCCCAATGTACCCCTGTGGGCAGGGTGCATTGTATGTGAAAGGTAGGACATGCCCTGGTGTGTGTGGCCTGTCCTGATAGTGAAATACAGCCTACTTCATTTTCACTATTGCAAGGCTACCTGTTCCCCATAGGCCAGAATGGGCAGTTTTGATTATTACATCCTATGATCCTAACTGACCCAGGGAACATGGTAGAAATTTGAGTTTAGTATGCCTGAACTCAGAATGATAAAATGCATCTTTTAGTGAAGTTGGTTTTAACATTCTGTGTTTGAAAATACCACTTTTAGAAAGTAGGTATTTTCTTGTCTAACCATCCAAGCCTGCCTCTGCTAGGTTGTGTATTCCTTGTCTGGAGTGTGAGTGACAGGGGCTGGGGGATCCCAGGAGACAGGGTGAGTCAGCACAGGGCTGAATAGCAAGATCTACATGTAGATGGGTGGGAGGAGATGCACCTGGGACCTGAATAGGGCTGTGCCTTCCCTCCACAATGCTGGCTCCACCTCCTGTGGTGTGTCTGATGTCCCTGGCCTACACTGCAAAAGGAAAGAAGGAGACTTGTCAACAAAGTGCTCCAGGACTGACCAGAACTGGTTTGGACTAGGCAAAGGCCTCTCTGCCTTCAGAGAACAAAGAGAAATTGAGGATAAAAAGGGGGACCCAAACCCCAGAACTTTAGAACTCTTTTGGACCAAGAAGACTGCCAAGAAGAAGAGCTGGAGAAGCTGTGAGGAGGAACTACCACTTTGCTGTGTGCTTTGCTGTGTTGGCCTGCAGTGGATGCTTCTGTCTTGGGCAGTGAAAGGACTGGACTGAACTTTCTGCAATCTACTTGGTGAGTTTCTCCAAGGGCTTGAGGTAGAGCTTGCCCCCTGTTCAAGAAGTCTCAGGAACAACAAAGACTTCAAGCCTGACGCCGTCTACGATGCCGCTGCCGACTCCGTGTCCTGAAGGCACCGCAGAGGGCACTGCCGCAACGCCGCACCGCGACCCTGGTCTCACCGACGACGCCTGCTGACGCCGCCACAGAGCCGCTGCTCGCACCGCAACCTGTGGGCACCGCACTCCGCACCGCCTCGCTTCACGACGACGCCTTGGTCTCCCCGACGACCCCGCCCCACGCCGGACTCGACGCTGTTGCTTGCACCATGGTTCGAGGGCACCGCTCGAACAGTTACACGACGCACCACCCTCATCCCGCACCGCAGCCTTGGCCTACCGACGCCGGTGCCATCGACTCCAGTTTGTTAGCCGACGACAGCGCTTCAGCAACGGTAACGCAGCTTCTGCACCGTGACCTGCAAGCACCGTGATGAGCACCGCCTTCACCTCACACCGCGACCCTGGTCTCACCGACGACGCCATCTGACACCACCACCGAGCCGCTGCTCGCACCGCGACCTGAGGGCACCGCACACCGCCCCGCTGCACTTCGCACTGCAGCACCTGATACCTGTCGACGCCAGCGCTCCTGACTTCAACAGAGAGGAGATCGATCTGCAATGCGTGTGACTTCGAGGGCCCCGACGACGCCTGCACCAACCTCCGGGACCCACACCTACAGATGCCGTGTTTTCGGAAGCTCACCGCGAGGTCATCGACGCCCTGCATTTCTGAAAGGTACTGTTTGCGGGTCTTTCCGACACAGAAGCTGACCCGCGACGCCGCGGTCAGCCAGAACTGTTTGGATTTGTTTGTTCACGACGCCGTGATAGCCCCGGACGGAGCTATCGACATCAAGGAACTGTTTTTAAGGATACTGTGATATCTGAAGATTTTTAAAGTACTGTACTGTGGATTTTTATCGTATTGGTCTTGTTTAAAGTATATAAAAATATTGGATATTTTTCTAAACTGGTGTGGTGTCCGTTTGTAGTGCTTACACTGTATTACTGTTGGTTATTTGCAAATGCTTTACACACTGCCTCTAAGATAAGCCTGACTGCTCGTGCCAAGCTACCAAGGGGGTGAGCAGGGGTTATTTTAGGAGTGTAACTCCCTTATCCTGACTAGGAAGAAGGGTCCCTACTTGGACAAAGGTGCAACCCCTTGCCAACTAGAGACCCCCATTTCTAACAGTACTCAACTACAGAGACCGCGACATTGCCTTGCAACTGGCCCGAGAGTGGGGAAAACTCCTTTTTGATGGGACAGAGGTGTCACTTTATCCGGACTTCACTGTGGCGATCCAGGAGGCGCGTCGGAAGTTCCTTCCGGTGAAGAAAAATCCCCAGCAAGCGGGCATCCCCTATGCCATGCTTTACCCTGTGCACCTCAAAGTCACACATCAGGGGAAGCTTCACTTCTTCATGAACCCCCAGCATGTCGCCGACTTCTTGAAATCATTGTCAAAGCGGCCCTCAGACTGAGCATCCTCATCCTCTCATCAAGCCGATGCGGGGGGCACATCCGATATCGAATGAAGGCCAAGCCCTTCTCCTGACCCCCTCTCGGAGCTGGTCACGGCCCACGGAGCGCCCTCCTGACGTCTGTATTACCTTGATTCCCTGTCTATGGCCTGATGGCACTGTGCAGACTGAGGCAATGCTCTGACCTAGGTGCCACCTGCGAACGTCACAGTCTGATGCCACAATGACTCCTGAACTCAATCGGCAGCTGTGATATACCAATCTTAATTAGACTCTCTCCTGTACCCCAAGCACCCTCGCTGCTGCGAGGTGATCTTGGTTTGCCCTTTGGCCTCTACCCTCTAAGAGACCCCTACTTTGGTTCGATTTACTACTGGCTTATTGCACTGTTCACTCTCCCCTGTTGGGAGATGTTACTATGGGATTTGGGTGGGAGGGGGGGAAAGCTGTCACAGCAGGATTGGGCTGCTGATGTGGGAGGTGGGGGGGATTTTGTTTTTAATGCCACTCACCGACGATCTCCCTGACTCGGACGCAGCACACGTAGCTGCATCACTTGACAAGACCTTGACTCTCTGCTCAACACTTTTGACTCATCTCCGTGGAGAACCGTCCTGACCCTCCTAAATACAATCTCCTGACCTGGAATGTGAGGGGACTGGGTGACCCGCGCAAGCGCCGACACATCCTTGCCTACTTAGACCGCCATCACATACACCTCGCGGCGCTCCAAGAGACACACCTGGGTCCCTCTGCTCTTACCTCCTTTGGCTCTCGGTGGGCCACGTATTGCTGCTTTTCCTCATACTCTATCTACGCGAGGGGCACTGCCATCCTAGTTCGGAGCACTCTTCCCTACACTCCCATCGGGCCTATAGCGATCCGCAGGGCCGGTACAGCCTTACCTAGGGCAGGCTAACTACCCAATCCATAACTTTTATCTCCTGCTATGGCCCGAACACTGACGACCCTGAGTTCTTTCGCGTTTTGTGGGGAAAAATCCTTGATACGGGGTTGTCGCACCTAGTATGGGGCGGGGACTTTAACGTTACCTTAGACCATGCACGGGACCGATCGCACCCACAACCCCATCACTACTCCAATGCTCACTACGCTCTCAACCACACTATCAGACCATGAACTAGTTGACACATGGCGCAGTCTCCACCGACAGGCTAGAGAGGGCTCCTGCTATTCCTCCGTCCACTCCTCCTGGTCACGCATTGATGGCTGGCTTCTCTCAAAGGGGTTGGCCCCCTGGCTAACCCAGTCCCTCCACCTCCCGGGCACCTACTCCGATCATGCGCCTGTGCTCATCACGCTCACTCCCCCTCACGTAGAGTCCCCATATCTGAACTGGTGTTTCCCCGCACTCGCAGTCTTCGACCCAGTGTTCAAATCCAAGCTCGAACAAGAAATTGCTGAGTTCTTCCCCCGCAACACACAATCAGTTACACAATTTGCCACGGTATGGGAGGCATTTAAAGTCACCGTACGTGGAATTTGCATCGCCAAAAGTGGGGGCATCCTGCGTGATATTCGCACCACACTTCGCAAGCTGTAAACGGAGCTCAAAAACACCGAAGCACAGCTCGACACATCTCCCACTCCAGAGTTGCAATCTCGACTGAGGGGCTTGATCACAGAATTTCAAGAAGTTGCGGAAAGGGAGTGTAAGGTCAGAGGAAAATACCACGTCGCCCCTGTTACGGGGAGGGAGAACGCCCAGGGAAGGCGCTGGCCGCCCTAGTCCGACCACCTCGACACTCCAATACCATCCTTGAAATCGCTGACGAGGATGGATGCCTACACAGGAATACCCCAGACATAACAGACATCTTCAAATGCTTCTATAGCACCTTGTACACCTCACAAAGGACGCAACCGGTGGACTTCTCCCCCTTCTTTCAAGACACCACGATTGGTTGGCTTGGAGACGGACAGAGGAAGTTCCTCCTTGCTCACCATGAAGATGAAGAGATCACGGCTGCTATTATGCAGCTGCAGTCTGGGCGGGCCCCTGGTCCCGATGGCTTAACGGCCGAATTTTACAAAACGTATCGAGTTTTACTCATCCCAGCTCTGTGGCAGCTGTATGAGGAGGCACGCGAGTCAGGCATTCTCCCCCGGTCCATGCGTGAGGCACTCATAATTTCCCTTCTGAAGCCCGGGAAGCCTGCGTCGCAATGTGAGTCCTACAGGCCCCTCTCCCTCATCAATGTCGACGCCAAAATCCTCGCAAAGCTCATAGCAAATCGATTAGCCCTCTTATGACAGCTCTGGTCCTCCCTGACCAGTCGGGGTTTGTCCCGAGTAGAGGCACATCACACAATCTTCGTACCCTGTTCGCCATTTTACACGACATTGACCCCGAAACAAATGCGGCGGCAGTCTTCCTTGAAGCCACCAAGGCATTTGACTCCCTGGAATGGGACTACTTGGCCTTTGTGCTAAACCGCATGGGATTCCTGCCTCCGTTCCTAGCATGGATCCACCTCCTCTACTCAGGCCTTCGAGCCAGCGTGGTGATCAATGGTACGAGATCCTCCCCTTTCTCGATAGCCAGGGGCACTAGGCAAGGGTGCACTTTGTCCCCCCTCCTGTTCGCCCTAGCGGTCGAACCTCTGGCTGTGAAAAGTCATCAACATTACAGCAACCACGCCATAATTTAGCCGGAGCAGCAAATATTAATCTCTTTATATGCAGATGATATTACCCTCTACCTCCGCAACCCGGAGGACAGCCTTAACCCTATTCTACGGCTTCTTATCCTTTTTGGACACCTCTCCGGGGTTAATATAAAATGGGGGAAGTCCCAGATCTTTCCCCTCAATGACTCCACCACGCGGTTCTCACCTGATTACCCCCTCGCATGGTGCGCAGACGCTATCACTTACCTGGGAATAGTGATCTCCCGTAATCGCAGTGATTTGATGACAGCCAACTATGGGCGCACACTGAACCTCCTTACCGATAAAATAACAAAGTGGATCTCCATGCCGCTCTCACTCGCAGGACGCACCTCGCTCATAAAAATGATCATCCTTCCTAAACTATTATATTTATTCACCAACATCCCATATGCTCCAAGTAGACACTTCTTCAAAGCTTTAAAAACCCAACTCATCAGGCTTACCCGGGGCGGGAAGCAGCCTCGGCTGCGATGGACCACCCTCACCCGTCCATTCAGCGCTGGAGGCTTTGAGATCCCAGACCTAGAACTATATTTTAGCTGCGCGCAGGCCCATTTTGCTGCATACTGGGTGAATCCCCCACCATACATGCCCCACCTAGTGATCGAGGACGGATATATGGCCCGACCCCATAATCCGCCTATTTGAGTGCTCCGGCCACTCTGAGACACCAAGCCTCCAGCACGGTGGAATGCACCACTAGCGCCTGGCGAGATCTGGCTCATCGCCTCCACATGCTTCTCCTATACTCCCCCCTGCTTCCCCTACCGGGTAGACTCGATGTCCCAGTCACGCGTGAGATAGGTTGCCGCCAGCTCCTCCGGAAGCTCTCTAGCAGGACTTGGGGAGAGTTGTATGTCAATGGCAAGTTCCGCACCAGTGACCTGATTTTTGGTTCCTCCCTGCCTACCCCTCTAGATCGTTTTTTCTACATCTGCCTGTGCCAGGACATCCGAGCTTTAACTCCGAGCTTCCCGCAGGAGCCTCCCACCATGACCCCTCCACATGCCCTTCTCCAGCAGGATACCCCCTCCCACGTTGTCTCCATGTTGTACCGTACCACCCAGGCTGACTGTACATTTGATCCCCCTATGTCCAAGGTACACTGGGAGGAGGAGCTCAACTCCCCTCTACCAGAGGACCAGTGGTCCTATTGCTGCCGACAGACGGCACAGATATCCACTAGCAGTAGGCTGCGTGTCATTCACTATAAGTTCTTGCATCGATTATATTACACACCTGCGCGACTGAAACGACTACACCTGCGAGACACAGACTGTTGTGACCACTGCGGTGGGGAGGGAGTGGACTTCTGCCATTTGGCTTGGGACTGCCCTCCATCAGATGCTACTGGGCTGAGGTGCTTGCGGCACTAGACCAGATGACTGGCCTCCATATCCCCGACGACCCCCTGGTTGCCCTCCTTGGCTACACCGGTGCCCTGGCGGCTCCAATGCGCAAATACACGTCCCTGGCGCTCTTACTGGCTAAGAGACGAATCGCCTGCAGGTGGGGCCGGGGGCGGGCGCCCAAATTCAAAGACTGGCTGACAGATCTCACATATTGTCAGGACCAACTGCACACTTACACCGAGCTTTTGCCGCCCTCCTCCTGCCCCCACGATATATGGTCCCCTCTGCAGACATACCTCCTGGAGCGGGCCGCCGAGGCGGAGGCCTCGACCGACGCACTTCCAAACAAGCGACAGCCCCTATGACCGCACCACGGCCTGATCCCCCCCCTCACATATCACCACGGCCGGATGCAACTCTCCCGACATAAGTTAACTTGCGGAGTTTGTCAGTCAATGCGAAATGACCCATGTTTTTTTCCTCCTGGTGAAATGTCTAGATTGATTGCTCCTGTCGGGCTTACCGAGTGGTAATGTTCTATCTTTTTTCAGTCATGTTTATTGTGCATAAAACTCAATAAAGAAATAAAATTTTAAAAAAAGTATGTAGTCAGGTATGCCCTGCAACCTAGGCCCGGAGTTTAAGATTGAGGGGTCACAGGTGGGAGGGTGCATAGCTGGCAGGCAAACACATGGGCAGGAAACTCTTGATCCATCTCACAGATAGGTGCAGTGACATCCCAATGGTCAGGTGAGATTGCCCCTAATAAAGCATACATGTCCCAAGGGTGTTTGCACGCTTCAAAAAACACCACAAAGTCAGATGCCACATGAGTTAGGAACACATAGCCAATGAGGACCTAGCACACATAGTGATCACGCGCTCCCCATGCCGGGCATCTGGACACATGTATCACTGGTCACACTGTGTCCACGCAAGTTTGAGACACACCTGTAGTAACCATTGATCATTAATTTATGACCCTAAGGCAGCAACAAACATTTCTCACCATATATGGTATGCGAGATACATTTATGGCTTGATTTAACATTGTATATAAGACCAATGTGAACCCAATATCAATGGAGACAGTCCTCATACCTGATGCCTGTAACTCTCTCCTGGCCGAATTGTTTAATTAAACTAACTGTTCCTGTTTTGCCAAGTGCTTCTTGTCTTCTGTTTTTAAGGCGTTCAAACCCGAGCAACACATGCATGGTTTGTGCCCAGCAGGAGCGCAACACCTATTGGGCTGAAAGGGCTTTTTATTTCCTATCCCAATGTGTGTCTTCGCCCAGGCTGACCAGGTTCAGCCTGTAGGATACAGACACAGTATTGAACCGCTATGGGCCCAGCTGGGCAGGGTCTACTGCTGCCATCTCAGCCTCCACAAGTATTTTGCAGGTCTTCAAAAAACAATTTAAAGGATAAGGAAGCTTTGTTTGTGTGCTTTTCCTTGTTTCCCATGTCTCCTTTGGTGCACGCATCTTCTATTTCTTCTGTTTATGAATGGCTTTTGCTGCCACAGTGGTAGAATTTATTTTGGGAAAGGTAACTTTAAGCATGTCCAAGAGACCAGCAGTTTGTTGCCGTCTCGGTGGATAAAGAAATTGCAACACCTTAAATCTAGGGGCGGGTTACATAAAAACTCAGAAAGATTCTGCTGCATTCTGGCAATGGGTGGAAAATATGCACATTTTAATGCTCACACTGCAATTTAGCACCAGTAGCGCTGAAAACTTTGCGGTGCGCAAAAAGAGCACACTGCCATTCGAGTTGATTTTGCTGCCGCTCGAGTAGGAGATCTACTTGAGCGGCAGAAAATCTACTTGATAAGCCGCCCATGACCACCTGTGTAATCGCTACGGGGCATCAAATCTCGATCGTGCTCCCCAGCTGGCATTTCTTTGATTCTGACCACTCACTCTGCACGCACTATTCTCACTCTGCACTCATACAGGCACGCCACTCATCCACTACTCACACTCGCACTCAGCTCACCAGTCACTCACACAGCACCACCTTCACTCTTATCACTCACCCTGCAGTCATCTGGGCACAGTCCTCTGCTGGCACACACTCAGGGACAGCTCTCACGCTGCACTCATACAGTGCATCCTTCACTCTCACACTCATCCTGCACTAGCATGAGAACAATAGTCTCTAGCAACTCACATGGACACACGGCTCATCCTGCACTCACACTGCTCACCATGCATTCTTACCACTCACCCTGCACTCAAGCTCAAATGGGCACATCAATCACCCTTCACTCAGACCACTAAATCTTAACTAATTTCTCTCACCATTCACTCACACAAGCACTCACCTCACCCATCATTCACACAAGTCACCATTCAGTCTTACCATTCATCATGCACTTACATGGGTACACTGGTAACCCAGCACTCACATGACCCTAACGCTCACCTTGCACTTACTTGGCTCAACCTACACTCACATAGGCCCATGTCTCAACCTGCACTCATGCAACATACCATGCACTCACATTGGCTGTGTGGCTGAGCTGGGAGGGAGACGTGATGTGGGGCAGGAGGCAAAAACAAAATTCGTCAGCAGAAGAAAGTGGGTGCTTGTGTTCCTGTTCTGCGAGGACCTGGCTTTGCAGTTCGGGCTGGACTGTTCCAATTGAAGCCAAAACTAATATTGCAAATAGCTGGGTCCAGACTGAGGTGGCTTGGTGTGCAAAATAATGATGGTTTGGGATGCGTCTCAGAGTAATTACCAGTGGCTGAGATTAATACAAGCATTCCATCCATCACTTTTTTGTATACTTTAGTACTTATAGCAACCAATGTGGGAAGAGCCAAAGCCTTCCTGCACAAAAATAATCCCCTGATGCACTTTCATCTTTCTAGGTGTGCTGCAGAATTCAGCACACATAGAAAGAGGAAGTAACAAGGAGAAATAAAGATATTTCCTCTCGTTATGACTCACCTGGGAAGGTGTAGTATTTTGACCTATTTCCAGGTCTACCACTTTTGGTAAATATGTGAATGCATCAAAATCCACGGGATTTGCATGGAAACAACCATGCAATCCCCATGGAATGCCTTAGCAGGGCAGAGTAATGCAGCAATTTGTGCTGTGATGTGTTACTCCTGATTTATAAAGCCACTCAGGGCCACGTAAGTTGGCCTTGCATGGCTTTATAAATCACATTTTGGGATTGCGTGGTGCATGCACCATATTGCATGGTGCAAGGGTGTCACAACTCCCCTTACAAATATGCTCTTAAATCTCTAAATCTAAGAATATTTAAAACACATTTCTTAACTAAGGTGTTTAAAAAGAGCCCATCACAACACTATGCAAGTAACTTAACTCTTCCAGACTAAGGACCTGATTTAGATTTCGGCAGATGGATTACTCTGTCACAACGGTGATTATGGGATTTATATTTTGGTGGATGGGATTTCCGTCACAGTTGAGACGGAGTAACCCGTCAGCCGAAATCTAAATCAGGCCCTAAGACATGGAGTTATGTCATGTGTTACGGTGTACTAGTGACTATCCAGAAGTAGTGCAGCATTTTTAGAAAACTATTAGTTTTATAAATCTTTTGTTCATTTGTTTTTTTTAACCCCTTCAGTGTTGAGGACATAACGGTTATGTCCCTGGCTGCAGCACTGGTGTGCCAAGGACGTTACTGTTACTTCCTCGGCACACCACGGCCTAATCCCTCTGCTGTAAAGAGCAAAGGAATTTCCTCTTTTTTTTAGCCTCGGGAGGTGGGGAATATCTTCCTCAACCTCCTGAGGTATTTTCATTTCAATGTAATGACGATCGCGCGCATGGCACGCTGACGTCATTACATTGAAACTAAAATTAGCCGATCTGCTTATTCCAGGTTCACTGCTTCGGTGCTCGTGGGGCTATCTCAGCCCCCGAGCACCAAAACACACGGGGGAGGTATCTTTAGAAAGGGAAGAATCTCCCCTTTTCAATAGTACCCTTTCCTAGTGGATCCCTGCTTGGGGATTGCCGCAGGAGCGTGAACCCCAAGCAGGGATCGACCATTAGCCACCAGGGAGGGGGGAGCGGCCCCTTGGGCCTTTGCTCCCCATATTAATTTGGGCATATTCAGTCTTTCTGCCACCCTTGGGGGGCAGATGGGAGCAGTAGCCCCCAATCTTCCCCCCAGGAGTGCAGAAAGCACACTAGACACCAGGGATTATTTTCTTTTAGTACTTAGGGGTGGATGCTGCCCTAAATGGGCACTATAAAGCCCCCAACTCTCCCAAAAATTGCCACAGTCTTTCTGCCCCCCAGGGTGCAGATGGGAGCAATACCCCCTGGTCTACCCCCCCAGTGGGGCAGAAATCCCAGTGGGCATCAGGGATAATTGTTCTTTTTTATAAAAGAGGTTTGGGGGCTGCTCACAATGGGCATGCCAATGCCCCCACCCCAACACAAAAGGGACAATCGTTCTGCCCCCCTGGGAGGCAGATGGGGGTTATCACCCCTGAACTGCCCTCTGGGAGGCAGACAGCCCACTAGTCACCAGGCATTTTTTGTTTTGAATATGTGAGGGTGGGGGGGGCCCAAAATGGACGTGCCAATGCCCCCACCATCCAAACAAAAAAGGGACAGTCTTTCTGCCCGCCCTGGAGGGCAGATGGGGGTTAATACCCCCGATCTGTCTCCGGGGGGCAGAATTCCCACTAGACACCAGGATTTTTTTAAATAAAAGAGCAGTGGGGAGCCGCCCATAATGTTTCTGTGTGTGTGTGAACTAGAGTTCGGCTGATGGTCTGTGTTTACTGGTGTTTGGCTGGCTGTGTGTGGACTTGTGCTTAGCTGGCAGTGTGTATGGACTAGCGCCTGGCTGGCAGTGCGCATGGATTGTTGCTTGGCTAGCGGTCTGTGTGGATGGTACATGTCTGGCGGTGTGCGTGAACTGTTACTTAGCTGGCGATGTGCATGGAGTGTCGCTTGGCTGGCGATGTGCTTGGATGGTGCTTCCCTGGCGGTGTGCATGGATGGGGCATGGCTGGTTGTGTGCGTGGATGGTTCTTGGCTGGCGATGTGGCGTGGATCCTCCAGCATTTTATTACCCAGAATCCCTGCAAACTTCTAATTTAGCTAGCAATTCACACTTTCCTCACATTTCTGTGTGGAAAATTTGTCGGATCACTGCACTGGCACAAATTTCCCACCACCCAGTGTTTTCCTTAGTCTCCTCAAAAAAATGATACCTCACTTTTGTGGGTGCCAAAAGCAGAGAACCAAAAATACCTATAAAATCTGGGGGGGAACAAAGTGGGTCCAAAAGGGCAGGTTTGTTTCTCCATATGTTTTTAGGCTGACACTGCTTTGGGCAGCCACACAAGTGAGGTATCATTTTTATTGGGAGACTGAGGGGAACGTTGGGTGGTGGTAAATTTGTGCTGGTGCGGTGATCTCACAACCTTCCCACACAGAAATGTGAGGAAAATGTGACTTTGTAGGCAAATTTTAGGTTTGCAGAGGATTCTGGGTAAGAAAACGTTGGGAGATCCACACAAGCCACACATTCCTGGACTTCTCTGGGTGTCTAGTTTACAGACATGTCAGGGTTTAGTAGGTTTCCATAGATGGCCGCTGAGCCCTGGACCAAAAACACAGGTGCCGCCTATCTATGACAAAAACAACCTGTTTTTGAGTTTTTGGTCTCGGGCTCAGCGGCCATCTAGGGAAACCTACCAAACCCAGACATTTCTGGAAAGTAAACATCCAGGGCAGTCCAGGGGGGTATGGCTTGCATGGATCCCCCAAAGATTTTTTACCCAGAATCCCCTACAAACCTCAATTTTAGTTAACAAAAATCACATTTTCCTCACAGTTCTGTGTGGGAAAGTTGTGGAATCACCGGGCCCGCACAAATTTCCTACCACAGAGCATTCCCACAGGTCTCCTCATAAAAATGCTACCTCACTTGTGTGGGTGGGCCAAGTGCCCGCGACAGGGAAGGGCCAAAAACATATTGCGGAGGCATCAAAATTATCGATCACAAAATGTCCTGGTTTTGCAAGGGGGTCACCTGTGTTTTTGGTCTCGGGTTTAGCGGCAATTTAGGGAAACCTACCAAACCCAAACATTTCTGAAAACTATATACCTGGAGGAGTCCAGGGAGGTGTGGTTTGCATGGATCCCCCAAAGTTTTCTTACCCAGAATCACCTGCAAACCTCAAATTTAGCTAATCAAATCACATTTTCCTTACGTTTCTGTGTGGGAAAGTTGTGGGATCAATGGGGTGACACCAATTTCCTACAAACTAACGTTCCCCCAGGTCTCCTGATAAAAATGGTACCTCACTTGTGTGGGTGGGCCAAGTACCCAAACATGGGCCCAAAACATATTGTGGAGACATCAGAATTATCTATCACAAAACAACCTGGTTTTGCAAGGGGTGGCACCTGCGTTTTTGGTCCCGGGCGAGACGGCAATCTAGGGAAACCTACCAAACCCAAACATTTCTCAAAACTAGACACCCGGAGGAGTTCAGGGAGGTATTGTTTGTGTGGATCCCCCAGCGTTTTCTTACTCAGAATCACCTGAAAACCTCAAATTTAGCTAAATAAATCACTTTTTCCTCATATTTCTGTGTGGGAAAGTTGTGGGATCAACAGGGTGACACCAATTTCCTATCACCCAGCGTTCCCCCAGGTGTCCTGATAAAAATGGTACCTCACCTGTGTGGGTGAGCTGAGTACCAGGGAGGTATTGTTTGTGTGGATCCCCCCAGCGTTTTCTTACTCAGAATCACCTGAAAACCTCAAATTTAGCTAATCAAATCACATTTTCCTTACGTTTCTGTGTGGGAAAGTTGTGGGATCAATGGGGTGACACCAATTTCCTACAAACTAACGTTCCCCCAGGTCTCCTGATAAAAATGGTACCTCACTTGTGTGGGTGGGCCAAGTACCCAAACATGGGCCCAAAACATATTGTGGAGACATCAGAATTATCTATCACAAAACAACCTGGTTTTGCAAGGGGTGGCACCTGCGTTTTTGGTCCCGGGCGAGACGGCAATCTAGGGAAACCTACCAAACCCAAACATTTCTCAAAACTAGACACCCGGAGGAGTTCAGGGAGGTATTGTTTGTGTGGATCCCCCCAGCGTTTTCTTACTCAGAATCACCTGAAAACCTCAAATTTAGCTAAATAAATCACTTTTTCCTCATATTTCTGTGTGGGAAAGTTGTGGGATCAACAGGGTGACACCAATTTCCTATCACCCAGCGTTCCCCCAGGTGTCCTGATAAAAATGGTACCTCACCTGTGTGGGTGAGCTGAGTACCCGGGACAGGGAAGGGCCCAAAACATATTGTGGAGACATCAGAATTATCTATCACAAAACGACCTGATTTTGCAAGGGGGGGGGGGGCACCTGCGTTTTTTGTCTCGGGCTAGGCGGCCATCAAGGCAAACCTTCCAAACCCAGACATTTCTGAAAACTAGACACCCGGGGGAGCTCAGGGAGGTATGGTTTGCATATAATTGTCCTGTCACAGAAGGAATTAATGAATTGGCAAAAAGCGTGTTGTCTTGAAATAACTTTGCAAACACTCATCTGTAGACGTTACTTTTAAGTTGTCAATGCAATCAATCTCCTTTTCGAAGATTTTGAAGTGTGTCAGATCTACAAAAAAAGTTTTCTGTAATTGTGTCCGATATGTTTAAATTGCACAATTTGAATTTTTTTTCTTATATTTGCTATGAAAATAGCTCTGACCCCATTGCTGGAAATGCTTGCGCCGTCCCATTGCTGGTTGAGTTAGTTCAGATTTACTTGCGCCCCTGTAACCCAGTAGCCACTTTGTAGTGCCAGAGAGAATTCCATGAATAGTCTACAGTATGAATTTCATTAAGATGCGGTGCGACCAAATAAGATCTGGAAGCGGAAGCCTGTTGCCTGTTTGCCTGTGGCCTGCTGTCACAGAACCAGGGGGAGAGGAGCGGAGCAGACTGCACAGCCCAGACTCCCCAGCTCTGCTGTCATTTTACCGACGCTCCCGGAGGCGCATGAATTGCCTGCGCGGCTCCTTCGCTCCGGATGCGCAAGGGCCATGCCCGGGCCCGAACTGAGCCCGCTAGCAACAGGAAGAGGCAGGGCAGACCCCCCACCTTGGCTCGACATTTAGGAGCCTTGGAATCCTTATTATATTTGTTTACAATCTGCCGGCAAGGTTTGAGACACTGTTACTTGCTTTTTACATAGAACTGGACATAAACATTGACTTTTGATGGATTTTACCAGCTTCTAATACTGACTACTGCAAACTTCTCTGGGGTTTGGGAGATCTGTCACCCACTGTTTCAATTTCTTGACCTTCAGCTTCTATCCTGAATTACATCACCGGGGCTATGGGGGCGATTGAAAAGCAGATTATGATGTTGAGGAGTCTATAACTATCTGCACTATTGAGAACTCAGGTCAGAGTGTAAACAAAGCAGACCCAAAATCTATTCCCAAACATGGGAGTCCGTTACGCAGAATGCAGATGGGAGGTAAGGAACTAGATGAGAGTGCTGATAATTCCCCCCCTTGTCTTCCAGCTACTCAACCTCCAAGAAAATGCCCTAAAATACCGTCCAATGCCTTAAATCAGACCCCTCCAGCTCCTCGGGGTGGGGGGCAGCGCACAAAGACAACCATCCCCCAAATTCCAACTGCCACTAAGAAGCCTACCAACAAACCTGCTAACACCCTCCTTAGCTATCCAGCCGTACCATCTGAAGACCATTCTTCCTTGGCAGTGTCAATACAGGCTCTCACAGACTTGGTTAGGCTTTCTGTTAGCACTCTCACTGACCGATTAAAAGTCATCAAGAGCAGAGTTACAACCTGTTGGGGAAGGATCATGCGCCATCCGTTTGTGCTCTCCCAGCTAGGGATAATGCAAATCCCTCTCAGCCCCTACCAGGGCCTAACGTCCAAACTGAGCCTTATTTACCGCCCCCAGATTTAGCTAGTGCTCCTACTTCACCTCCTTCCACTGCATTACCATCTAGCATAATTCTGAATGGTCGCAGCCTCAATCCCTTTCCCTTGTCCCATCAACCTTGCACTGTTCCCAGCAACCTCTTACCTATGACACGCGACACTTCTTCTAATCCACTCCTAGTTAAGGATGTCACTAATATTCCCATATGTTCTTTCCCCATTTCCAAATTGGAGCGCTTGGAACTCCCGCCGGCTGCCACACCTTACGTTGTAATTTTACCAATGTTCCCCCTGCTTCTACTTCTGTTCATGAATCCTAGGTTTCCTTGAGAAATAAATCCTTAAATTGGCTAAACGCGAAGGTGGGGTTAGGTGGTGCACTCTTTTCAGACCTTAAGATCATTAGGAGGGTCAAACAGGTTTGAGTGGGGAGCAAAACAATGGAGGGAGTCTGTGTGGTGCTTTCTTTACTACTCCAAAGTTAGTTGAAATTATACTAGAGAGGGGTAGCTCTTTGCCTTGCACCGCAAATCAAATAGCAGTCCTACCTCTTGGCTTTTTTTACCAACCCCCTGCCTTTCATCAGACCTTCCAACAGCCAGCCCAGTTCAATTGGGCCCAGTTTACTGCTCCTTTACCTCCCTTCATAACCCATAACAGGTTTGAGTGTCTGTCTACTCTTAATGGAGTGGATTGACAGAATGATCCTTAAACTCTAACCAAGGGTTTTCAGTGTGGAAGTTCTATCCTACCCGAGCCCAAACCTGACGCCTGCCCATGCATAGGGGCCGATTGTGTTTCTCCTTTACCACAGCCCGATATTAATAAGGACACCAGAGCCACACTGTCACCACTAGTTCAGGTATCTGTTCCAATCTAGCCATTACTGTTTTATTCTGAAATGTTGCTGGGCTTCATCATGAAAGTACTATGACTGAGTGGCTTGAGTTCGTGTCCAGGTTTCATGTTCCTTGTTTACAGGAAACATGGGTCGTGGCCCCAATACATCTCACATGGTTTTAAAACATACCGTACCCAGCAACTCCCTCGACTTGCGGGAGACCTAACGGGGGCTTATGTATTTATGTGTCGAAAAAGATGATCACACAGAATATTGCTGTGATTGTGACCAGTGTCTACTATCATATTATCTCATTTCAAATCAATCAAACCTCCACCCTGGTCATAGTAAATGTATACAACAATGCCCGCCTGCGGGGAATTCTTACTGCCCTTCATCAACTTGACATTGACCTGTAACCAGCTTTTCCTACTTGTTGCCGGGACCCTATTGTGTTATGGGATGGCGACTTTAATTCACGTACTTGTTCCCAGCCATCTAACAAGGTTTGTGGGTTAGCTGCGATTGATAACGGTGATGTTACTCACTTTTTACATACTGAATATGGGGACTTGCTAAATGACTTACTTTTTAAGTACAATCTGTCATTCTGTAATGAGTTAACCAACCCCCCAGTCGAAGTCAAGAACACTTTTAATGGTAGGGGTTTGAACAGGGTTATAGATTTCTTGCTGTTTCCTTATGCTGCTCTGAGTTAGTCTTACATTTCTCGATTCATGACATCGCAATTAGCGATCACTTTCCACAGAGTGTCGCTCTGAACATTAATTTACTCCCTCAACAGGGGGATACACAATGAGTGTCAACTATGGCGAACATTGGCATCTCCCTGTGCAATGGGTATGTCTTAAGATGGTCTTTGATTATTCCTAACATCTTCAGTTAATTTCTAAACAGAAGGTGGCCTTTGATACCTGTCTAGATGAGTATGCAGACACGGATAAAATCATCACGGCCTTTGTCAAATAAAAAAATGCATCAGTGAAGGGCTTACCGTTAATCGGAGTACAGCCAGGCCAGTGAATTGCGGTTGGTTTGACACTGCTTGCTCAAAGGCCTTAAGAAGCCTAAGGCTCACTTTAGGCAAACAACCGAGGTCCATCCAGGAAGTTCGGGAGTGTAGACATGCCTATAGGCTTGCTATCAATCATCGTGAAAAGATCTTGAAGGAGGAGATCTAGAATCAATTACTTGAGGCTAACCTGACAAAAGATAACATTACTTTCTGGCGCGTTATTAACTCTCCCTTCCTTGCCACAGTCAAAAGCCCTCGCATGGAGATAGCCATCACAGAAGCCGAATGGCTTAATCACTTTACTACACTTTACTCAACATACGAGGCTTCTATCACAACCATTACAATCCCCACTCCTATGAGTATTCCCACCTCTACCTCCTCCTCATCTGACGAGCTTTACCCTGACTTTTCGTTAGATGAGGTAGTCATGGCTTTAAAGGCAAGCAAAGGTGGAAAAGCACTGGGCCCGGATAGGATCCCCATCGACTTGTTCAAATACAATATTAACCTATGGGGTCCCCTTTTAACTCTACTCTTTAAAGCCTGTCGGAGTAAAGGTTTCCTACACACATGGCCCGGGTCTCTTATAGTTCCCATATTCAAGAAAGGCAATCGCAATAGCCCAGCACAATACAGACCCCTTTCTCTGCTGGACTCCTTAACTAAAGTGGTGGGACGCATACTCCTAGGCAGACTGCAGGACTGGGCAGAGTCCAACAGTGTTATTTCTGACCTGCAGTATGGGTTCCTCCCAGGTGTGGGGACCACTGAACAGGCCATTAATCTAAATCTACTGATAGGGAAATACATGCTTATAAAAGGAGGCAGTTTGTTTTTAGCATTTGTAGATTTAACTTCAGCATTTGATTTTGTGGTGCACGACAAATTATGGTCGATCATGGTCAGTATGGGAGTAGACCACACTATTGTAAACTTCCTTAGAGACTTACACACACTGGGCCGGGGCAGAGTTCGTTACAGCCTAAAAGGTGAATGCACCCAGCCATTAGCTATAGAAAGAGAAGTGCGCCAAGAATGCGTACTCGCCCCATTTTTGTTTAACCTTTACCCTAATAGTTTAGACAGTACCCTTGTAAATCAGTGCTCTGATTTAGCACAAGTAGGACAGCGTCCGATTCCATCACTTTTATATGCCGATGATGCTGTATTAATGGCTCGTACCCCATTAGGACTACAGTGAACACTTGATGAATTTGCCCAGTTCATGCAGGGTCTAGTTTAAAAATTAACATCAGTAAAACTTTCATCATGAAACTTAGGAATAGGTCCACAAACGGCCTAGACATTTTCTTAGAGGGTTCGAAGATTCTGCTCACACCCACATTTTCTTACTTAGGTATTTTATTTAACAAAGATAGGAGTTGGTCCAATGCAATAAAGCCAAGGAGGCTCCATTTTGTCAAATGTACTAGAGCCTTGCTGGAGTTTGCCAGAAAATTGAGCATAAAACATCAGAGGGAAATGATGTCCATTTATAAGGCCAAATGTAGACTGACTGCCACGTACGGGTCCGAGCTTTGGGTATATGCAAATGTAGAATTACTACAGAGGGGTAGAAAATGCATTTTTAAGGAATCTCCTTGCTCTCAAAAGGTTGTTCCACTTATGTCTGTCACTCTGAACTGGGAGTTCCATACTTATTTTTTTTTTTAATTGAATTTTATTGAACATAAACCCAGCACAGCATGTACATTACTTGGGTAGATACATGCTTACACAATGGATATGACAATGTGCAAAAACATAGCAGCGTCCGAAATCACATCAAGAGCATCAATAAATTTAACATTAGTCTTGTATAATAATCTTGCAATCACAATCAGATAACATGTCCGGTTGAGCTGAAATTACAACCTCTGACTCACTGTGTACGTGAAGTGTAGGCAGGTAATGCTGGAGCCGTACATGCCATTTAAACATCAGGGTGCATGTGAAGTGCACGTGGCGTCAATGGGGTGCGCGAGTAGGTATGCTTTAAGGGGGTCCCATATATCTCTAGGGCGCGAAGTTAAGGGGAGGAGCTCTGCATATGTGAATGTTTGTTCCTGCCAAAATATCATATCACTGATCCATTTCTTAAACTTGGATGCCCTGCCCCGACCCCATCTACATGCTATTCTCCTTTTGGCCAACAGAAGACCAAATGACACAAATCGCCGATGTGCCACATCTAAAGTCTCCGTGTATCCTAGTAGAGCCAACAGGGGGGAAGCCTGAAGCTGCAGTGAAGTCATCTGCTCTAAGGCTGTAAACACCTGTCACCAGTATACCTGTATAGTGTTGCATTCCCAAGCAAGGTGTAGAAAGCCTGCAGCCTCTATCCCACATCTGTCACATTTGTCGTTATCGCGCAGTTTGTACCTGTACATTTTTACCGGGATGTAGTAAGTGCGGTGCAAGAATTTTTAATGCGTGATGCGTAAGTGACTACTAGATGAAATTTGTTCCGTCTGAGTGCAACAGTAGACCCACTGTTTGTCAGCTATGTCCCATCCCATATCAGCAGTCCACTTGTCTCTAGCAGTGCACCGAGCTTCAGCCGGACTGGAGTACAGACTATGATATAATGTAGATACCAAATGTGAGGCAGCATCACTGCGCAATATGGTATGCAGTTGGGTGACATCCTGCTGCTCTTGTGGGTATGTGGGAGTATATTCCTTTATACCTTGTCGCAACCGGACATATAGAAAAATATCCATAGGGGAGGGTGTCTTTTTAGAAAACAACTGTTGCAGTGTGTTCAACCTGCCATTTAAATACAGATCCCCCCAGCAGGTGATTTTGAACTTAGCTTTAGTTTTTTTGAAGGCGCCTTCCTGCAATATTGGCATTTTAGGGTGATATACCAAAGGAAGTAAAGGTGAGTATAGCATAGGTACTTGTATACATCTGGCAATACGATGCCATGCTTTCACCGTACAGGTAACCGATGTCGGGTTGGCCTCTCGGGGTGTGGTGGTGCTCAATATAACGCCCTCCAGTGGAATAGGATCCGCCAGCCAATGCTCCGTTGCCACTTGCGGCATGTATTTAGGGGGATGAAACCAATAGTGGGCATAATGAGCCTGCGCGCAAAGATAGTACAGCTCTAGGTTAGCGATATCGAACCCTCCCTGAGAACAGGGTCTAGTGAGCGTTTCCCATTGCAGTCTGGGATGTCTGCCACCCCAAGTCAGCCATATCAGTTCAGTGCGGAGTGCGGAGAAGAAGTGTCTGCCCATGTCATATGAAATATTTAAAAAAAGGTACAAAAGTTTTGGAAAAATTACCATCTTAATGAGTGAAGTTCGCCCTGCCATAGAGAGTGGGAGTGCAATCCATCTCGTGACACTATTTGTGATGTTCTCCAATGCCCTACCGTAGTTAAGACGCATCAACTCATCATGATCAGCAGTGATGTACACCCCTAGGTATTTTACTTCCGTAGCACACCACTCTATTGGGAAATCCGGAGTGAATGCATCACCGAGGTAGTGAGAGGAAAGATCTGAGACTTCGCCCAATTTATGTGTATTCCAGAGAGCCCCCCCAAACTGCACAAACTCACGCAATATTGGGTTGAGATTTTGTTGGGAGTTCCATACTTAGCAGATGTGACTCAAATTCAGCCAGTTTTGCTCTGGCACAAGATCTGGTCCTTGGAACACAGCGCGCTCAACCGCTCTATTATAGAGGAGTGTCTCAGATCTACATCTGCATTAAAAATCCCCTGGGTCAGATTCGTGCGTGACTTTCTGGTTGACATTGGCTACCCTGAGTTCTTCGACCACATGGAGCTTTCGGCCAGCATTCTCAAAGGAAAGCTCTCAAATTAAAATGTCTATCCCTATTAGAGGATTTGAGGCTATCCAGTGAGAATATGAAACCCTTGGTTCGGAAGAACCAGTTGATTCTGACCAGCCATGATATGCAACCCAACCTAGCCAATGTATATAATCACCGCCATAGATTCGTGCTGACTAGGTTTGGCTCGATATTTAATGAGCTTTCCAAATATTAATAACTGGCCCCCCGCTCTCGAGTTATGTCCATGTGATAACGTTTCTAAGCAAAGCACCATTCACATTCTTTTTTTCTGTTTGTTTTACTCAGAGTTGAGAAAATGCCTTATTAAGCCGCTGCTAAAACAACTTGGATTTTTGCAACGTCGCCCAGCTTTTATTTATTTGCAATCGCTTCTGAGCCTGTATACATGTGTTGTATTGTCACGTTACTTAATGGCTGTCATAAGATGCAGGAAGCAGTTGTAGAAATTTTACTGTTTACATGGGGATGTCCCTGCTTGTTCTTATTCACGTGTTTTTACTTCTCACTTTTAGCAACTTCTTTTTATTGATGTATTATTAATTTAGAAACTGTTTTCTTATGTAGCTTTTATGATACACCCATGGGGCATATTCACAAGAACGTGCGATAACCATCGCAAAAGTTACTTAATGCAAGTCCATCGCAGTCCATCGCGGGAAATGTACTCCGTGTTAACCAAGTATTCACAACACGGCGGTATCATGCGATAGTCCCCAGATAACCCGACAACTGTCCGCATTAAAATCTACGCCACGCCTCAAAAATGCGAAAAACGAACGCAAAAAAACCTGCGATGAGGCCAAGCGCGATACAAAAAGCAGCGAAAACCAGCTGCAGGCCTGTAAATCCATCGCGCCTGGTGGGAAAATGCACCAAAGAAGCAACAAAAACAACACACCAGGTCAGTGGCACCTGGAGTGCTGAGCAGGAGATCAGGCAGATGATGGCATCCACGACAGGTCTGAGCAACTCTGTCAGTCTGCCAGTACCACTGTCTCGACTCTGGCAGATGGTGGTTGGAATTGGCCCTGGCGATGGTGGCGTGTGCCTCCTGCGGTGATGCGACGTCCGGGCCAGTCAGGACTCGATTTGATGTGTGAGCCCTGGTGGTCCGCAGTTGAGGCCGGACGCAGCGGACAGCACAGGGCCACATGCACATGGCGTCGATGACCCCAAGACCACCGTCACAGAGGTCATCCACTATTCATCCAGACAGGGTCCCGGACTTGAGCTGCACAGAGTCAGTGGCCCCGGGTGCACATCAGCAGGCACAGGCACACCGCCACAGGATGGTGACTTGCGGTCCAATGAGGTAGGGACACGCAGACTGAGCAGGTCCTCGTCAAAGTCGGAGGTGAATGTCGCGTAGTGTTTTGGGGGACAGTGGAAGGTGTTCTTCCAGGGCATGATGCAGAGGGCAGAAGCTATCCGGAAGCAGCAAATGGAGGAATGGAAAGCGACTGCCTCGTTGCCACCACCAAATCGGTACCAGCTGCATGAGGATGAAAACGACCCCCTAGTCCATAGACTCAAACGCCACCAATGTACGACCAGAGAGTGTCCATGAATGTCGGGGAACAGACTTAGTGGCACCGGGGCTGAGTGGGGATGCAGTCTGTGATGATGCCGGTACACTCATATGGACTCCGGCATTGACGATTCAAGACTCTGTGACCTACTGGACTGCAGTGTAGGCCTGAGGCAGCGGTCAGCAGTGGGCCACAGCCACGTGTCGTAGGCTCGCGATGCACAGAGTAAGTGACATCAGGGCAGTTGTCGGTAGTGTTCGATCACCTCTGTAATGATGATCCTTTTTCCCTCCCAATTGCAACGCGTCATCCTCTTATGCCTCTCCTTGCGTGCATTGATTCGTACTCTGCCTTTGAATAATCGATGTTCAGTTCTAATTCTGTGACCTACTCGAGCGCAGCATAGGCCGAGAGCAGTAGTCCGCATGGGCCCACAGAATCTTGCGGCTGTGATGTAACACTAAGACCTGTTGGCACCACATCGAAGGGTGTATAGTGACATACACTCAGCCATGATTTATGTGCTCTGCCATGGTGTAATCAAGACTCAGTTCCAAATGAGTGACCTACTTGTCCGCTGTGCATGCCAGTGGAGTACGACAACGTGAAAGGAATACTGCGGGCCTGTGTTGATGGTCTGAGGAGGCTGCCAGGGTCGCAGGCCTCGGGCTTGGAGATTGCACCTGCACGTGGTGGGCCCTCATCGACACACGCTGGTGTCGGAAGGTGGGCATTGAGGCCTGGGTGCGCAGGGGCGGGCAGGACTGATTCGGGGACTAGCGTTCGGGGGTGCAGCAGGCGCACAGGATCACTGGCAGCACCGCTCACAGCATCGGCCTCGTGGCAGGGTGAGGGGCGCCGCCCTGGCAGAGACGTTGGGCATTCCGGAAGAGGACCACGCCCAGGGTTACGTGCCTTTTATTCACACTCCTACGCTGGCCTGGCGTATGCTGGGCCAGCCCACTCCCCTCACGCTTACGAGGGGGACATCACAAGCTACTTTCCGTGACTTCCCCACTGGCTGGGGTGAAATGGTTGCGTCCACTGTCCACTACACTCCAAACACCAGCGGTGTGTGTCGATATGGATATGTGTGTGGTCTGCTTACTTCAGTCTGGCCAGCACATCCACGCCACACTTGGCATTGTGTACATTCTCATTCATCAGTCCCTTGCCTCCTTCGCACATGCCTGGTCCCCACCTCTTCCGACATTCTGCTATTGTGTGTCCAAAGTGCCATGCCGTAGATGGCTCATGTACATGGCTGGGCCAGGTTCCCACAGTGAGTTGTGCTGTCGTGTCTGGTGGGTGCATGTTGTATGTGAGCTTGTGACGTGTGCATTTCCTGTGTTGTGTGTTGCATGATTGTGGATTTGAGGTGTGTGGTGTGAGCATTTGGTATTGGCCAACAGGCAGTGCATTTCCGTGGGTGCCATCCTGGTGGCGCAGGTCGATGATGGACTGTTGGGAGGTGCAGGTATCATGCACACTGCCTGGGTTGTTGGCGACGTCGTTGGCGGAGATTCCACGGTGGTCCACTATTGCCTGCATATTGGTGGGATCCGTGCGCTTTCTGTTGCGCTTATTGTGTGCAGTGTCACCAGGGCCCACTAGTAGGACATGTGTGCAGTCACTTGCCCCCTGAAACGTGCGGAAAACCGGCTGTGGCGTACACGCCTTGCTTGGTCTCCGGCTGTTCCTGCGCAGTGTGTGTGAGGTATGGATAGTGGGGTACCAAGCTGATGGTGTCATCCATGACCGTTGTGGGGGACTTGGATTGGCCAGGCTGTGTGACTCCTCCGTCTCAGGCGGAGGTTGGTTGGAGGGTACCAGAGGCCAACACATGCAGCACGGCCAGCAGCTTTGTCTGCGGTGGGATGTTGGTTTGCCGCTGTGTTGGTACCGTCAGCCTGTGGGCTATGGTGGTCAGGATGCGGAGGAGGGTTGTCCCTTTGGGCATATAGTGGGCAATGACTTTCTCTGGTGTTGGGTCTGTGGGCTTGGTGCATTTTGGGAGGGTCGCTGTCTTTGTCTGTGCTGCCTCAGTGTTGGTCCGGGGTGGGGGGGGCGGTGGGTGCCCAGGGGGGTCGGGAGGGTGGTGGTGGTGGGTGTTGTGGCCCTCTTGGGTGTCCGGCACGCATGTTCAGTGGCTCCATGGCATCTGTTGCCCTTCAGGTGTGGCTCTGGGCTGGGTTCCATTTTGTGGTGCAGGCTGTGCTCCGAATTTGCACCAGGTCAGGGCAGGTGTTAGATTCCTGCTGCTAACGCGCCTTATCGCCTGTTTTGTGGTCTCATCGCTGATCGGGCTGGTCGTTGAGAATGTTAAGGTGTGGTGTTGTTGCTGGTTTTTGCTCGGTAACGCCTACTCTGCATCTCATTAGCGATAGTTGCAGGGGTCATCTGTGACGATGTTTTTTGAAGATGCTTTCGCAGGTAAACTGGTGTTATAGGCTGTTAGCACCAGCTTGTGAATGTTGCGATACATTTATCTCGACTTTGGCTGCGATGAAGTGCCGTTAGCTCGGCGATGGGTCCTTGAGAATATGCCCCCATGTGTTTTCGAATAAAGCTTACTTGACTTGACTATCTGGAAGAAGAAAGTTAGTTTTATCTCCTACATTCAAGGTCTCAGAAAAGATAGTACTGCACTTTATAGAGGGTTCGTCCCTCGTTAGTGGGAAGTGGCCCTAGTGTTGTAAGGAATGAAGGCTAAGGCCTACACAAATACAAAGAAAGTAACGTGCATGTTACTTTTTAAAGTCCTTGAGGATGGATTGCTTCTTCATGCCTTAGTGTAGAGAGTTCAGGTGTAGTGTGCCATGATTCATATTCTTTTGTCTTCTTGAGTTTTTACTCTGTGCCACTGACTTCACCTTCACGTTAAGTGTGTTGGAAATGCCTCTTCTTGTGAAGTAGTTTAGATTACTTGTTATAAGATTTCAATGAAACCTACTTTAATTCTTCTAAATGGCTGACGTGTAATTTGCTAAAAGAAGGAAAACGTGTTTCTCACTACTGGATGTAGAAAACTAACTAAGCCCTACACTTTGATTTTATTTTAAAACCTGCCCTAGCTGCGTATACTTGAAGCACATTTTATTAAAAGAGTCACTGTTGTGTTGTACAGAACTGAGAACCTCGAAGCTTTTAATTAAAGGGAAGTGGGCAGTGACAGCATTAAAATATACATGATCACTTTATCTAAAGTCAGAAGGTTAATTATCTCTGCAGCTGTGCGGCCAGTGGTTAAATTAGTTAAGGCTCTCTTTATGTTTGGAGATGAATAACTCACGCCATACAATAGCACTTTATCAAAGTCAGCAATTAAATGAATAGTTTTCATGGATTTTCTCACGTGGCAGTCTTGCATAACAGCAAGCAGCAGGAGAAAAATGATAAATACGCTTGACTATATTTCCCTCGACAGACATCTGCTGTATTCAAAAGAATAGAAAAAATGTAAAGATTAAACAATATTGCAATGGCAATGTTATCGTGAGCTGTTTACACAAATGTATGAATGAGATGAAAGACAATGACCTTCAAAGGGCAAGGTTGGATTTAAGAAAATACATGCATGTTTCACTCACTCACATGACAAGCATTTGCACTTGTATACCACATTCACTATTATTAAACAGTGAAGATCCAATCTTGCCGGGCTTAATTTATTCTCAAGGTTACCCTGAGTAATAGCCAGCCCCCAGCAAAGATGGCAGAGGTCTCTCTAGGCGAACAAGACATCTCCTTGGTCCACATTTCCACAACAATGGCATAACGCAAAATGATGCTCCCCCACCCCTGCGAAATGTGATGAGGGGCCCCCCGAGTCTTTTGGAGGCTCCCCTGCACTGCTTTACGCCCCTGTTCGACCACCAAATGTTCACAAATTTACAAAGCCTCCCAAGAGAAGAAGAGTAACGAAGGACTCCATCATTAGTGGAGACAGGCTTACTTAAAAATGGGATGCACCGCCCTTTGTGAAACTCTGCAACGCAACATTGCACAAAAGGCAAAAAACTTGTACAGTGCCATGTTTACAAATAATTGCATGTCGATTATGTCATCAGCTAAACTCGCACAAACTAAGCATTTGCGGTGATGCAAAGGTGAGACACGTTTAGTATTGGCTAACATTTATACTTTAGGTACACACCCTACATTACAAATGCTTAAGGAATAATACCAGCCCAACCAGTGTGAAAAGGGTAATTTCATAACAGGCCATGAGCCAGGACCCCGAATTTAGGCCATTGGTACCACTCGGGGGGGATGGGTTCTAACATGATTTTTTTGCAAGATATGGATGCCTAGAGATGGGGTAATGTCATTACTCTTTGCCTTTTGGCTGATATTATTGGATTAGCAAACATAGCTGAAAAAAATAATGGTTTTCACATTTTTGATAAATAGCATACAATTTCATCATAATATGTGCGGAAAAAATCTAATTCCAGCAGATTTGTTAAATTCAATGTTATTTAAAAATAATTATGATTATTAATTGTAATACTACCAATATAGGTCTTAAAATAATAACACTAAAACTTCACTGTATTTCTCATATATTGATATAGATTATATCCATAAGATATTACATCTTTCATTGGCAATGTATGTCATGAGTGGACATAAACAGAATTTTATGATTCACATTTCTCGTCACCATCTTCTTCTTCTGAAAAGGTGTCATTATTCCCTGCATCTGTTTTGATTTTCACAGGCGGGAAGTCTGCATCAATGCACTTGAGGTCATTTAGACAGCAGACACATGCTGGCAGTTTACAGTTCCTAATGCAGTTGCAAGCTAGTAGATCTAACACAGCCTGAGGGGCTGGCTGCCCCTCCATCCAGTCCACCACCAGTTGCTCTGCTCCCTCGTGTTTTTCCAACTTCCACCCTCTCCCAATTGGACTGGGTGTCTGTGGATAATTCAGAAGACATCGCTTGCAAATAGCGGCTTGAAAATTTGTTCAGCATTTTTCTTCAGATAATCCCTGCAAGGTGGAAGTTTGTGACTGTCCATCTCACCCTTCTTTGCATAGAATAGGTGATATTTCAAGTCATTCATGTGATGAACCGAACACTTCAGTGCCTCCAGCAGGCACGAGAATTGCTCCACTTTGTCCAGTAGTTCTTCAGAGAGATTCCATTCGTCTCCGAGCTGCGAAAAATGTTTTCTGTGTATGTATGTTGGCAGACAGTGTTTTGAATGCACTTACTTTTCCTTTTTCCACAACTGGCCGTAGTGTGTCACAACCAGTAAATGTATGGAGGCCTATCATAGCTTGACAAACATTTTCACCAAGAATTGAAGCAATTTTATCCAATGTCAAGGAGTCACATGCGTATTTTAGTACCACATTTCAGAAACAATTTAGCCATGATTCTGTGTGGAATCCAAAACACAAAATAAACAAGTCAGTGTCACCTGAGCTTATCAGTGCAGAGACAGAATATTGATGTAAAAATATCGGGGCTCATTTATGAAAAGTGACGCATCGCTGCGTGAAAAGAGCGATGCGTCACTTTTCATTGCGCCTTCCTTGCGACATGCTGAATGCGTCATATTTACAGTATGACGCATCATGTCGCAAGGAGTCACAGATACGTCAGTATTTCTGACGTATCTGTAGGCGCAAAAGTGACGCATTGCTGGAGTGTGTCACAAAAGTGACGCAACTCCAGCAATGTGTACTTTCACATGGGCAAGTCCCATGTTGTTAGAGCCTGCATCAGCGTCCAAGAAATGGCGCAGTGAAATCTTATAGATTTCACTGCATCACTTCTACGACTCTTTGTTGCGTCAAAACGCCCCCCTTGCATACATTATACCTGGCGCAGGTATAATGTTGCGCAGGGGGTTTACAAAGTGACGCATCTACCTAGATGCGTCACTTTGTATATATGACGCAACCAGGCGCATTTTTTACGCCACTGGTGCGTCACAAAAAGTGACGCACCGACGGTGCAAAAGTGACGCAAGGGCTCATAAATAAGCCCCATCGAATTGAAAGAATATCGAGTCAAGAATAGCGATGGTGCAAAATATCGAGGTAAGTTTTCTCGTTTTTAAAAATATCGATTTTTGAGTAATCTAGAAATATCGAAATTGTAAATATCGATGGCAAAAATATAGTTGCAAATAATATCAATTTTTTAATGTTCTTTTTTTGTTGTAATTTTGTATTAGTTATTTTATAATGTTTAATTTATTTTTTGATGGTAAAATATTTGTTTTTGTTGGTTTTACAATAATTTTTAGGAGCGGGATGTTGGGTTTATAAGGGATAAAGTTCGGTAGTATTTTAAAAAAAAATTTAACAAATTACAATATTTTTACATTTGTATACATTTTAGGAGCGGGATGTTGGGTTTACAAGGGATAAGGGTGGGGAGTAATTGAAAAAATTTGTTGGGAAAATTAAAATGTTTTAAAATTTTAATAAATGTTTTGGAGCGGGATATTGGGTTTATGGGGGATAAGAGTGGGGAGTAATTTAAGAATGTTAGTTAAAAAATTACAGTTAATAGATTAAGAAACATATAATTAATAGTATAAATTAATAAATACAAAATTTCAAATGTTTTCAAAATTTGAATTTTTTTGATGCAAATATTTTGATGTAAATTGTGTGAATTGCTTTTAAAATTTGGTCAAAATGTAACAATTTATTAAAAAATTATATTAATAATTAGTTATTTAAAATTTAATTTAGGAATATAATTTAGTTTTGTAATTATTTTTAGTGTAAAATGAGTTGAGAAAGAGCTTAATATTGGATTATAAAATATTTATGTTTATTTGTAATTTACACTGTAATCTTAATTATTTTACTTTGTTGTGAGTGGTGTTTTACATATTTATTCTAATTTTTTTAAAAATGTATTATGTTATAAATTTGTATTTTAAAACATATTTTTTACAATCAATTAGTGAATCAATTAGTGAATAATTAAATAAAATGTAGTTACATTTAAAAATTTGGCAACATTTTTTAATTAATAAACAAATATTGTTTTATATTTCAAAATCAGTATATATTTTTATTTATTTAAAAGAAAGTTAATAAGTGCAATTTCGTAAATAATACATTTTTGGGAGTTAGAAATATGAAATTTTGGGGGTTTATTATCCAGTACTTTCCATGAGTTTATTAGGATTTGGAGTTGGAATAGTAAATTATTATGGTTCACTATCCAACACTTTCCCTGTGTTTAGTTATGTTTGGAGTTGGAATAGTAAATTATTATGATTTATTATGCAGCACTTTCCCTGAGTTTAGTTGGATTTTGGGTTGGAATAGTAAATTATTATGGTTTACTATTCAACACTTTCCCTGTGTTTTGTTGTGTTTGGAGTTGAAATAGTAAATTATTATGGTTTACTATTCAACACTTTCCCTGTGTTTTGTTGTGTTTAGAGTTGGAATAGTAAATTATTATGAATTATTATCCAGCACTTTCCCTGAGTTTAGTTGGATTTGGAATTGGAATAGTAAATTAATATGGTTTACTATCCAGCACTTTCTCTCAGTTTAGTTGGATTTGGAATAGTAAATTAATATGGTTTACTATCCAATACTTTCCCTGAGTTTAGTTGGATTTGGAGTTGGAATAGTAAATTATTGTGGTTTACTATCCAGCACTTTCCCTGTGTTTAGTTGTGTTTGGAGTTGGAATAGTAAACTATTATGATTTGTTATCCAGCAGTTTCCCTGAGTTTAGTTGGATTTTGGGTTGGAATAGTAAATTATTATGGTTTACTATCCAGCACTCACCCTGACTTTAGTTGGATTTTGAGATGGAATAGTAAATTATTATGGTTTACTATTCAACACATTCCCTGTGTTTTGTTGTGTTTGGAGTTGAAATAGTAAATTATTATGGTTTACTATTCAACACTTTCCCTGTGTTTTGTTGTGTTTAGAGTTGGAATAGTAAATTATTATGATTTATTATCCAGCACTTTCCCTGAGTTTAGTTGGATTTGGAATTGGAATAGTAAATTAATATGGTTTACTATTCAGCACTTTCTCTCAGTTTAGTTGGATTTGGAATAGTAAATTAATATGGTTTACTATCCAATACTTTCCCTGAGTTTAGTTGGATTTGGAGTTGGAATAGTAAATTATTGTGGTTTACTATCCAGCACTTTCCCTGTGTTTAGTTGTGTTTGGAGTTGGAATAGTAAACTATTATGATTTGTTATCCAGCAGTTTCCCTGAGTTTAGTTGGATTTTGGGTTGGAATAGTAAATTATTATGGTTTACTATCCAGCACTCACCCTGACTTTAGTTGGATTTTGAGTTGGAATAGTAAATTATTATGGTTTACTATCCAGCACTTTCCCTGAGTTTAGTTGGGTTTGGAGTTGGAGTAGTAAATTATTATGGAGAAGTGTGGCTCAATGGTTAGAGCGGCAGACCCTGATGCAGAGATCTGGCCCGGGACCAGGGTTCAATTCCCCCTCGGCGGGTCTTGGGCTCAATTTCCTCGGACCTGATAATTCTCGCCTCGGTGCCTATTCTAATCATGGGTCCCACTCTGCAACTCTGGGCAATAGCTTGCTTAATCTCCACAACGGCCCCAACAGCGCTGGGATGCCTGGCTTCACCCTGGGGGTGCCCAGGAGTGGACATTTCACAGGGAAAAGCCAGGAAGGGTTCCACAGCGGTATGCGCACAGCGCCTGGACACCCCTTTGGGGGTATGGGTGCGCTTTACAAGTACAAATTTCATTCATTTCATTTCATTTTCATTCATTCACTATTGAACACTTTCCCAGTGTTTTGTTGTGTCTGGAGTTGGAATAGTAAATTATTACAATTTATTATCTAGCACTTTTCCTGAGTTTAGTTGCTTTTGGAATTGAAATAGTAAATTATTATGATTTATTATCCAGCATTTTTCCAGAGGTTAGTTGGATTTGGAGTTGGAATACTAAGGGGCCCATTACGATGGCGCCACAGTAACGGTAAACGGGACTGCCCACCAGAGGTGCGGCGGTCCCGCTGTGCCCATTAGGATGCGACCGCCACCCTGGCAGTCGCATCCCACATATTTAACATTGTGGCGGGTGGGGCTGTAAGCAGCACCCGCTACAATGTTAAATATGCTTGTTGTTCATTGGCATGCACAACGTGACAGGCACCGCGTGGTGCCTGCCACCTTGTGTATGCCAATAAAGGGGGGTACCATAGGTACCCCCCAAGTGCAGCCCCCCACCCCCACGGGGGCCCGTAACGGGCCCCCAAAGCAATCTCCGCCTGCCTTTCCATGGCCTTTCTGAATGCCCATGATAATATTGTCTCCCTTTTCCGCCCAGTCGGCAATCCGACCGGCGCTGTACCCCCCGCCATGCTAATGTGGCAGGGGGAAATGGCAGGCGGGCAGGGAGTTATCGCAGGCGGATCGCCACCACCGGTCGGGCGGTGGCGATCCACCCGCGATCATAATGACCCCCAGAATTCTTATGGTTTACTATCCAGCACTTTCCCTGAGTTTAGTTGGATTTTGAATTGGAATAGTAAATTATTATAGTTACTATTCAACAAGTTCCCTGTGTTTTGTTGTGTTTGGAGTTGGAATAGTAAATTATTATGATTTATTATCCAGCACTTTCCCTGAGTTTAGTTGGATTTGGAATTGGAATAGTAAATTAATATGGTTTACTATCCAGCACTTTCTCTCAGTTTAGTTGGATTTGGAATAGTAAATTAATATGGTTTACTATCCAGTACTTTCCCTGAGTGTAGTTGGATTTGGAGTTGAAATAGTAAATTATTATGATTTACTAACCAGCACTTTCTCTGAGTTTAGTTGGATTTGGAGTTGGAATAGTAAATTATTATGGTTTACTATCCAGCACTTTCCTGTGTTTAGTTGTGTTTGGAGTTGTAATAGTAAATTATTATGATTTATTATCCAGCACTTTCCCTGAGTTTAGTTGGATTTTGGGTTGTAATAGTAAATTATTATGGTTTTTTATCCAGCACTTTGGCTGAGTATAGTTATTTTTGGAGTTGAGATAGTAATTGTTTGGGCGCTATTATCCAGCATTTTCTCTGAGTTTAGTTTATTTTGAATTTAGCAATAGTAATTATTTATTATGTCTAATTTTTGTACAGTTTATATGTATTTTGAAATAAGTAAATAGACGTATATTAGTTTTTATTGGCAACATTTTTCTATGCAAACACATATATTTATTTTTTCCACAATTACATTCTTTTCATTTGCTTTTGTTATAACATTTATTATAATATTAAAAACATAAATCAGAAATTTTGATGTTATTTAGATTTTATTATAAAGTATAATATATTTGTAACATTCATTTTTCATGTACAATTGTAAAATAAATAATATATTTTCACATACACATTTTTTTACAGTTTTGAAAATTTTTATTTTTTTGGGTAGTATAGTCATGTAATAGTAAAGTAAAATATTTTTAGTTCTTTCATTATAAACAGTTTCATTTTTATTGTTTATTATTTTTTATGACAAAAAAACATTTGAATACATTTTTGTTTACATTTTTCTAATACATTTTATATAATTTTATGCTTTTTGTAAAATTGTATAATATGTATTTTACAAGGTTATATTTTATGTATTTTATTATTTAGTATATTGAATATTATTTTAAATAAAATAATATTTAATATGTTAACATTTTTAACAGTAATATTTTGTACCCTATATATTTTTTATCACATTTTCCTATTTGTTGTATATTTACAGTGTATGAAACAAAATATATTTTAATATACATTAAATATTATATTTTTTGGGGATGATATAACAGTTAATGTATATTTTACAATTTTTAAAATATTTTTTAAACATTTGAAAAAAACATTACTATAAATAGAATTATGCATATAATTTTTTGTATTTTTTACAATTATTTCTCCATTGTTGTCTATGGGGAGTTAGGGGCCCATTATGATGCCATCATAACGGTGATGGGACCGCCTGCCAGACGTGCGGCGGTCCCACCAGCCCAATTAGGATGCGCCCGCCACACTGGCGGGAGCATCCTGGCCTTTTCACATTGCAGACGGTGCTGCTGGCTGCAGCACCGTCCGCAGTGTGAAAATGCCACGATGTGCATTTCCAAGCACAACGTGGCAGGCACCACGCGGTGCCTGCCACCTTGTGCATGGAAATGTAGGGGGTACCATGGGTACCCCCCCCAGTGCACCCCCCCACAGAGGGGGCCCGCAACAGGCCCCCAAAGCATGTCTCCGCCTCTCTTTTTGTGGCGGGATTCCCGCCTCAAAAAGACAGGCGGAAGGGCTCATGCTAATCACTACCGCCGCAATGATGCCCTGGTTCCAGGTCCCGCAAGGCGGGCGGAAAAGGACCGCCTTGCGGGACCATGGCGAACGGATTTTCCGTCCGCCACGGAACCACTGTGATTCCCACCGCCATCCTAATTTGGCAGTGGGTGAATCACATTGTGATGGCGGGAGGATCGCCACCGCCGGCCCGGCGGTGGCGATCCTCCCCCCATCATAATGAGCCCCTTAGTCTTTTTTCATTTTTATTATGCAGCCATTTTTTTCATTTTCATCACTTATCTGTCTATCTGTTTTGTTTTTAGATCATTTTGGAAGACAGAACCTCGCAGTTGGGAGCTGCGTTTTGTCGATTAAGGTAAGTTTAATTTTATATACTTTTAAGGTAGTTTTAGGGTAAGGGCAAGTTAGTAGTAGTGCAAATAGATTTGTTAGGGTGTTATTTGTTTGTTTTTGGTGTAGCTAGGTGTTGTTTTGGTAGTTTAGGGGCTGATTACGAAGGCGGATGGACTGGAGTCCGTCCGCCATCGTGGTGGAGACCGAGACCGTCCTCAATACATGCGGCGGTCCCGCACACCAAATCAGGATACGACCGCCACCATGGCAGTCACATCTTGCATTTTAACATTGCGGCGGGTGCTGCTGACTGGCTGCTTACGCTGATGATGTCCTAAAATGCTGGATAATAGCGCCCAAAAAATTACTATCCCAACTCCAAAAATAACTATACTCAGCAAAAGTGCTGGATAATAAATCATAATAATTTACTATGTCAACCCAAAATCCAACTAAACTCAGGGAAAGTGCTGGATAATAAATCATAATAATTGTACTTTTCTTCAAAGTTGTTTGTTTTCACGGTTTTTGGTGCAGTTGTAGTGAAGTGTAATCTGTGAAATAAAAAAGAAAAGGTCATATTTTTAGTTAATTTGATTATTTTTATAATTTAGGGACACGTATGAAGTGAAAGAATTGCGAATCTTTAATAGCGATTTTTAAGGAATTGGTATTTAGGAGTTGCAATTCTTTATGCATGTAGGAATCGCTAAATAAACTGTGATTTCTACACATTCCATAATAGCAAATTTAATCTTTTCTCACTCATTCCTATGGGCCTAGAGGGTCATAGGAATGAATGGGAAAACATTTGCAATTTTCTATTACCTATTTTGCTATTGCGTTTTGGGTTGATGAATTCTTTTTGTGTTCAAATATCTTTATTACTTATTTAAAAAGAAATACATTTGTAGTATAGTAGCAATACAGCAAATTAGAATCAAATATATAATAAATAGTAACGAAGAGTTTTTAAGAAAGAATTTCATTGCCAGGAATTACTGAACTGGGATAAGAGGAATGACAAAATTATCATTTTAAAATGATCAGATAAATATCATGACAAATAATCAATATTATAAATTCATCAAATATTGAGTATAAATCCCAGAAGTATGTAACAAATGAGGCAACAACATATATTGCAACAAAGGCATATGTTAGTTGTATTGCTTAATAGATAAGAAACATCAGCGAGAGAAGAAGGGGAAAAGGAAGGAAAAAGAAAGAGAAGAAAGAGTACTAGAGAAAAGGAAGGGGCATCTGCTTCATCACTAAGGGGCCCATTACGATGTCGGGCGGAAGCACTACCGCCGTGCTGGCGGATGCAAAAACCACCAGTTACCGCCTGCACGCAGCAGTCCACACGCCCGCCCGATTACGATGCGAAAAGTCAGCCAAACACCGCCGGCAAGCCAGCGACACCGTCCGCCATCAAAGTGCGCCCGTACACGTAGCGGCGCAGCCCAATTGACACACACCGTCCGACGAAACACGTACCGCCCGGCGTACAAATTACGATGCCGCACACAAACTGAACCCACGGCTAAGAGACACCGTACGTCAAACCGAAGCGGTAACACGAACGCCGAGCACGGACACCGAAGAAGCGGCTCCCCGAGCATGAATCCAGCACTGCAGGCCCTCCCTATACTCTATCTGATGCACCACCAAGGACGCAACGTACCGCGAAGACGCAGGTAGGCACACACACAATAAGTGGACGCAAACAGCGCACACAGTGCAAGGGCGGAAAAAGCGGACAACCCCCACCCCCGCGTGTACACGACACATCCACCATTGCATCCACATATGACACACAGGCCAAATTGTAACATCTCGTAACACATGTGTACACACCACCTGGGACTAGGAACCAACCACCCCGTCACGGCCCCAAAGCGGCGATGACGCTGCCACACATGCGCACAACGCAGAGGCCAACCGCAGCGCCATGCATGCGTCGCACACAGACACAGGGACACAACCAAGCAGCACACACACCAGCCCCACCCCGAACGCACATGACACGTGACAGGCCTGCCACAGACATGTCCCCAACGCCCAATTCACGGACAACACCCAACGTCACACAGCCGACGCACACATGTCAGTGAAGTCACGCAACAGCAGGACGCACCCCAGTGCAACAAACATGGCGAAGCACACAGCGGCGGCAACACCAACTAGGAGAAGCAGGGCCCCATCGGGAAGAGGAACGCCAGTACCACACTGAAACACCCATACCACCCTGCACATATGAACAAGACATACAAAATGGAACACCAAAGAGCCCGGGGACCGACAACAGGTGGCCCAAGAATAACACTCACACACAAGGCCCAACGCAGAGCGGAAAGGCAGCCTGCCGCCCACACAAGGGAGAGCAGACAGCACTGAATGACCTTCCATTCCAACTCCGAAACCACAGCCCTACGAAAGAAGCCGGTGAATACAGCCATTGTCCAATAAAAGACCAACACAGGCATGCAGAGGAGACCGACCACAGGGCAGATAGCGCATATCACAGAAGAACACAACGGACGGGAAAGAATAAAGAAAACACTCCCCCATGTCGGCCCCATGCAAGTTAATTGGAAGGAGTCACACATCACTGACCTTGAACTGTCTGAGAAGCATGTGGGATGAGGGCCCGTGTCCTCCGCACAAGCCAACAGAACACAAGTCCTGTCTCCCTACGACTACACAGAGCTCACAGCAACCTCGGAGCGTGCACATTGCAGACTGCACACACAGCCGGAGCACGCCACCACAACGCACCGCTGCAAAATGGCAACCGCAACACACCTACCCAACTACGCCGGACAGGTCAAGCTGTACAAAACCAACCTGATACATATATTGGGATGCGAACTCCTGTCCCTGCTGAACGTCAGTTACCGACTGACTTACCGCATCACATTGTTCAGCTGCGTCATACCCGTCTTCTACTGTCGGAGGTGTCCCTACCAGCATCCCGTGGAGATGTGTCTCTCCAACCCGGCATGTCTAAAGGCGGACCTGCTAGCACTATTCCTCCCTCTGGACGCACACGACAGGGCCTGCTCTGCCTATGGGGGCATGGCGTATGTGGCCAACATCGCACCCGCACTGAAATGGGACCACTGTGCCTCCACACGACGGATCATCAAGCACAGCTACATCGAATGTCACCCAGCATGCCCCATCATGGTCCTCCAAGGGACAACTTACGAACAACACCTTGACAGCCACCATCCGCTACATTGGCTGGCAAACATTAACACCACCAATGACATGGAAGCCCTGCTGGACGGCATCGCATACCTGACAACCTGTAAATTCGTCGGACCCCAACGCAGGTTCCCCGATTGACCTATGATGTCCAACCCCGCACCCATGCTTAGCTTCCGCACGGACTGGCCAGTCACCACCACAACAGCCATACCAAACGACCGGCAACAATTACCACACCATCAACGACATCGCCATGACATCGGATATGACCGGGACATGCACACTGTTCCCCATCACATCCAGGAACACCGCATGCATCGTGGGAGGCAGTGGCATGGGGTCTGTGTATCGCACCCACATGGACGGAACTGCACGAACAACCAGGACACGACATGGATCCAGCGCCCATGGACACACACACCGCTCAGTGGACATGAATAGGTCGCCTGGAGTCTGTGGGTGCTGCACCCCTCCCACCCCCGCCCCGGGAATCCCATACCAGGACCTTTGCACGGACGACAAGTGCAAACAACAACAACACGACCCCAGTGACTGTGACATGTCCAGTAACCACCACATTGCAACAACAAGTGGCACGCCGCTGCATGCACGCAAGCACATGCCCTGATGTCATCTCACATGCACGCGTGCATGAGGAACAACCGCAGCAAACCTGTCACATGGAACTGAGATGGACTGTGCCCATGATGCCAAGCGGTCTGGTAGGCTACTTGTATACCGTCTGTGTCAAAGTCCGCAGCTCATACGTAAATGTACATTAGCACAGCCTTGGCCAAGCAGATGTAACTCTGAAGCCCACATCCCACATGCAACAGCCAATCACATGTAACCCCACACCCTATCCCATTTGTAATCATGCTCAGTATATCCTCAACATGTATTCCGCTGCCAGTAGTGTCCACTATACTGCATCACAGAGGACAGAAGACTCAATATAATGTTTGAAACCAAAACTGTCTCCGCTGACTCATTGCACAAGTACGAATGAGAGAGGATGAGAGTATGTGAAGTACACGGCAGTCGTGACATGACCATGTAGTCCACTGATATTGGATGTCAACGCAAATGAGTAGCACTACTGTGGAAGACACACATGTGTCGTGTGAAGTCGTATGGACGCAGTGCTCAGGTGGGTGGGTGCGACGGGTAGATGCGCACATGCCAAGTTGGAGCACGCCGTGTTGGGAGGGGTCATGAACAGTACACCACCGCTTCCCTGGGCATTGTGAGAGGACACCTGTCGGGGGGAAGTGAACACGTGTGTGCACAGCAGCCGGGCACACGAACAATGCGGAACCAGGTGCACACGTCAGCCCACCCTCCGTGGACTAGCTGGATCCTGTTGTGCGCCCGCCATGCCCCTTGACAAGGCACACACAGCCCCAGTCGACCAGGTGTAACCCCAACATAGTCAATCCGCACAGGCGATACAGGGCACGGGATGGCAGTGGAGCATGGTGTGTGAGAGGTCTCCTCGCGCTCCTCCTGGTCATATCACGCAGGCAATAGAACCTCAACGTGTAGCATGGCACAAGTCAAATGGAAGTGTAGGGGACGCACCTCAGCACGAGCAGCACTGACGTCACGGGAGGTGGCTCGCACCATCCCATCCATTGCCCATTATACCAACCACGCCACATGCCATTGCGACTAAGTGCAAGCGCGTGCGCCACCACCCCCGAGCCCTCCCCAGAGAGGCCAAAGAGTGAATGTGTGGGCCATCAGTCACAGACGGACGCGGCCTGGCCGCAAGGGCAGCCACAGCCACTGGGTGTCGCAGGTGGCGGATCCGGAAGGCGAAGACTGTGATGCATAGTCCATGCAGGCCGGGTCTCCATTTGGGGCACCACGCAGGTGGACGGCGTCCCGCCACACATCATACCCTGAGACAGCCCACTTGTGCAACTGGACCCACACATACACTCCTTGCCCTCTCTGGTGCGAGCTTGGGGCTGCCTGTGCAAGCGCTAGCCTCGCAGGTGCACATGCATATTGGGGGAGCGAGGGGAGGACATGAGGGCTGGGGTGAAGATGACTGTATCACTGTCAGTGAGTACAAGGGATGACCCAGATGTGGAAAGGAAGAGACGTGTCCCGTGTGTACTGCAACTAGTCGCCAATCCAACTACCCCCCATGTCCGGAATGTAAGCCCGCACCTAGGCCCGCCCATCCGCCACATCGAATATACCACCAGCACAACAACCTTCCCATTCGAAACACTGACTGGGGGTGGCGACCAGTGAACAAACATGTGTAGCCTACCCACGCGTACATGTGGGCCCACCATTATCCATGTCACCTGCGGCAAAGTCATGACATGCGCAATGAGGGAAGTGAGGTGAGCTGTCCGCCCCACGCACAGAAGGTGCATCAGCTCCACAGACCCAGCAGCGAGTCCAGCAGGGGTCACATGTGCAGGGGCAGCTGTGCCCGGTGTGAAGGCACATGCACATGGACAGCACATCGACCAATGTGTAGTCTGCCCACATCTACAGTCCATCATCATGCGGACATAGGAATTGTACACAGGGCAACACATCTTAGTGGGTGCACCCACCGTGACCAACAATGCGCAATCATCGACGTACCCGCCCTGTGCATGGCCCCTCACCCAACGGAGGCACATCCAGTGCCTCCATCCCACACACACAAGCCTTCCACGGAACATGCTGTGTCCAATGGTCAGTACAGAGTCAGCGCCCATCTGGTGGATCCTGAACAGGAGACACATGCACACACATGATAGCTCCCACTATGTACGTCTGCCACCTGGCACGTGCAATGTAACCTCTCACCTGTGACGTGTGACTGCAAGCACACAGCCGTCTTGGCATGGGGCTGTCAATGTGGACACCTGTCAATGTTTCGGGAGGTGTGATCCGTACAGTGCTGTACATAGGGTGCAGTGCTGACACCTACTACTGTCTCATATCCCCTCGTGCCACAGGTCCCACTTGTTTTGGCCGCTCAGCCTGTGCCCACATCGTCGTCGTCGTGTGCCATACTCATCCAGCCTCGGAAGCAGTGCCATGCTCAGCAGACATTCATGTTGCCGTGGCGTTGCCGCTTGACGAATATGCAGTCAGTCCCCATCAGCACGCCCCGCAAGTCATTGGGGCCTAGATCCCCATGTGCATGACCATGGCAGTGGTTTGCATCACTAGCCATTGCCATTGGTGGGAGACCTGTGTAAGTGTATTGTGGCCGTGCCGTCCCTGCTTGACAGCTGGGCTGTGACTCATGTGCTTGCTCAGTCATGTCAGTGATGTGAATGCAAAATTGCTATGTGTTGTGTTGCTCTGACATGTGTCCACTGCCATCTTCCCTAGGCGGAGACCGAACATTGACCGCCCATACCAATTGCTGGCGGACATGGAGGATACTGAGGTCATAAGGAAGTTTCGGCTGGACAGGCCAACCCTGCATCGACTGTGTGCCATGTTGGAACCCCATCTCCGTCCCCGCAGGGTGTTTCCGACAGCATTCACCCCCACGGCTAAGGTGATGGCCGCCATGCATTTCTTCGCCACTGGGTCATTCCAGCACACAGTGGGCAGTGGAGGAGGGATGTCCCAGCCCATGTTCAGCAAGGTGCTGAGGGATGTACTGGCAGCCATGATGCTGTACCGAAACAGGTACATAAGATTCCCCAGGGCTCGTGAATTGGCGGCAGTGAAGGGTGCATTCTATGCCCTTGGCAGGATCCCACACGTCATTGGTGCCATTGATTGCACACATGTTGGCCTTGTTCCACCATAGGCCACTGAGCACCTGTACCGCAACAGGAAGCACACGCACTCCCTGAATGTGCAAGTGGTGTGCCTTGCGGACATGGTGATAACCCACGTGTGTGCAAAGTTCCCAGGCTCGGCCCATGACGCACATGTAATGCGCAACAGCATCTTGCCACGACTGATGTCCAATCTGCAACAGGATCGTGGCTGTATTGTCGGTGAGTATGTGGAGTGGTGTAGCGTGCTGGTTGTGCGATGCTGTCCCCTGTCCAGTTGGAATAGCAACGGTTCTCTGTGTCCCTCACACCCAGGTGACTCTGCGTACCCGAATGGGGCATGGCTGCTCAGTCCATTGAGGAATCCTCGCACCCCAGCAGACGATCGCTACAATGAGGCACATGGGAGGACCAGACGTGTGGTCGAGCGTACCTTTGGCCTCCTCAAGTCCAGGTTCAGGTGCCTGGACCGCACCGGGGTGCGCTGGCGTACTCCCCACAGAAGGTGTGCCAGATAGTGGTGGCGTGCTGCATGCTGCACAATCTGGCCATTCGGAAGCAGATCCCCCTCATTGTGGATGACGGAGATCAACCAGGGCCCCAGCCCGCAGACCAGGACAGCTCGAGTGAGGAGGACAGCGGAGAGGAGGAAGCTGGGAATGTGCGCCAGCAGCTCATCGCCCGCTACTTCACTTAACGGTGAGTGTCCATGTACGACGGCTGATGTGTCTGTATTTGTGCAGGTGTGTGTGTGCTGTGTCAGGGTGGCCTTTTGTACACTGCGTGCTGTGTGTCAATGCTCCATGCCCAGGTTAGTATGCCACTGATGGTGGCTGTGGCATTGTGCCCTATTGCTCTGTGCGATGTGTGTACATTGCTTGTAGTTGTTGACATGTACTGTGTGATGGGTGTGTGACACACTCATTGAATGTGCTCCTGTTCTGTCTCCCACCCCTAGGTCCCTACAGGCCCTCCGGTTCCATTGCCATGCCACGCATCAGGTGCCGTTCCACTCAAGGTGGCTGTTGTATTCCGTACAATTAAAACACAGGGCACAGACAGCAGTTTGTGGAAGAGGTGCATTTATTTCAAACTGTGACATGTGATTGTGTGTAAGGTGATGACAAAAGTGGTGCGTGCAGTGACAATGAGCTGTCGGTCATGGCTGCGTGATGCTCAGGGTGTACCCACTGGTTCTATGTCCATAGTCCAACACACACATGCCATCCAGATGGCTGTGTGGAGTGGGATCGTAGTCCAAGTCAATGCAGTGGGTGGTCAAGGAAGGCTGGCTGGCTGCCTCACTTGCGTCTGGAGCGTGCGAAGTCCTCCCGGGAGATCTGTTTCCACTTCGGACGGCCCCTTCCACGTTTGCGAGGGGGTGCCTGCTTGCGACCTGCTGGTGGTTGAGGTGTGCTCACTGGCTGTGGACGCAGGGGAACTGGACACTGCTGCTCGACCCTGCGCCCCGGCAGGTGGTGGCGGAGGGGAGCTGCTGTCCCTGGCTGTGACCTCACCGCCACCACCAGCTGGCCCATGAGGTCCACGAGTTGGCCCATACGGGCGTCCATGGACCTCAGCACCCCCAGCACCTCACGCGTGTCTGTAGCTGACCTGGCCCATTGTCCTTGGGCCTCTTCATAGGCCCCAAGGACTCTGGCCATTTGAGGCAGGGCATGGCTCCCAGGGGAGGCTGGCGTTTCCCTGACCCTGCTCCTCCTACCAGTCCTGCTGCCACCGGCCTGCCCACTAGCCACATTGCTCACCACGGTCCTCACCCTGGCTCCCAGGGTGGATCCAGTCGTCCGGGCCACCACCTGCGCTGGGGCTGGGGCCAGCGAAGACGTGGTGGCGGTTGCGGCAGTGGTAGTGGCCGCAATGACCGTGGGTGTGGCCGCAATGACCGTGGGTGTGGCCGCAACGACAGTGGCAGCAGGGGGCTGGGAATGTTCAGCAGCCCTGGATGATGGGTTGGTGGGTAGGAGGGGTCCTGGGGAGCGGCTGGGCCCTGCCACACTAGATGGGCCTGCTTGGTGGTCCGTGTCCGAGGAGGAGGACAGATCCTCCACATCCGTGTGTCCTCGTTGGGGGCTTGTAGGCTGGCTGTGCTGGCTGCTGTCTCCATCCCCAGCATCCAGCAGTTCGTCACCTGTGGAGAGAATGAGATTTGTTATTGTGTTGCACCTGGCGAAGTCTGTATTGGTTGTCTGACATTCTCCGTTCGTGCACTCTCATGCACGTGTGTCCCGGAGGCGGGTGTGTGGCTGTACAATCTGTTGTTGTGTGTGCTTGGCAATGAGACTGTGTGCTGTGCACATGTGGCATGGGACGGATTGGCTATGCCGATGGGTGTGTTGCTGTGCTCCTACTTATTGTGACTCTGGTGTATGCGGGCTCCAGGCCCATCCTGGGTCTGGTTTGTACTTTGCTTTTGGGGTGCATATGGAACGCTTAGGAACGCATTTGGCAACATGGGGGTCATGCCCCAGGAACGCATTTGGGATGGAATATGCTTTTGGGGTGCATATGGAACGCTTAGGAACGCATTTGGCAACATGGGGGTCATGCCCCGGGAACGCATTTGGGATGGAATATGCTTTTGGGGTGCAAATGGAACGCTTAGGAACGCATATGGCAACATGGGGGTCATGCCCCAGAAACGCATTTGGGATGGAATATGCTTTTGGGCTACATGCTGTGAGCCATGGGTGCCGAACGTGACATGTGTTGTGGCAGCATGACAGTGCATGGTCTGAGGTGTGTGCATGCCTGACATACCCTGCATATTTGCTGTCTGTTGTGATTACTGGACATGGCATCGGACGCATCGTTATGAGTGTGTGATGGTTGTGTGCCACCCGACGTATTGCAGTTGTCCCATCTCCTTGGTGTGCGTGCTGCCCTGTGCCATGTGCATCACTGCAGTGCTCGGGGGGTGTGGCCCATGTTGTGTGTTGTTGCTCACAGTGTGGCGTGCGCTTCATTGACTTCTGGCACATGGTTGGTCATGGGCATGTATCTTAGCGTGACTGCTGTATGTGTGGCAGCTGTGCGGATGACATGCCTTTCATGAGACTGGGGCTGCCGGATGGGATGGATGATATGTTGTATGTGCATGGTGTGTCTGAGTGTTTGATGGGTTCAGTGGTGTTCGTGTGCATTTATGTTGTTCCGCTCTGTTGCGTCTAGTGTTGTTTGTCTTACATAGGCGTAGTTGTGGGGTGTGTGGTTGACAGGCAGTAGGGGCTACATGGACAGGACTTCAATGGTGTTTCGGTTGTGTGTGATGGGTTGCACAGTGGCTGCCGTGTGGTACTATATTCAGTGTGGCTTGTGCATGCAGGTGTGGCTCCTTGGGTGTTGCTGTGTCTGTGATGGGTCATGTGGGGTGTGAGTCTGTGGTTCATGTCCGTGTGCACATTGTTCACTTGTTCGTGACAGTGGGCGGTGCTGCGTGTTCGTCTGCTACGTAACATGTCCCATGTGTTGGTCGTGTTACGGTCCTCATGCCTCCAGTAATCCAGCCCTGTCCAGTTTCCCACCTGCAGGTTGTTCGTGCGTGCACTGTACTGGATGCCACATGGTTCTAAGCGGGGGTGCTCCATGTTGCAGGTCTGTGGGGGTGGGGGCGGTGTTGTGGGTCGTGGTGATGGCTGGACACCCACTGACACTGATTGTTGTGGACCGTGATGTCTACCTTTCGGCTGTCGGTGTGCACTGCGGTGGCTGACACGTGGGTGTGGGGTGTGGGGGATGCTCCTCCTTGCTGTGCTGTGGGACTAGGGGCCTGGTGTGTGTTGTACTTGAGCTGTCCACCCTCCCACCCACTGCACTTTGTGTTCCTGCCACTTACCTGTTACTTGTCGGTTAGTGCAGCTATGGCGGACACATGGGTGTGGTGGGTGCTCGTTGTGGCGCTTCTGGCATACTTGGGGACCTGTTGGTGGTTACGTGGCTGGCTGAGTGTACACATGCCCCCACGTATCTTACAGTTGTTAGGTTTGGGCTGTGTGTGGTGGTGTCTGTTGCATGTGTGTGTGATGTGTTGTGTATTGTGTGCTGGACATGGGGGTGTTTGTCCCTGGGAGCTGTGGCATGGTGGTAGTGCATGTGAGTACATAGCGGTGTGCTGGTATACATTAGTTTGTACTTACCAGCCTCCACTCCCCCTGCTAATCCGGCGAGGATCTCCGGATGTATAATGACTCGCACCTTCTCCTCCCACGCTTTGAAGGTCTTGAAGAGCGCGGGATTCCCTCCGCCAGTGACGGCAGCCAGCTCTCTGTTCTTGCTCTCCTTCTTCTTGACCAGGCTCTTGACGTCATTCCACCGTTTGTTGATTTCAACTCTGTTCCTGGGCAGGGTCCCGACTGCATTGACCTGGTCTACGATCCGGTTCCACATTCTCTTTCTGGTGGCTAGTGGTGTGTGCTGGACCAGGTTCCCATAGATTTGTGGGTGCACCTTGATAATCTCGTCGACCATGACCGTCAGCTCAATGGGCGTGAACTTGGGCATTCTTTGTGGTGCCATGGTGTTTGTGGTGCTGGTGCGGTGTGTGTTGTGTAATGTGCAGGGGGTTTGTGGTGCCGGTGTTTGGTGGTGGTGGTGGTGGTGGTGGTTGTGATGTGTGCGTTTCTGTGGTGTGCTGCTGTCCTTGCTGTGTCACTGTGTCCTCTCCTCTCCTCTCTAGTTTGCAATGTTGCAAGGGGTTGTGGTCTGTGGGAGTGCTGCTTTTGTACTTACCTATGTGGGTGTGTCCTCATGGTCTGTTGTTTTCAGGTGTGTTGTGTCTGGTGTTCTGGCCTTTGTATTTTTTGTTTGTCCAGGGGGGTGTTTTCGGGATGTGTACTGTGCTTGTGTATTTGTGCGTGCCTTGCTGTGTGGACTTGTTGGCCATGTTGTGTGCGATTGTTTTTGTCAGCGGATGGTTTCTGTGCAGGGACGTGGGCGCCATGGCTTCTGCCGTGTCAATTCTCATCGGCGTTGTTTGCGCTGGCGGGCGGTATATTTGTGGTTTACCCGCGCTCATGGCGGTGCGATCGTAATTTCACGTGCGGAGTGTCGGCCGTGAGGGTGGGCGGTTTTGTGTTGTCGTGCGTGTTTCCGTCCGTGGCGGGCGGTTTGACTCCGACTCGGACGAGGGCGGGCGGTATCTTGTGTGGTTTTTCCGCCGATGGCGGTTTTCGGTTTGTGTAATCGTAATGGCGTGGTCGGTGTTCAGACGGTGTGTGCGGGCGGATTTTTGCCGCTTTCATGCCTGGCGGATTTTTTTACGCCGGGTATCGTAATGGGCCTTTAAGTAAATAAATTAAGAAATGGAATCAAAGGGATATTGAGCTACTAACCTCTGAGGGGACAAGTTCATATAGTGATCCAGAGACCGCCAAACATTACTAGAAATTGAAGGTGAATAATGCTTCTTTTCAACAAAAGTTAGAGCTCCACGAAGATATGAAACCCATGCCCACCGGGTATGATAAGACAAGAGATGAAAAGATTTCCATTCTGTGAGTATAATTTTAACAGTAATGGATAAAAGCAAATCTAAGCGCTCCAAATCTGTATTATTAAGAGGTAAAGGAATAACTGTAGCCCATGGACCTAACAAAATCATAGGTAAAGAGAGAACTATAGATGTATAAAAGATTAGTGATAAATGTTTCTGTATCAGGCCCCAAAAAGAATGTAATAGCGTACATTCAAAAAACATATGTTGATGGGTGCCTAGTACTAAATTACAGTTCCAACAAAGATCCCTATTTTGTAACTTCAACTTATGTAAACGAGGAGGGGTCCAATGTAGAAGATTTAATGTGAAGTATTTAGATTGAATTAATGAAGGAACAATTTTATTACGTAGGGATAATCTCCCGATCAATTGCCAGGTATCTTATAAAATATGTTTGAAAATGTCATCTTCAAAATGGTGAGACCATTTAACATAAGTAATTGTAGAATGCAAAGGCAGTGGAGCGGATAAGAATTTATAAATTTTAGAAGCAGTATGACCTGAATGTGTCCACATGGACAAAAGTGAGACAATAACCGGATCTGTAGAAAAGGGTATTTTAGAAAGTTTAACCTTTAGTTTAAAAAAAGAATAAAAATCCATATTGCTGAGATTATATATCCTGGCTAGGACAGAAAAAGGAAGAGGATCATGATTAGTGTCGTAGAGGTCTTTCACCAGACTGATACCTTTGGCGGCTCATGAAGAAGCCGTGTTAGGATCAATGTCAGTATGAAGCTTAGGATTAAACCATAAAGATTACCATCTCGATTTATGGATAGGTTTGGATACTTTCCTATCAATATATTTTAATGCATTAACCGTGTCTGATACAATACGTTGAGAGTGAGCTAAAACAAGCGTGGAGGCTGTGAGAAAAGAAGGAGTGGAAAAAGGATGGCATAACTCTCGTTTAATATGAATCCAAGGAGGTATATGTTGAGAATCCGGTAAGAACCAGAGTGCACCTTGAGACGCTAGGAAGAAGATTTGGTATAGATTCCAATCCAGAAGATTACAACCACCCACGACAGAAGGCTTCCTAAGGTAATTATAAGCAATTCTAGCTCTCTTATCATTCCATAAGAATCTCGAAGAGATTGAATCAATCTCATGAAAGAAAGCAGAGGAAAGCTTTATAGGTAGCATGGATTATAAAAAAATTGATGATCGGGGTTATCATCATTTTAAGAGTTTGCAATCTGCCCCACCAGGAAATATATTTGGGAGACCAGGAAGAAAAAAGATCCTTAACCTTAGATGTGATGTGGGATTCATTATAAGTGATGGTATCTGAGAGTTCTTTACAGAACCAGATCCCTAGATATTTAATACGAGTCGAATGCCATTTAAAACCTGAATCACCCATGTGAGAAGGAAAACACAGAGGGGTCGATTCCGATTTGGGCCGGAAAAAGCACCGACCGACTCGGAGCCGGAATTTATTCCGACCGACACGTACCTGTGGCGCCCGACACGCCAAGTATGATGCAAGGCGTGCAAAATCCGACCGACACGTACCGAACCCAAGCCGAACGACCGAGCCGCACGGAAAACAGCAATCCGGCCGGAAAAACACGCGAATCGAACCGACCGACACGCACCCGGAACAAATCCAACCGAAACGTACACGCGAACTCCAAACCGCTAAGTACGATGCAAGGCGTGAAAACCACGACCGAGTCGTACGGAGGACAAGCCGTACGAACGACACGCATACAAAACCGAGCCGAAGTAACACAAAACACTGCGACCGACGCGTACGCAGCATAGAAAACTGCACAAACACAGCGTGAACGAAACGGAGAACACCGTACGAGACAAATGCAGGGTCCGACTCGGTCACAAGAACGTTTCCAACATGCACAGACAGTACAAAGGAAAAATTACACAAAAAAGGCCAAACAAGCAATTACAAAGCCAATAAATCCTGGGGGGTGGGGACAGAGAACAAAGACACACCCACAACTCCACCCATATAAAGGACACAAATCCCAACCATGATCCTTTGCAAATGCCATTCTACTGCCAGCACCCAACAGACAGCAACCACACATCCACAGCTCATCCCTCACACAAGCCACACACCATCAGCACACCAACAAATACCTACCTCACATACACCCAGCAAAACACACACTCACACACCCTCACCTGCACACCAACACACACATCACTCACTATCACCACCCATCACCATGCCCCCAAGAAGAATCACAAGTTCCTAGATTGTGAATTGGAAGTCATGGTAGACGAGATCCTCAGGGTAGAGCCACAGCTGTTTGGCACACTGGTCCAACAGACCCCCATCTCCCAGAAAATCAAGATGTGGGAGAGGATCATCAACAGGGTGAACGCACAATCACCATGTCTGCGCACAAAGACCGACATCCAGAACAGGTGGTATGACGTGCGCAGGAGGGTACGGGACCTGCTCAAGAAAGACTACCTCCTGAGCCAATACACCGGCAGTGGCCCTCCTGCCAAGCCAGTATACCTCAGGCCCTGGGAGGAGAAGGTGCGGGCCATCCTTCCGCCAGTGAGCGTATATGGACTAGAGAACATCCCAGAGCCTGGTGAGTAGACAACAAATGTACACAATATTCTGCCACAATACACACACACATCACTGTCAAGGGGAGAGTCAAACCATGCACTCATAGCAATTACACAGCAACCAGAACAGAATCATCCCAAAATGTGTATGTCAGTCAGATAAACACAACACATGCCATCTCAAAGTTACATTTAACCGTGTCATCACATGTACAAACACAACTACAACTACAGCTAGGCAGTGGCACAAATAGAACTAACAAACACATTCAGACATGTAGCCACCACTACAACACCAACACACAGTGAAGACCACTGAAAGAAAGGAATTCTGTGTATGCTGGGCAAGTCAGTGTAGCCAATAGCATCATGGGAGTCGTAGTCACACATATTGCCCCCCCACAACTGTCCCATCAACACCACCATGAACCATGCGCACATCACAGGGAGTGGAAAAGGACTCACAAGATGGCTGACACTGGCTACTGCTGTGGGGAGCACAAGGCCCTGCTGGCAACTGTGCAACAACCAACAGCAGGACACCACTGACTGACATCCTGAGAGACAACTTCCACTCCCTGCAATGGAAGCACGTTCCATGGTGGGATATCTGGCTGGCTGGGTGGGAAGGAGGACTCGCACCACTGACCATAGTCACAAGCACCTCCCCTCACACACACCCTCAACACATACTCCACATAACCCACCTGGGAGAATGCAATGCCACACATCCTAACTCAAGATCCCACAAAGAACCTCCACCCTGGGTTATGTCGTGGGAAGCACAGGGACACTCTTGGGACTTTCAGCCAAACAACTGCCAGGACAACACTCCCAGCCATCCTGTCAGCACAGGCAGCCCACCCCACAGGGAAGCAGAGTCAAAAGGAAGGAAGGATGGGCATGCTGGGAAGGGGGTGGAGGCAATAGCATGATGGGAGTCGTAGTCACAGCTCTACATCCCCCACCACATGGCCCAGCAAGCTCACACTCACGCATGCACATCCCACAGAGAGTGGAAAGGCCCATCAAAGATGTCTGACACTGTTGCTGTGTCGTGGGGAGCACAAGGGCATGCTGGGAACTGCACACCAACCAACAGCAGGACACCACTGTCAGCCATCTTGCCATTGCTCTCACACCCACACACACTGAACTCCCCCAAAAGCAAGTAAGTATGGGAATGCTGGGAAGTGGGGTGGAGGCAATAGCATGATGGGAGTCACAGTCACAGACATAGCTCACCCCCACAACTGTCCCATCAACACCACCCTGAACCATGCTCACATCACAGGGAGTGGAGAAGGACTCACAAGATGGCTGACACTGGCTACTGCTGTGGGGAGCACAAGGCCTTGCTGGAAACTGTGCACCAACAAACAGCAGGACACCGCTGACTGACATCCTGAGAGACAACTTCCACTCCCTGCAATGGACGCACGTTCCATGGTGGGATATCTGGCGGGCTGGGTGGGAAAGAGGACTTGCAGCACTGACCATAGTCACAAGGACCTCCCCTCACACCCCCCCTCAACACAAACTCCACAGAACCCACCTGGGAGAATGCAATGCCTCACATCCTAACTCAAGATCCCACAAAGAACCACCACCCTGGGTTATGTTGTGTGAAGCACAGGGACACTCTTGGGACTTTTAGCCAAACAACTGCCAGGACAACACTCCCAGCCATCCTGTCAGCACAGGCAGCCCACCCCACAGGGAAGCAGAGTCAAAAGGAAGGAAGCATGGGCATGCTGGGAAGGGGGGTGGAGGCAATAGCATGATGGGAGTAGTAGTCACAGTTATTGCTCAGCCTCACAACTGGCCCATCAACACCTCCCTGAACCATGCTCACATCACAGGGAGTGGAGAAGGACACACAAGATGGCTGACACTGGCTACTGCTGTGGGGAGCACAAGGGCATGCATGGAACTGCACACCAACCAACAGCAGGACACCACTGTCAGCCATCTTGCCATTGCCCTCACACCCACACACACTGAATCCCCACAAAAGCAAGTAAGTATGGGAATGCCGGGAAGTGGGGTGGAGGCAATAGCATGATGGGAGTCACAGTCACAGACATAGCTCACCCCCACAACTGTCCCATCAACACCACCCTGAACCATGCTCACATCACAGGGAGTGGAGAAGGACTCACAAGATGGCTGACACTGGCTACTGCTGTGGGGAGCACAAGGCCCTGCTGGCAACTGTGCACCAACAAACAGCAGGACACCACTGACTGACATCCTGAGAGACAACTTCCACTCCCTGCAATGCAAGCACAGTCCATGGTGGGATAACTGACTGGCTGGGTGGGAAGGAGGGCCGGCTGTCAACCAAATACAACCAATGCAGACCATGTTCACACCCCAACAAATACATAGTAATGCCCAGATAATGCAGGACAATGTGCCACACCAATATCAACCCCTGACTGTGACGACTTAGGACAATGCAATGTACAGGCCCGCACCCAGAGGCACAGTCACAACTGTCAGGTGTGTCAACCATTGATGCCTGCAGAAACATAACATACATTGTGTGTGTCTCCCAAAAACAGGTGATGATGGGGACACAGCAGCAGATGCTGAGGAGTCCCAGTCCCAGGCTCAAGAGGATGCGGAGCTCACTGGTGTCGTACAGCCTCTGCCCTCCTCGGACGAATAAGACCAACCTGGCACATCCGGTGCAAGTCTACATGCAGCACCAGCAGGACCACCAGCTGCAGCACCAGCAGGACCACCAGCTGCAGCACCAGCAGGACCACCAGCTGCACCCCCTGCACCCACCCCTCCAACGACTGTCACCACAAATACCATCCCCGCCAACATGGACAGAACAAGGAGCAACACCAGCACAGGGACCCTGGACCAACGTGGGGCCATGGACACCACCACCACCACCAACCCCCAAGGTGGACCAGGGTCATCTGTGCGTGCCACTGTACGCACTGCACATGTCGGCAGGGGTGGTGGGAGGGGTGGGAGACAGAGGTCGCTGCTTGCAGAGGTTGCTGGTGTGCATGATGACCCACAACTGGTACGCATAGCTGATGCGTACCAGTCCAGCACCGGAGATCTCAGCCAGGTAGTGGGGCTCCTCAGAGACATGAAACAGTAGCAGGCTGCCCATCATGCCCACTTGGACGCACACATGTCCCACGTGGACTCACACATGTCCCGCGTGGAGTCCAAGTGGGACGCACTGCATGAGATGACGGCGGTGCACAGGGACATTTTACAATGCCTCCGCCAGATGAACAGCAACCAGTCCACACCTCCCTGTGTGCCAACAACATCTGGTGCTGAACAAACTGCAACTGCCACAGGGAGGGAGAATGACTCTGGCGGAGAGTCCCCTGCACCGCAGCAGCCTGTACTTGAGGGGCCCCCAAAGAAGAGGGGTCGTCCGAGGAGGGGCAAGTGAGAGGCCGATGGCCAAGCGCAACTCCCAGGAAGCCTGAACCTGTTCTGGATGTTCACCTTTGTGTACAGACTGTTCACCCTGTTGACGGCAACACAACTCCCACACATTGCATGGGGAGTACAAGTTGGACCAATGTCTCAGACAACTGTGGCCCCGATACCGGGGATTTTGTCTACCAGGACTTTCAATTCACCTAGGAACTTCTGATTGCAAGATATATGTACAGCACTACCCATCCTATGCACTATTCACACAAATGTATCACAATAAACACACTAATACACCATACTTGCCTCTGTTGTGATTCCAACGTGGGTGCTGTTATGGGGATGATGAACTGCAAAATTACACTGTGTATGCGAACTGCAACAGCAAGTACAACACAGGCATGTGAGTAAAGGCAACGTGACACATATTAGGGAGACACACCACCAGGGCTACACAACACATACACACCTAGGCCATCTGACTCATTGCCTACACTGATGTTGCCAGGGAAGACGGTGCAATGCACAGACACCACACCTATTCCCAGTTGTAGTCAAGTAGCCCACAGGTGCAGTGAGCAAATGGCAGTCAAATGTGTGACCACAGACAACGCACATCACAAAGTGAAGCACAGGTTTATTACACAGTTGCAACATGTTGTAACCACTACAGATGCAAGGTAATCCCACCTGGCAGCTGGCACACAGTCAACAACTGTAGAAGGAAGGAAGTCCATGGGTGTGGCGCACATCACCTGTAGGGACACAACAGCTACCACCCTGGAAGTACAATCACGTCGTCGGTGGACACAGTTGACCAAACGAATCTGAAAGTACCCTGTGAAGGACAGAAATGACACACAGTCAAAAGCAATGGAGAACAGGACAGAACAGCAAAACTCATGCACAATACATGTTACAAGATACCCACCCAGAACCAAGTTAGCATGTCAACACTGTTGGGGAGTACAGACCACCTGTAAGCACACATCGCTACACACATCCAGTCAAGTAGCCCATGGACACACTCCAACAGCACCAGAGCACCACCTACACATATCATGCCAACTCACATCATTGACATGACACCTCAGGATACTCACATTCAGCTAAAGAAGTTGGTGATTAGCTGTGTGCGGACATCACCCTCATCATCATCATCATCATCACTGACATCGTGGTCCAGGCCAGGATCCTCCACAGGTGGCGGATGTTGGTCATTGTCATCCTGGATGAGAGGCAACTCCTTCCGCACTGCCAGGTTGTGGAGCATGCAGCAGACGATGATAATCTTGCACACTTTCGCAGGGGCATATGGGAGGGACCCTCCGGTCTTGTCCAGGCAGCGGAAGCGGCTCTTCAGGAGACCAAATGTCCGCTCAATCACTCTCCTGGTCCGACCATGTGCCTCATTGTAGCGCATCTGGGCTGGTGTCACAGGGTTCCTGAGGGGTGTCAGCAACCACGGCATGTTGGGGTATCCCGAGTCACCTACGGACAGACAAGTGCACATTAGCTGACTTGGAAAAGTGGGCGGGATACTACAGATCAGATCACACACAATGGCACAAAGTCAGTACACACCGACAAGCCAGGCACGCTGGTTCTGCATCTGTGCCATCATCCTGGGGATGCGACTACTCCTCATCACAAAGGCATTGTGTGCTGAACCAGGGAAACGGGCACACACGTGTGTGATGGTCATATCTGCAAGACACACCACCAGTGCATTGACCGAGTGGTAGTGCTTGCGATTACGGTAGGCCTGCTCCTGGGCCTGTGGTGGTACCAAAGCCACATGTGTCCCATCAATGGAGCCAATGACATGCGGCATCCTCCCCAGGGCATAGAAGTCACTCTTCACGTCAGTGAGTCGTTGCAGTCTAGGGAAATAGATGTACCGGTTCAGGAATAGCAACATTGCCGCCAAAACATCGCGGAGCACACGGCTCAACATGGTCTGTGACATCCCACCAGCAGTCGCCACAGTATGTTGGAAGGTACCGGTGGCAAAGAAGTGTAGGGCTGCCATCACCTTCACCTTGGGGGTCAGCGCTGTAGGATACGGCCGGCCAGGCTGCAAATGTGGGGCCAACTGCACTGCCAAATCCTCAATCAGCTGCCTGGTGAAGCGGTACCGTCGGATGCTGTCCCGTTCCACCATCGTTGCCAGGTCTGGGAATGGTCGATGGACAGCAGGAGCCCTGCAGTGCAGAGGAGAAGAAAGCAAGATTGTCAGTCACCCCACATATGCGGCATTGAACACACTCAATATCCCAACATACATCATTATGAGGCACAACTACATGAAGTGTGCAGTTCCGTAAGGACATGTATGGTACATACATGGCCAACATCTGTCATCACGGTTCAACAAGTGGCATCAATAAGTCCCAGGTTGGCCCATTGGATATCATGAGGCCGTGTCACAGTTCCCATCTCCTGCTGCCGTGTCACAATCACCCCCCACAGTGACATGTGAGGACAGATGTGCCCCAGGCATCACAGCTCAACGACAGGTACATTCCCAGGGACCCTGTATTGCCACATGGACACTGGTATTACATGGAGTATCATGTATACACCACAGCAAAACAACTATGTTGGTCCCACTTGCCACTGCAGGACAGACATGGACGTCTGTGACACACACATGCACAACATCAAAGTCCATGCACACACAACGTGGATTTGGAGACTGTCTCCCATTGTGCACATGAAATCAGAGACATTGTAAACACTACATGCACACAGACTGTGGAGGACCATCACTATTGTGCCACTGGGACACCCTGGCTCAAACATACCGTCCCACATGGAACTCACGGGGTATGTGACATGACATACACATACACCACCATGAAATGTGACCATGGCACATGCACAGATATGAACAGTTGCACATCACAGTGGTCATGTACACGTAACACACAGGATCCTGTCCCCATGAACACGTGCACAGCCTGGGGGTGGCTGCCCCCAGGTGACACCCACAGGACAACATGTACACCAACATACACACAATAGGAAATGCAGCCTTACATGCCTTATTATATAGTTTGGACAGGCTGTCGTGTTGTAGGTGTGCCCCTCACTCCCTGGGAGCTATCTGTGGCTGGCATATGTCCATCTGAGACAGGCATGGTGACATATGCCAGTCACTTGTACAGGGATGCGTTGAACAGCAATGGACCGATCGGTGCCCCCGGCCGGCCCATTTCATTCAATGTGTGCAGGTACGCGTTGTACCACTGTACGCGTTGTACCGCAAAGGACCGATCGGTGCCCCCGGCCGGCCCATTGCATTCAATGTGTGCGGGTACGCGTTGTACCCCTGTATGCGTTGTACCGCAATGAACCGATCAGTGCCCCCGGCCGGCCCATTGCATTCAATGTGTGCAGGTACGCGTTGTACCCCTGTACGCGTTGATCAGCAATGGACCGATCGGTGCCCCGGCCGGCCCATTGCATTCAATGTGTGCAGGTACGCGTTGTACCCCTGTGCAGCAGTTGTACCGCAATGGACCGATCGGTGCCCCGGCCGGCCCATTGCATTCAATGTGTGTGGGTACGCGTTGTACCCCTGTACGCGTTGTACCGCAATGGACTGATCGGTGCCCCCGGCCGGCCCATTGCATTCAATGTGTGCAGGTACGTGTTGTACCCCTGTACGCGTTGATCAGCAATGGACCGATCGGTGCCTCTGGCCGGCCCATTGCATTCAATGTGTGCAGGTACGCGTTGTACCCCTGTACGCGTTGTACCGCAATGGACCGATCGGTGCCCCCGGCCGGCCCATTGCATTCAATGTGTGCGGGCACGCGTTGTACCCCTGTACGCGTTGTACCGCAATGGACTGATCGGTGCCTCCGGCCGGCCCATTGCATTCAATGTGTGCGGGTACGCGTTGTACCCCTGTACGCGTTGATCAGCAATGGACCGATCGGTGCGCACCCATTGACAATGGCCTAGCCTGGCAACGGACGCGTTTTCGAAATTCGAACGAGTCGGTTGCTGGAAATTCAGTTGGTCACCCACAACAATGTTGCAAAATCATGTATGTCATGAAGTTGAAGATTTGAAGGATGCTGTGGGCGTGAATTGGTGCTGCTATTCCATGGATTGGCCAGATTCAGAAGATGCAAACGACTTGGACCTATCACTTTGGACACAAGGGACAGTATCTGCCTCACCAGCACATATATATTGCTGGCTGTTCCCCTGAGAGCTCACTTGCCTGCACTACATGCTCCAGAACGACATCTGCCACTGCACTGCTGCTGTCTCTGCCCCTCTGGACCCTGCAATGGCACGTACTGTGGAGAGAGCCCCAGCCTTCAGCCTTGAGGAGAACCAGGCCCTGCTGGACAGCCTACTTTCCACAGTACAGCAAGCTGTATGGGACACCAGGGGAGCAGGTGAGTGTTCTGTGCACTGCCTTTCTGAATGTGCATTTTGTCTGACTAGCAAGGCTGAAAGTCTGCACGCCACTGGCTAGTAGGCTCACTGAGTAGTTGTCACCCCCCATAGTGTGTAGTGACATGCACTGGACAGGTATGGTGCAGTGACAGTGCATTTGAACAAGGTTTTACTTCCCATGCAATGATACCATGTAGTGACTTCTGGCAAACTGTCCATGGGCAGCTTTGCACTGCCTGTGTACATCATGTGCCCCTGTGATTGAGACATGTATATATAACTGTGTCATGCACGGATATGTTGCATGTGTAGTAATGGCCTTTTCACTTTGTCATCCTGACAGGTTAATGCCCATCGGAAGCAGGAGATCTGGAAGGACATCGTCCGGGCTGTCCGGTCCGTGGGGGTCTACAAGCGCCGGATCCGCAACTGCCAGAAGAGGTGGCAGGACCTTCGGGGCTGGACCCGGAGGATTGCACGGGTCCAGCTGAAGCTGTCGCCTCCTCGCAGGAGGGGAGGAACACGGACCCTGACCCCCACATGCTCCAGATCCTGGCGGTGGTGTTTCCAGACCTGGATGGGCAGCTGAAGGCCAGACAGCAGCAAGGAGGGGGTGAGTCAAAGACTGCACTGTGAACTCTGTATTACATGCTATGTGCCCTCCTCTGGCCTGGTTCAACTGCCACAGTACAGCAGTCATGCTGTCCAGGAGCCATGTCCCTCTATTGTGCACTGCCCACTCCTCATCTGATACCCAGGTGTGGCCCTTACATTCAGGGAATTGTGTCACTTGGGACTGTGTCCTTGCAGTTTGCTTCACTAAAGGTGGGGGACAGCATCTGTTTCCCTAACTCTGTTGTGGGCATCATGGGTGGGTCCATTGTTCACACAACGCCTGTGTTCGGACATGTAATCTGCGTGTTGCTTTGATATGCGGTCCACTTGCTGAGCTGAGCCACCACATGTGCCTGGGGTATGTGGCACACACCCATGCAGTGGGTGGGAACAATGTTTGGGCCCCAGGAGTGTGCAGATTACGTGTGTCACACATACATAGCCAGCTATCCACTGTCCAGGGCTCATCCCTCATTCATGTGGGGCAGGACAGTCATGCCTACTCCAGGCCATGCAATGCACTCTGTACTCCCACTCCTGTGTATCAGCTGACACATTGTGCGCAGTGATTTGACCCCTCAGGTGTCTGCCTCTGTGTCAGTGTGCTGTGGATTTGTTGCCAGGACTGCTGGGGTGTTTCTCGGTAGGGCCTCAGCATGCCACTGGAGATGTGACAATAGGAGACGATACTTGTGTGTCACATAGGTGTTTGATCAGCTGCCCGTGCAGACTGGGGTATGCGAATGTGAAGTTCAGGCAGCTGTTCCCCATTCACAGCAGATTGTGAGGGGCTCAGGTTCAGAGGGTAGTGTCACAGGTCTCCCATATGTCCAATCGGTATGACCTGGACAGTTGAGGGTTAAGATGATGTGTTGTGTGGGGGATGTACATGTGCACTTGTGCAGCTCCAGGACTTGCATTCCCCATGACCTACTATTGTGACACAGTGCAGAGTGTTGTTGTCTGGCTGCCAAGTCATACATCACTGAGACAGTGATGTATGACTTAGCAGTCATGCCTCCGCCATGGCATGTGTCTACTTATTGGTGATCCTGCAGGGGAGTGACATGTGCTACATGCACACCATTGTGGCGATGGCTATTAGGACATGGGTGCATCATGGTGTCTGTCACTGGTATGCATCACATGCATTTCCTATTTGACTCTGGGCGTCCCTTTCATCTGGAAAACTGTACTGACTCAGTGGCAAGAGTTGTGATGTGTGCATGTCCACATGCTACACCGTGTCCTCTGCACTGTCCAACTACTGTGTAGTTGGTGCATGTGTCCACACTGGGGTGTTGCTATCCAACAGACACCAGACAGATGGGTGCAAGGCCATGTGGGATGTGAGTGCCATGGTTGGCATCAGACTGACAATTGGCTTCTCCTGTTCAGTTAGGGCACTTTTAGCAGTGTACAACTAATGATGCCAGGGCTTGCTCTGTAATGTGCTGTGCTCACAGTGGTGTGTGCGTTTGGTGCAGGTGACTGATGTCCGTCTGTTTCCCCATTGTTTGCAGATACATCCACGGCCACGGAAGGGGACAGCTCCACGGACCAGGAGGAGCCGGAGAGCCAGACTGGGTCAGCAGCCGAGGAGTGGTTGGAGGGACCCAGTGGCACGGAGGGCGAGGGAGCCACACCGAGGAGTCCTCAGCACCATCCACCTCAGCTGAGGACCAGAGCAACTCGGAGGATGACTCCCTTATGGAGGCAGGTGTCAGCAGCCACCACACCCCAGCTAGTGTTGCTGTCCCCGCCACCACCAGCACCACCACCGCCCTCCCATCGGCTCCCATTCCCCAGGTCCGTGGAGGCTCCCATGTTCGGGAGCGTGTCTCCTTTGGGCCAGGCACCGCACCCCCTGCCCCTGTGTCCCCTGCTGCCCTGAGTGAGGAGTCTGTGTATCTCCTTCGCCAGCTCCATGTAGGGCAGACAGCCATGCTGAGTGTCCTCCATGCGCACACCGCTCTGTTGACTCAGCTGGTGTCGTTCATGGAGGGCATCTCATCGGGCATGTCTGACCTACAGAGGGGCAATAGGTCCATGGACTCCTCCCTGACGGCAGCAGTGTCCCTCCTCAGACAGTCCCTCACCCCTCCTGCCTCTGCTCCATCCACACTCCCCAGCACCTTACCCGTCCCAAGCACACACACACCGGCACAGGCACACACCAGCACACACACGTCCAGCACACAGACATACACGCCACAAACAAAACGCACACGCACGCACAGTCAGGGGACTGAAACCAGACTCACAGGGGATGGGGCCCTGGAACACACACACGCATCCAGGAGCACTGCGCAGTCCTCAGTTGCCTCTCCCTCCAAAGCACCCTCCCTTGCCTCACCTGCAACCCCAAAGACCCAGCGGCTCTTCCTCAGTGACCTCAGCCTCTTCCCTCCGATCCAGCTGATACAGCATTCAGGGGGAAGAGGAAGCCCACCCACACGGAGCAGAGTGCCCCTCGCCCCGGACACCCTCCCCCAGGCGCAGACAGACTGAGGCCCCCACCCGCAAGTCCCCCGGAGTCGTAAGAGCAAGACCCCGCCGCCGCCCTGCAGCTCAGGCACCAGTTCTCCTTCCTCCATCCCTCAGGCCCCCAATCCACAGGTGCCCCCACCACACCCTGCCCCAGGTTCCCCCACCCACAGATATACCATCCCCAAGAGGATACGGCCTTCTCCCCCTGCCACTTGCTCTCCCGGCACCACACCCCCGCTGCGCTTGTCTGTGCCACTGATGTGGTGAGGGTGTCCTCCCCTCTGTCCAGCCCACCTTGCCTGTTCCCCATTCTCCTCCCTGGTGGTAGGCACTGCAGTGGAGTCCACTACCACCCTGTCTGACTTGGGCACTGCAGTGGCGGACCTGTCCACTCCATCTGCAGGGTCCACTGCAGTCGTGCCGGCACCCACAACATCTGAGTCATGCCCCCAGTTGTGCCGGCACACACCATGTCAGACACCTCCACTGCAGTTGTCAGTGGCTCTCCAGCACCCACCACCCCTTCCCTGCTTCCTCCTGGTGAGCCCTGATCCTGTCCCTGCGGTGCCTGGCCTGCCCCTCGGTTGCCCCTCCTAGTGGATTGTCCCTGGTTTTGTGCAGGCATGCGTAGGGTGACATCTGCCACTGTCACCCTGTTTGGACTTTGACAATGGACTGGCCATTGGCCTTTGTGTTTTTTCTGGACTTTGTTTTCATTACACACATATGCTGAATAAAGCAACTTTCTGTTCTCTAGTGCTTATGCTTCTGATGTACATGTTGTTGATGATGCTAACCATGCCCTTGCTGCAGTGATGGTGATATTTGGTCTCATGATAATGAAGTGTTACTGTGCAGGAACCCATGTGGTCCAGGGGGAATGTGTCCTATCCTGTGGTGTATCCATGTCATCCATAGCAGCATCTGAGGGTGTCATGTGTTCAGTATTTGGCAATGGGATTTCCTACTTAGATTAGCTATTTCACATCTGTGGCTTCCACCCCTGCACATCTGTTGTGCCTGCCATTGTTCAATTTGTCTACTTCCCTGACCGTGTGGCCATCGCCACTGGACATGCAGGTTTGGGCATCAATGGGGAAGGACTCATCTGTGTTGTCAGTGCAACATTGCTATACAAGTGTGTTGGTTCTGTGCTGATGATTTCGTTGGCACTTCCATGACCAGGCTGATGTGACGGGAGCCCTCATTTGGTGCTAATTGTTGATTGTGTGACCAAGTGCTCAGCTGACATGATGGGGCCCTACTGAGGCAACATATGGCACAGCTTTCCTCACACAGGAGTGGAGTCCCCTCATGGCAGTGTGTACTCCTGTGACATTGCATGCGCCCAAGGTGTGTGTTGTATGTGCATGTCTGTGTGTTCACTTCCGTTTAGCTGTGCATGCTGTGATCCCTAGTGTTGTACCTGTTTGTGATGCTTGCTGAGTTGACCTATGTTCCCCCAAAGTCTTCTCCCTGGGTTCTTTGTGATGTGGGTGCATGGCACATTACTGGTCATCAGGGTGTCACCCATAGGTGTGTTTGCTGTCAGGGCTGAGTTTGTGTGCAGACGCAGATGGGTCACAGTCAGGTTTCCCCTTGGCACTTGTTGTTTGCCCCTGTCATGTGATTTCCAGTTTGTGTTATCTTTCAGTGATTGTGACATGTTGTGTGTGTGACTGCTGGCACTCCTCAGGGTCCGGGCTGCAATGTTGGTTGTTGTCTATGTGTGTTCTTTGTGGGTGACCTTGGCTTCTTCATTGGTGTGTGACTGTGGCTGGGATCCCATTGGTTGGTGTGGTATTGCCGTCATGTCCATGTACAGCATAGTGTGCAGTGTGTCAGACATTCAGGAGTCTTGTTGAGTGGCCATGTGTGATGTGTTTCTGCACCTTGGTTCCCACCCACCACCCTGGAATAGTCATGGGTGCATGTGCAATGTCACCAGTGCATGTGTGCTTCACTGCTGCACATTGTTGGAGGTCGAGGGGTGTGGTGTTGAGTGTGTGCAGATGAGAGTTGTTGCCCGGCTAGGCCCCTGCCTCCATGTTGGCCTTGGCTTACTGGCCATGCTGATTGATTTGTGCTTGTGTAGGTGTGATGGTAGTTTGTTGCTCAGGACACATGACTGTGGTTCACAGTGTGAACGACATTTAGCTTTGTCATCACAGTGGGATTGTAATGCAGCCCAGGGTCACCACATTGTGGGGGCCCTGGGGGCAGTGCTGTGGTGTGTCTGTGTCTTGCTGTGTCAGTTGCTGTTCCTACGTGCCTGTGTGACATGTGTGATTTGTGCTCCCTCTCATCTGACAATGCCTGCTTGCCCACATAGGGGATTTGGATCCATGAGTTACCTTTGTGTGGCACTGTATGCACATCTGTATGATTGGTAATCAGGTCTCCTCATGTGTTGTGTGGTTGCCTGGGGACACTGGCACCCCCTCACCTGTTGTGTATGATGTGCAGTGTGGGTCTGCCTGTTTGTGTTTGTGCATCTGCACCACTGCATTGGCATATCTTGGGTGTGCCATTGGCTGTATGTCGTTTGGTGGGTTTCCCTGCTGTCCCTGGGACTCCTAGGTCATCGGTCAGCACAATGATCATGGTTTGTGTGTCCCATTGCTGCCATGGTATGGTATCTGTTCACCTCACATCTACAGTCTCCACAGGGTATCTGCATTTGTGTGCCCATTGGTGCAAATATGTGGGTCTGCATTCTGATGGTCACTTCTGTCATTGTGTCATTGATGAATGTTGACAGTGTCAGCCCCCATGGGTGTTGTTTGTCTGCACATGGCCAAAGGTATGTCTTATTTGCACTGCAGTATTTGGCTCCCCCAATTTATGTTGCAATGGGACACATGTACTTCTGTGCCACTGATGTGTTTTATGTTCTGTGACCAGGAATCATCCATGTAGTTTGGCAGTTGCAGCTCTTTCTTTGTCAACACTTACCTTTTGGTCACTGTGATGATGGGGTTTTGGACCCCATTGCCACAATGTTCAAAATGTGCTTCAGCTATGGACCCCACACTTACCTTTTGGTCACTGTGGTGATGGGGCGTTAGACCCCATTACCACAATGTTCAAAATGTGCTTCAGCTATGGACCCCACACTTACCTTTTGGTCACTGTGGTGATGGGGCGTTAGACCCCATTGCCACAATGTTCAAAATGTGCTTCAGCTATGGACCCCACACTTACATTTTGGTCACTGTGATGATGGGGGTTTGGACCCCATTGCCACACTGTTCAAAATATGCTTCAGCTATGGACCCCACACTTAGATTTTGGTCACTGAGATGATGGGGGTTTGGACCCCATTGCCACAATGTTCAAAATGTGCTTCAGCTATGGACCCCACACTTACCTTTTGGTCACTGTGGTGATGGGGCGTTAGACCCCATTGCCACAATATTCAAAATGTGCTTCAGCTATGGACCCCACACTTACCTTTTGGTCACTGTGGTGATGGGGCGTTAGACCCCATTGCCACAATGTTCAAAATGTGCTTCAGCTATGGACCCCACACTTACATTTTGGTCACTGTGATGATGGGGGTTTGGACCCCATTGCCACACTGTTCAAAATGTGCTTTAGCTATGGACCCCACACTTACATTTTGGTCACTGTGATGATGGGGGTTTGGACCCCATTGCCACAATGTTCAAAATGTGCTTCAGCTATGGACCCCACACTTACATTTTGGTCGCTGTGATGATGGAGGTTTGGACCCCATTGCCACACTGTTCAAAATGTGCTTCAGCTATGGACCCCACACTTACCTTTTGGTCACTGTGATGATGGGGGTTTGGACCCCATTGCCACAATGGTCATGGCCTGCTTGCATTGTGGGGGCCACACACATATATGTGTGGCACATGTGCTAGGGGTCACATTGTATGTTCAAAGTCATGTTCAGTGTTGTAGGCATTTGACACAGTCTACACACGCTTGTCATGGTGTTGGGGGATGTCTTTTCTTGCATTCCCTAGGTTGTGGTGTGCTGGTTGTGTCATGCATTGTCCATCCTATGAGTGGGGGTGGTGTTGGTGGTAGGCATCCAGCCCCCATGGGTAGAGGTGGTAGTAGTGACAGGCATCCAGCCCCCTGGGTAAGGGTGGTAGTAGTGGTAGGCATCCAGCCCCCCTGGCTAAGGGTGGTAGTAGTGGTAGGCATCCAGCCCCCCTGGGTAAGGGTGGTAGTAGTGGTAGGCGTCCAGCTCCCCTGGCTAAGGGTGGTAGTGGTGGTGGGCATCTGGCACCCCCCTGGCTTAGGGTGGTAGTAGTGGTAGGCATCTGGTACCCCCCTGGCTAAGGGTGGTAGTAGTGGTAGGCATCCAGCCCCCCCTGGGTAAGGGTGGTAGTGGTGGTGGGCATCCAGCCCCCCTAGGTAAGGGTGGTAGTAGTGGTAGGCATCCAGCCCCCTGGGTAAGGGTGGTAGTAGTGGTAGGCATCCAGCCCCCCTGGGTGAGGGTGGTAGTTGTGGTAGGCATCCAGCCCCCTGGGTGAGGGTGGTAGTAGTGGTAGGCATCCAGCCCCCTGGGTAAGGGTGGTAGCGGTGGTAGGCATCTGGCACCCCCTGGCTAAGGGTGGTAGTAGTGGTAGGCATCCAGCCCCCTGGGTGAGGGTGGTAGTAGTGGTAGGCATCCAGCCCCCTGGGTAAGGGTGGTAGTAGTGGTAGGCATCTGGCACCCCCATGGCTAAGGGTGGTAGTGGTGGTGGGCATCTGGCACCCCCTGGCTAAGGGTGGTAGTGGTGGTTGGCATCCAGCCCCCTGGCTTAGGGTGGTAGTAGTGGTAGGCATCCAGCCCCCGGCTTAGGGTGGTAGTAGTGGTAGGCATCTGGCACCCCCTGGCTAAGGGTGGTAGTAGTGATAGGCATCCAGCCCCCTGGGTAAGGGTGGTAGTGGTGGTGGGCATCTGGCACCCCCTGGCTAAGGGTGGTAGTGGTGGTGGGCATCCAGCCCCCTGGGTAAGGGTGGTAGTAGTGGTAGGCATCCAGCCCCCTGGGTAAGGGTGGTAGTAGTGGTAGGCATCCAGCCCCCTGGGTGAGGGTGGTAGTTGTGGTAGGCATCCAGCCCCCCTGGGTGAGGGTGGTAGTAGTGGTAGGCATCCAGCCCCCTGGGTAAGGGTGGTAGTGGTGGTAGGCATCTGGCACCCCCTGGCTAAGGGTGGTAGTAGTGGTAGGCATCCAGCCCCCTGGGTGAGGGTGGTAGTAGTGGTAGGCATCCAGCCCCCTGGGTAAGGGTGGTAGTAGTGGTAGGCATCCAGCCCCCTGGGTGAGGGTGGTAGTTGTGGTAGGCATCCAGCCCCCCTGGGTGAGGGTGGTAGTAGTGGTAGGCATCCAGCCCCCTGGGTAAGGGTGGTAGTGGTGGTAGGCATCTGGCACCCCCTGGCTAAGGGTGGTAGTAGTGGTAGGCATCCAGCCCCCCTGGGTGAGGGTGGTAGTAGTGGTAGGCATCCAGCCCCCTGGGTAAGGGTGGTAGTAGTGGTAGGCATCTGGCACCCCCATGGCTAAGGGTGGTAGTGGTGGTGGGCATCTGGCACCCCCTGGCTAAGGGTGGTAGTGGTGGTTGGCATCCAGCCCCCTGGCTTAGGGTGGTAGTAGTGGTAGGCATCCAGCCCCCTGGCTTAGGGTGGTAGTAGTGGTAGGCATCTGGCACCCCCTGGCTAAGGGTGGTAGTAGTGGTAGGCATCCATCCCCCTGGGTAAGGGTGGTAGTGGTGGTGGGCATCTGGCACCCCCTGGCTAAGGGTGGTAGTGGTGGTGGGCATCCAGCCCCCTGGGTAAGGGTGGTAGTAGTGGTAGGCATCCAGCCCCCCTGGGTAAGGGTGGTAGTAGTGGTAGGCATCCAGCCCCCTGGGTGAGGGTGGTAGTTGTGGTAGGCATCCAGCCCCCTGGGTGAGGGTGGTAGTAGTGGTAGGCATCCAGCCCCCCCCTGGGTAAGGGTGGTAGTGGTGGTAGGCATCTGGCACCCCCCTGGCTAAGGGTGGTAGTAGTGGTAGGCATCCAGCTCCCCCTGGGTGAGGGTGGTAGTAGTGGTAGGCATCCAGCCCCCCCTGGGTAAGGGTGGTAGTGGTTGTTGGCATCCGGCCCCCCTGAGTAGGGGTGGTGGTGCGCATTCCGGCCCCTGTGTGCATATGTGGCATTGGTGATGGGCATCCCACCTGTTGCTGGTGTAAGTAAATTCTGCATCCCTCTGTGTGTGTGTGATGTGTCGTGTACGTGTTGTATGTGTTTTGTGGTTTGTGTCTGACTTACCTTCTGCGCCGTACGTGCCTGTTCCTGTAGTAAATGTAGAATATTGGTATGATCGGGACGAAGGGATTCATGGTTGGTTCGTGTCGTTCGTCCTTCTCGTTGCTTCGCGTCGTCCTCGTCGCTTCGCGTCATCCTCGTCGCTGGCGTGTTTGCCTCGTAGCCGTGGATCGTGTTGTGGCGCGAATCGGAGCTTTTGTGCGCCTCTCCCGGATGCTTTGACGTGCCGTGCGTAGCGACGGGTTCGGCGCGTACGGAAAGCGCATCGTACTTGTTCGGCCGGACGAAGCTGCATTTTCCCTTCCGTGCAACTCGATTCAGCGTTTCCGGATTCGCCTCGGTCGGAGAACAGGACCTGGAATGGGTGAGTACGACTCGGCCGGATTCTGTGCTGTTGTGCGCATCGTACTTACTCGTTCGGTGTGCTGTACGGATCGGTCGGGAAACAGGCATTCGCATGGCTTTTTTCCCGACCGAATGGTATTGGGTGCGCCTCCGACCGAGATCGGAATCGGCCCCAGAGAGTTTAGGAGGAACAGTTAAATTTTTTCTTTATTAAGAGTATACCCAGAGACGGCCAAAAAATCACTAATAATATTAGAAATAGAGGCAATCGCTGATACAATATCCTCTGAAAAAATATGGACATCATCGGCGTAAGCGGCCGTTTTCAGTGTATACGATCCAAATTAAAAACCTTCAATACCCGTGTTCCGATTAAGTAAACGAAGAAGTGGCTCAATGGAAAGGAGAAAAAGAAGGGGTGAGAGAGGGCATCCTTGTCTAGTGCCTTGGCGAAGATTAAAAAAGAAGACGTAGTGCCATTAATACTGATATTAGCTTTTGATTGTGCATAGAGAGCCATAACCATATTAATAAAGGAATCACCAAGGTTATGGGATTCTAATGCTGCTTGTAAAAAGGCCAAGAAACTTTGTCAAAAGCCTTTTCGGCGTCAAGGGCAATCGCTGCCGATTGCAATGAGGAAAGTTTTGCCTTTTCTAAAATGTGACAGAAAGTCCGAATATTGTCTCTGGCAAGCCTACCCTTAACGAAACCTGTTTGGGTATCACGGATAAGATTGGGAATATGACCTTCTAGGTGTCTAGCTAAGATTTTGGCAAAGATTTTAGCTTCAATGTTCAATAGCAAAATTGGATGAAAATGTTTATGATCAGAATGATCCTTACCTTTTTTTGGGATGACTACAATAGTAGCCTCTGCGGCCGAGCCTGAAACCTTGCCAGAAAGAACATAACTATCAAAAATCTTCTTAAGATATTTTACTATTGAAGGAGTAAATGTCTTATAAAAGGCAATAGGAAAACTGTCCGGTCCGGGAACTTTACCCGAACGTGTAGCCTTAATAGCCTGAATAATCTCATCAGCATCAATTGGTTTCCCCAGTTCAGTCATGTCAGCATGTGAAATAGTATTAAAAGGGATCGAATTAAGAAACTGTTGTCAGGTGCTCTTGGTACACTGGTCCCGAGGTGTATAGAGAATTTCATAGAATTCTCAAAAGACCCCAAGGATTTTTTGGGTGTGGATCTTCTTTGACCCGGTTTTATTAGTAATGTGAGAAGTATGAGTAGCATTGGTATTTGTATTCTGATATTTTAGAGTGGCAGCCAACAACTTACCAGTTCTAGTCCGTAACAATAACTGACGGGATCTTTCAGCGTGCACTCCAATATAAGCTCTTTTAGTGACTATGGAGTTAAAAGAATACTTCAAATGTTTTATATCCTGCAGGAGTAATTTGTTGATAGAATGTCTATATAACTCCTCTGTGTGTTTAATGTCATCCCCCAAAGACTGAAGAGACTTTTTAATGTCGCTATTCCTTTTGGACATTTTTTTAATAATGTGACCCTGTATAGTACATTCAAACGCATCCCACAATAGTATTGGAGAGTTCACAGAGGATTCATTATCTCTGAAGAAATTATCAATCTCACCATTAAACTCTTTAACTTCACCATTATCTTCCAAAATTTCTGTGTTTAGACGCCAACTACGAGGACCTTTAGTATTTGTAAGATTAAGGATAGTTAAAGAGACTGCCGTGTGGTCAGAAACATCTATTGGATGAATCATAACATTTATAGTATATTTTAGAAGAGAGACGTTGACCAAAAGATAATCAATACGAGAGAAACTAGAATGTGGGGGGGGAAAAACGTGAAATCACTACCCGTAGGATTATGTAATCTCCATGCATCAACAAGATGGTGAGACGAGCGCATATTAAGCATATTTTTGTGCGCCCTAGGAGGTCGAAACTTAAAGGCAGAATGTCTATCCAAAATAGGGTCAAGGGGAAGATTAAAATCACCTCCAAAAATTGTTCTTGAGTTTTGTGGAATATCAGTGAGTTTTTTATTTATTGCTCGCCAAAAAAGTGGATCATCCATGTTTGTAGCATATAAATTAACAATGTATAGATCATCGGTACCATTAGTCAGGCGAGTAAGTAACCATCTGCCACTGATATCATGTTCAGCTGTAACTATAGACAAACCAGAACTTTTAGAAATATGGGTAATAACACCATTCTTCTTCCCAGAAGCCTCGGAGCAAATAATATCGAGTACCCGATCTTACCTCATAAGAAGAGCCTCTTTGAAACCTATCTGAGGGGTCCATTACGATGGCGGGTGGACTTTCAACGGAGCCAGGGACTGACCGCCAAAGTTGCGGCGGTCCCGCAATGCATATTATGATGCGCCCGCCACACTGGCGGGCGCATCCTGGACCTATTACATTGCGGGTGGATCTGCTGGCTGTAGACCGGCCCGCAATGCAATAGGAGTGCGCACATCATTGCCATGCATTACATGGCAGGCACCACGTGGTGCCTGCCACGTAGTGCATGGCAATGAGGGGGGGTACCATGGGTACCCCCCATGTGCAACCCCTACCCCCCCGGCCAATTGTGGAATAAAAATATCATGGACAATATCATACAATTAGAGCAAGTTTTAGATAAGAATTAAATGTAAATAGAAAGTCTATCATAAGATATCATTTCATAAGCAAACCATCATGACTATAATAGCATATAATTCAGGTTGGACATACTTAAAAAGCTAAATTGAAAAATGAGCAAATAAATTTCAAGTCGGTACATATAATGATATTAAACAACAATATAATTTATCATTCCGATGGTGATCAATGATATCACTAAATAGTATATTGTGTATAGATGAATTACCATCAAAAAAGAGCACCGAAAAAAGAAAGAAGTAGAATAAGAGGTGGAATAAAAGGTCAAACAGGAAATAGAATAAAGAGAAGAGTAGAGGAAAGAGTAGAGGATAAAGGATAAAATACTTACCTATCGCAAAGGGATTAGGGAGAAAAAAAATAAGGATAAGTCAAAAAATAGATACAGACATACAATCATACAGCCTCTATAGGGATATAAATCTAATAGAGCTAAATACAAAACAGAGAATTTTATAGCCCTGTATCCATAAATAAATCGAACAAGACAGTAACAGGACATAAATATCAATATACGTTTATTACAAATTTATCTATGGAGTTCATTCAAATAAAATCTAAAAAGGAATGCATAATATATAACATAAATGACCAACTGTAAAGTTGTGAAATAAAAATATCATGAACAATACCATTCCGCTAAGACAAATATTAGATAAGTCTTAAATAGAATAACTATCATAAAATGTCATTTCATAAGTGAAACATCATAACTATAATATAAAGAATTGTACAACTGTCATATCAGTGGTGATCAGCGATACCATGAAATAATATATCCCATGTATATAGATTACTGCCTAGAAAAGAGCACTGAACAAAGAAAGAGGTAGAGTAAGAAGTAGAATAAAAAGTTGAGTAAGAGAATAGAAACAAGAATCGAATACCTACCTATAGCAAAGGAATTAGAATAAAGGAAAATAAAGATGAGAAGAAAAATAAATGCATACACACAGTCATATAGTTGAAATAATATACGTGAAAAGAAGCATATCAATTAAGTAGACCAGCATTGTACAGAACAAAACTGTCGGAATGTGAACCCAAGTGTAACTAAATACAGTACAGAGGATTGCATAGACCTGTAAAAAAGAATACAATTAATAGAGTATGACTAATCGAGAATGAGCGAAACATCAGTGTAATTACCACCAATTGTAGAATGAGCTCAAAATCCAGCAAAAACTAAAGAAATTGTGGGCAGAACAAAAAAGATAGAACTAGTGTATGTATTAGATAAGTGAAAGAACATTAGAAACAGACCAGGTCAATAAATACAAATCATTAGGGGTGAGAAGTACCAGGAAGAGAATCTGAGTCCATCTGAGATTCAAATTGATTATCCAAGAATGTCGAAAGATCTGAAGGTTCATAAAAGATTTGTGGACAACCTTTGAAAGTGATCCAGAATCTTGAGGGACCAAAAGAAGAGAATGGAATATTCATATCAGTGAGTCTCTTGCATAGATTCAGGAAGCCTTTATGAAGGATTACTGTGTCTCTGGCAAAATCTTGTGAAATAGATATTCTGTGACCTTCCCATTGTATTGTCTCGGTCTTCCTCATTTGTGCCAGAATTTGATCCATATGTTGATGGCGCAGAGGTTTAAAAATTAGAGTCCCTGGACAAGACATTGTTCTTGGTTTAAAAGTTTGGACCCTGTGAGCACGCTCCATCTCAAAGTCTTTATTGAAAGAAATATTCAGGGCATTTGGGATCCAAGTAAGCAAGAAATCAATTACTGAAGGAGCAGACTTCTCACAATCCTCCGGTAATCCAAAATATGAAGATTACTTCTTCGATTCCGATCTTCTTGTTCTGTTAGATCCCTCCTTAGTGAAGTAATGGAATGCTCCAAATTTTGGATGTGCTTTGCTTGTTTATTTGTAAAGTCTTCCACACTACTTATTCTCATTTTCGCTTTAGAAATACGTAGTGAAAGAGTTTTAAGATCATTACGAATTGCAGCCACCTCTACCTGAAGTAAGTCAGTATTCGTTTTGGTAATTGGTGCAATATCATGAACAGTATTGAGCTTAAGTAAAATTGCTTCCAAAGTTGAGGCAGACTCAAGACTCCCCTTAGCTGGTGATTCCGGATTAGGTGAGTCCTGTTTGAAGCGCTTTAAATTACCCTTTGAGTCTCTGTCTTTGGTATTAACACTCATGCCTTCCACCATTGGATAAGATCTTAACAACTGCAATTAGATAAGCTTAGTATGGTTAGAAGGAGCAGGTAAGGTGATGTATGTCCTTAAAGGTCAGAGTGAAGAATATACTCTCCAGCAGCCAGCCAAATTCTTCCTGCCTTGACGACAAATCAATAGGGAGCACCAAAGCAAAATACTATCATGGCCACATTACGTCACATGGAAAGAACAACCAGAACTACAACCAGGCTCAATACCAGATTATAGATATTCTATTGAAGAGCTCAGTATGAGACGAAGTTTCAGTCAGCTGTCGCCATTTTGAAGCCTCCAATTATGAAGAGAAAGCAGCCTTGCGCAATACTTGATATCTATGAACACAGCGCTGTATCAAGCAAAAATAAAGCAGTACAGTACCTTAGCCAGCCTCAAATGAACATTTAGGAGCTTTAATAATGAAACTCAGCATCCATATGTCGTGTTGTGTGGAAAATTGCACCGACGACTGCCATTTTGGAAAACATCGCGACACAGCTCTTTTTCATGTCGCAGCCTCAAAATAGGTGACACGAGGAAACAAAACACTCCCTGACATTCCTTAGCTGTTCCACCGCTCTCTGAGGCTGAAGGGCGATTAAAAAACACCTGTAGCGCATAGCTATTGAGCATCTGAACAGGCAGTGTCACAGAGCCCAAGAGAATGCAGTCATCTCCTCTGTGCATCAAGCCACGCCCCTATATTTATGAACACAGCGATGTGCCAAGCAAAAATAATGTAGCACAGTACCTTAGGCAGCATCAATTGAACAGTTAGGAGCTTTAATAATGAAATTCAGCTTCCATACGTCGTGTTGTGTGGAGAATTGCACCGACAGCCGCCATTTTGAAAAATATCGCAACACAGCTCTTTTTTGTGTCGCAACCTCAAATTAAGTGATGCGAGAAAACAAAACATTCCCTGACATTCCTCAGCTGTTCCGCTGCTCTCCGGAGCTGAAGGGCGATTGAAAATCACCCGCAGGGCATAGCAAATGAGCGTCCGCACCGGCAGTGTCACAGAGCTCAAGAGAAAGCAGCCATCTCTGCTGCGAGTCAAGCCATGCGCCCCCCCAGGGTTGATGCATTCTAAACGTATTTTTACTGGTCGCAAATGGGCTGATTCTGTGCCCTGGCCCATTTGCGACCGGTAACAAGTTTGATGAATGTGCCCCTTAGCTTTTATATCAATTATTTTTGTAAAATAAAATTATATACTTGCTATTTTTAGTAGATGAAGTGTCTTTCGTTGATGTTGTTGTTTTGTTGAATTTTGTAGAAGCTGTAAAAAGAAAAGTTTTTGTTAGCTATATTTTGTATTTTTATTAAATGTATTAATTTTAAATACTTTAGTTTCTTTTTTGGTTAAGTTATATACTTACTTTGTTATATAGTTTTTATAATGTTGATTTAAATTTTGTTGTGCATGGAAATCTTTGTCTTGTATTTCCTATGTGGATTTTTATGAGGTTTAATCTGTGACATTTAAATAAATACATGTAATAGTTTTAGTTAATTAAATAAAAAAAGGCGAATTATTTATATTTTGTTATAAAGTTTTGTTCTTATCTGTATTGATGGATTTTCGATATAGTTGGATGTGTAGTTCTTTTTCCTTCTGTGTTCTCTCTTTCGCAAAGTATCCTTCTTTCTCCTTGTTTGTCCAGTGTACGGTAAAAGTGGTGTTGATTAATTCATTGTTTTTATAGTGTTAATTTAATTAGTTTGCTTTTTCTATTGGTTTGTGTTGCTTTATTTTAAATGTATTAGTCGAGATAGCCTTTTTGAATTTTTTAGCAGTTATCTTTAAATTAGTTTAATATTTATAATGTTTATTTAATGATTGTATTTATTTTGTTTATTGTTGTTATTTAAATTTATATGTAAATAAATCTAATTTAATTTATTTATATATGAAATATATTGTTAGTTTATTTTCGGTCGGTGTGATATATTTTTAATATTGTATTGTTTATTTATTTATTTATTTGTGTTTGTATTGTTATTGTATTTGTTTTAATTAATGTTAATAATTTTTTTAATAATTTGTAAAGTTTATATTAAATATTTGGTATATGTAATTTAATTATATAATTGTAAATACTATATTTTTATGTTTAAATGTTCTTTTCTATATATTTTATATGTTTTTCATCGATATTTGTGTTGTCGATATTGTTATTATCGATGTTTTTGGTGTGTTTCATTTTATTTTAATGTTATTGATATTTTTGTCTGCTTTATTTTTGTTGTCGATATTTTTGTCATTGATAATTTTTTTAACGATATTTTTTTATCAATATTTGTGTAATTTCTTTTTTATGAATAGGATGTCGATATTTTTGTATATGATATTTTTTCTGCTATATTTCTGTAGTTCTAGGTTTTAGGATTTAGTTCCCTGGCGCAGCACCAAGAATTTGGAACGCTCTCCCCCCTAACATTAGAAAAATCTCGTCCATCGCTGCTTTAAAAAATGCAGCCAAATCCTTTTTTATGAGCAAACTCCTTCCATAAATCCAGCAGACTTGACATTATCTGAGGACCCTCTTGTTCAATACACACGCTACCACACTTCGTCCACTAACATCGTTCTGGTCTTGTAAATATGATAGTCAAGCACAAATGTCTCTCTCACAAATCAACTTAATTTATGACTTTGTAACATAACTGTTTCTAGTAACTTGCTGTACAGTGATCTGGTCTACTGAAACTGCATGATGCTCAGGTTGTTCTATGGTGAAAGACATGCAAATGTAATGCGCTCTGATACCCTATTAGGGTCATGTCCGCGCTAAATAAAACACCAAATAAATAAAAAATAAATAAATAAATAGGAGTTGATGTTGTATCAGTGAACCGAGCTTATCATTACTGCCTCATAACCCTAATTAGCAGCATGTGCAGCATGCAGTAACAAACGACCATCTGCTTCTATGTGTGTACTATTTAGATCGGGCACTTTGTGGCTCTCTTCAGATGTGATTTTGTAGTATTTATCTTCACAGTTCGCAAACAGTGTTTTATTCTAAATTTTTCAAAATTCCTAGATTTCCTCCATTCGTTAACAAGAAATGCGATAAGAGTTGTTTTATTCCTCATGTGGCTTAGGAATGTCCTCCACTGTCTGACAATCTATGAAGGTGAGATCTTCTGTAACTGGTGCCCGAGTTCTTCACAGCTGATTGTTCTCATTGTACGTATCAAACATAACATCAATTCTTTGACTCCTATTTCCTTTCCTCAAAGCCATGTTCAAGACAGACATAGCCACCTCACCAAAGTTTGATTCCTCTCCTTTTACGTTATGAACAAGAACCATACCATCAATCAGTGTGGCTGAATTTCCAAGTATTTTCTCAGTAGAGGTGACGTTTGTCTGCAAGTATGTTGCTAAAACAGCTTTGTTTGTCTTTTGCAACAGACCTTCTGGAGTTGCTAAAACCCATGGTAAAGGTCCTATGGGATGAGAGAGTACATCTGCCATTTTAAGGTTCCAATTCTGTGCTGTCACAATGATTCGACCAAATAGTGCTTTGTCTTCTTTAATGATGATTGTACTGCCATTGCTGTTCACTGCATTCTTCTTGGACATGTTAATGAATGTTTTTTGTTTTTTCATTTTCGTTGGGTCATGAAACTCCTTAATAGGTGGATTATTCTCAAGTTGCTCAAGTCTGAAGTCTGTATAGAACAGTACACCCATTACAAGCGCCTTCATTATTTTGGATACCATATCTTGAGATGCCTTTTTTTGCTGTGGAGAGACTAATGAGATCATGTGGCCCACCAAATGGGTTTATGAAGGTTTGAACCAGACTAACAGCTCTCGTAAAAGTATCTTCATCTTTTTCAATTTGTGACCTATGTAGGTCTGCGTGAGTAAGATCTGATTTGTTGTTACAATCCAATTCCCTTATCTGACCCAAAAAGGCACTTCTGTGTTCAGCCATCATATAATATCTTTTCACATCACCAGCCTTGAGGTTGAACCTGGTTGTACCACCCAGAGTATGTGTGTCTTTCTTGACTGTTACCTCTATCGCTTGACCGACCAGAATTCATCCAAACGGATTAACATCTGACAGTTGAACTGAAAAGCATCCACTGATAAAGTTGTGGTGTATCTCTGGATGTTTCAGTGCAAGTAATGTCATTTCGGTATAGTATACAGGAAGATATCTAGCGTAGTTCATCCTGTAATACGCAAAACACCATGGGATCATAGAGCGTATGACAGTAAGATGTAAACGCTAATTTCCTTCTCGAGCAGCAAGAAGGAGAGCCAGCAAGACATTTTCAACAATATCCACATGCGACATCCAAAATGCAGAAAGATTGCCATTGTCATGATGAAGATGTTCCAGGAATACATCCCAAAGCTGTTTTACATCGGCAAAGGCAGCATTCTGAGGTTGTCTAATCTCTCTTGGCATGAGTCTTTTGCAAAGCCACTAACATCCTCAGTGACGGAGTAGACTGCATGAATGTTCTCTTCGTAATTCTTCTCCACCGAGGGGATAAATTCCAACCAAGCCATTCTCAACATAGCTTCATATACTCACTTGTGTATTCGAACTGCACGATTGTACATATGACCTAATCCTTCTGCTATCATGTCTGATTTGATGCAAAGGTCATAAAGGCCATCATCTTGGAAGCATTTTCTCATAATGGACATGATTCTGTCGTACGTTGCGTTATGCTTCCACATCATCTCAGTTGCTTTTGCATAGAGAGCTTGATCCATGACCACTACAATTTTTGCCAAATGCAGTGATTCCCAAATTAGCTCTGACTGTTTAAAAATGTCAGAAACAGTTGTCAACTCAGTTGCAGGGGCAGTAATGATGGGCAAGTAATCTTGTAGACCACTAACTAGGTCTCTAGTACTGATGTTAAATCCTGTCCAACTTGGTGTTATCTGTGTGAAACTCGCTTCCTGTCTTGTAACAACCCAGATTATGTTCTTATTTTGTGCACGCTTCAATTGGGCAACACATTCCGGCATAACTTCGGTACTTGTCATCAATGGCTGAGGCCCATCTCGTTCACCAGAAACATATATGAACAATTCTTCAGTTTTTGTGGTGGTCAATGTTCTTTGCTTTTGTTTCTAAATGCTTTGGAAAGGAGCTTTAAAAGGTATTGATCATAGAATATCCCTATATGCCAATGACATACTCTTATACCTGGTCAACCCATATAGGTCAGTTCACAGGGTCCTTCATATTTTCCAGTTGTTTGGTAGCTACTCAGGATACAGAATAAATTGGACAAAATCCCTCATGTTCCCACTGACTGGTGAGGTTCCGCAGACACTGGTAGACGCTACTCCCCTACTGATTAAATCAAAGTTTACATACCTCGGCATGCAGATTTCCTTAGAGGAAGATACTTTTTTGACCGATAACCTGTATCCCCAATTACAGAGACTTACCAGTGACGTGGAACACTGGAGGAAACTGCTGGTATCCTTGATGGGTAGAGCAGTCTTTTTTTAAATGATGTCACTGCCTAGACTATTGTATGTGTTGCAGAACACACCATATATGATACCCAAGAAGGTATTCAAAGATATAAACACCGAACTGCGCAAACTCCTCTGGGATGGCGGAAGTGCTAGGATAGCCCTGGGTAAGCTTCAGAGGGGAGTCTACAAGGGAGGGCTGACAGTCCCAGATATAAACAAATACTACTGGGCCTCGCAATTGATAGTGGTCAATGACTGGATATTCTCAGATCATGGAGATCCGGCATTCAGGGCAGATCATTGGGTGACGGGAGAGAGGGGACAGCCTGCAACACTATACTGTAAACTATACTGTAGACGCAGGGAAAAACTGCTTCCCCCACACACGCGGACAGCTGGATGGGTCTGGAAAGAATCGACAAAAGACACGGGCTGGAATAGTAAATTGAAAGGAAGAACGCCACTGTGGGATAGCGATCAGTTGGTAGAGGTGGGGGCACTGAGAGGGACCTCTAAAAAGTGGGAAGTGCTTGGAATTAAAAGGTTATAAGACGTTTGGAGAGGTCAGAAACAGTTCACTTTGCATGAACTTAAAAGCGAATAGGACCTGGCGGAAACTGAAAGGTATAATTACAATCAAGTCACGCCCTACGCTAACACCTTAAAGAGGATGAGACCCTCCCAGATTACTCACCCCTGGAAGATAGACTAATGATGGACCTGATGGAGAAAAAGGCCACCTCATTAACATACAAAAAACTGTTATACAACTCTCCCAACCCAATAGATCCCCTCCGGATGGCGTGGGAAGGAGATTTAGGGATGTTAGAGGATGACGATTGAGAAGAGGCAGTAAAAAGCCCCTGGGAAGTTGCTGTTAGAGCCAGGTTCTGCTTGGTACAGTTACGCATTCTCCGCAGGTCCTATGCCTCTAGGACGTTACTATATAGATTTGGACATGGTTTGTCCGACTATTGTGCTTGGGAATGTGGTGAAATTGGTTCATTTTTTCATATTATATGGGATTGTAAATATATTAATGAATACTGGAAGGCGGTGACGAGTGTCATGACAGAGGTCACGGGGATAGAGATCCCAGCAGAGCCACGCTGGCTGTTATTATGTGTGATGGGGGAGGAAAAATGGCCGAAATACACAACTATATGGTTAAGAGTGACTGCGATGGTAGCAAAACGGAATATAGGGAGGAAGTGGGGGGCACGACACACACCTGACTTGAGAGAGTGAGAAATGGACCTGGATTGGTGCTCCAGCGCAGAGAAGGTGATATACAAAGCCAGAGGACATCCACACAAGTGGGATAAAATCTGGGGGGATTGGAAGAAGTATTGCGGGTACTAAGGCTAGTGGAAGAGGTGTGGGGGACCAGACTTTAGATTAGATTATAGCAGCCGCAGTCCGAGCAGGTAACAGTGGTGGGGCGGTGGGGCCGTGTAAGGGGGGATTCCGAGGGAAAATTAATTATTTATTTAATTTTCCCTCTGCATCGTCCCTCGGAATCCCCCCCTACACGGTCCCACCACCCCACCACTGTTACCTGCACGGACCGCGGTTGGATTATAGACCTTCCTAATGAAGACTCAGGGTTGTCAAAAGACACGTGAATGTCGTTTAACTGAAAACGAAAGATGATAACATTGAACTGTATAATCGTGGTACTGTGATTGTGTGACCTGTACTGAGCTTTGTTCAATAAAAGAAGCAAAAAAAAAAGGTATTCATCAAAACAACTTTGGCTGCACAGCTATACAGTGGACCCAATGAGTTGGCCCCTTACCAGTAAGAGTCTCTTCCAGCTCATCAATGTTATCCCATGCTAAGTTACTGAAGACATGAGACTGAATGCTGGCAGGAAGAACAATTTGCTCATATAAGGTAGCAGCAAGTTTCTGAAGACACAAGGCGGTATCATTTTTTTCCAGTTGTGAGTATGAAATCCCAAGTCTGTTTAGAGTGTGAATGATTTCAACACTGCCTGTCAGCGTTTTTACGGCGTATGGGGGCAACACTTGCTTGGGGGGTTTCTACTGGCCATTTGTGACTGCATAGATAATGTCCTGACTGAATGATTGCATAAGTAAGGCGACCCTTTTGGACGGCTTTGTGTTTTCTGGATCTCCTGTCAGAAGTCCTAATAGGAACTGTTTAAGGTAATCAGGCACTGTAAATTAATCTTTATCAATGTCTGTTGGATGTTGATGTCGTGTTTGTTTGAATCATTGTTCTTATGTGCAATGATGTTTGATCAACGATCTGTTGCCTTTTTTTTTTGATTTGTCAAAAACCTTTATTGAACGAATTGCACAGCAAGGTTACAAGATTGCACCGTTTCAAGACATCATGTACAGGCATACAATATGTTACAGCGAAGGGTACCTCGGACACCTAACACCTGAGATCAATACAGAGAAGAAAATATCGTGGGAGCGCTAGGTCAATAAAATGAGCCACAGAGGGAGGCATCATATGTGGGGGGGGGGAAGGCAGGTGGAGCAGCAGGGAGTGAGAGCAAGGAGAAAGCAACTCATTGACCTTCACCGGCGGCCCGCGGGGCGCCGGCGGGGAGCGCTGGAGAGGTCACCGGGCGCTGGGGATTGTGACTTAAGAGATAGGACACGAGTGGACCCCATATGTCAATTGGGGGGGATCTGGCTGGCATAAGGTCCCAGAATTCGGACAGGAGAGTCTGACAGCGCGATGCATCTTCAAGCCAAAGGGCTACCTTAGGGGCAGGCCTGCGGCCCCAGCACATGGAGACCCTACGCCGCGCAAGGACAAGCAACATGGCAATCAAGCGGCGGGAGGCATCTGGGCAAATTTTAACGAAGCCTAATAGACAAAGCAGAGGGTCGGGCTGGACCAACGACGAGGTGATTGCAGTAATAGCGGCGCAAACCTCGCGCCAATATGCGGAGACCTCGGGGCACAGCCAGGCGAGGTGGGAGAAGTCAGCCGCGGGAGCAGAGCAGCGCAGGCATCTATCATTGGGAATGAGTCCCATCTTATGCAGTTGGGCAGGAGTCCGATAGAGCCTATGTAAATACTTAAAGTGGATGAGGCGCAGACGGTAATTTGGAGATAGGCATTTGATCTGTTTGCAGCAATAAAGCCAGTCATCTTGAGGTATTTCCATACCCAGGTCCTCGCCCCACGCCACCCGTGCCCTGTCAGTGGAACTGGAAGATGCCGCCATTGTGAGGCCGTAAATTTTAGTGACTAGTTTCTGAGGAGAGGGGAACGCGTAAAGGAGGTCGAGAGTGGCCATCAAGGGGGGGGCTGGGGAAACGAGGGGTGAAGCTCCCTGCAGACAGCCCTGAGTTGATAGTATAGCAGGGTGTCCATTGGGCCAGAGTCAGCAGCAAGTGAGAAGAAAGTGTCCCTGGGGTAGAGGTCCGACACTGTAGAAAGCCCCAGGCGAGTGGCATGTTTAACCATCCCAGAAGACTGGAGAGGAGGAAAAGCCGGGTGATGAACAATTGGCATCGAGTTCGCGGAGAGCATACCAGAGCCAGAAAATTTACGGAGACCCTCCCAGGCCCAGCGTAAGGTCTCAACCGTATCGATCTCAGTACGTGGGAATTTCGCCGGGGCGAACAAGGCGGCCGCGAGCAGCCATGGGGCGGCAAGGTCGGCCTCCACCGCAACATGAGGCTGAAATGGGGTGGGATGGAGCCAGAAATGAAGAAAACTGGCCTGGGCACTAAGGGCATAGAGTTTGAAATCCGGAGTGCCAAGACCGCCGCGCGACATCGGGAGGGTAAGAATATTATATGCGATCCTAGGTTGTCGACCGGCCCAGACTAGAGTGATGAGCAAGGAGCGGACCTTGCGGAAGAAGTGGGCAGTAAGGGGGATGGGAACATTGACAAATAAATATAAAAACTTCGGGAGCACCACCATCTTGGCGATGGCTATGCAGCCGGCCAGCGATAGGGGCAACCGGCTCCAGAGGGGAATCTTGGACTCAAACCAGTCTACTGCGCGGCCAAAGTTAGCTCTCCAAAGTTCGTCCACATCCCTACTTAGCCAGATGCCTAAGTACCTAGTGGGGCCCGACGCCCATACGAAGGGATAGTCCGAAGTGAAAGGCACTGTGGCGTCCGTTAGGGGGAACAGCACGGACTTGTTCCAGTTCACTTGGATACCAGAGTAGCCCCCAAACCGTATCACCTCACGAACCAGAGGGCTGAGGTTCTCCTGAGGATTGCGGACATAAAGAGTAACATCATCCATGTACATGGAAACTAGAAGGGCGCGAGTCGCAAAGCCGATGCCCTTCTGGGTATGATGCTGACGAAGTCTAGCAGCAAGGGGTTCCATTGCGATGGCAAAAAGCATGGGTGAAAGCGGGCACCCCAGCTGGGTGCCACGTCCGATCGAGATGGGCTCAGATATTTGACCATTAATCCGGAGACGGGCAGTGGGAAGGGTGTAGAGGAGTTGTACTTTCCGTATGAAGACCGGGCTGAAGCCCAGGCGGGGGAGGAGATAAAACAGGAAAGGCCACTCTAAGGTATCGAAGGCTTTGGTGGCGTCAAGCAGGGCGGCCACTGCCGGGAGCGCTGGGTTTATTTGATGTAGGACAGAGAAGATGGTCCGAAGGTTGTGGGAGGTCGCGCGGCCGGGGATGAAACCGGACTGGTCTGGGCGGGCAATGAGCGGCATAAGGGGGAGAAGACGGGAAGCGAGTAGTTTGGCGAAGATTTAATTGTCCGTATTAATTAGGGACAAGGGACGATAGGAATCTCGTAGCTCAGGGGGTTTGTCAGGCTTTAGGAGTAAAGTGAGTAAAGCCTCGCGGAGCGAAGGGGGAAACTGACCTGTCTCAAATGATTCATTATACATGGCAGCTAAGTGTGGGACCAGAATAGGAGCGAAGGATTTATAAAAGGAGGCTGGCAGACCATCCAAGCCGGGGGCCTTGTCACCGGGCATGCCATTAATTGCGGCTAGGATTTCTTCTTTAGAGAAGGGCTCATTGAGGAATTCCCGGTGGGGTTTGCCAAGCCAAAGGAGCTGAAGGGTGTCAAAATATTGGTCAAGAACCTCACGCGAATGCAATAAAACGCTCTTTGATTTCTTCGGGGGAGGTGATTCTAGCTGGGCCACCATCCTGAAGGGCAGTGATATAGGATGCAGCGCGAGGAGGACGGAGGAGGTTGGCAAGGGTTTTGCCAGGGCGATCGCCCTCCCCAAAGCGGCGCGCACGCGCCTCCCTGCCGAGAAACGCGAGTTCCCGATTGGCCTCATCGGTGAAGTCGGTGAGTTTCCCTCGGATCTTGGCAAGCGTGTCGGGGTTGGGGTCCTGGGAGTGAGAAGAGTCCAGGGCCTTTATCTCCATCTCCAATTTGTCAAGGGTGCCGCGGATAGAGCGTAAGACGCCAGATTGCTAGGAAATACACTCCCCACGGATGACGGCTTTGAAACCCTCCCAAAGAGTGGAGGGGGAGTCGACGGTGCCATCGTTGAGCTCGAAATAATTAGTGATTGCAGTTTGTATTTCGTCACAGAAGACTGAGTCACGCAGCGCATTGGGGGGAAGTCGCCAGGAGAACGCCCGACGCGGGGATTGTGGGAGGCGCAGGCAGAGGCGGACGGGAGCGTGATCTGAGAGGGTGTGCGCCATATGATCTACAGAGGTGAGCCAAGAGAGGGCGACCGGGGAAGTGATCCAGAGTTCCAGGCGGGACCAGCAGCCGCGGGAACCAGTGATGCAGGTGCCCTCGCGTGCCTCGGGGTGAGTGTGGCGCCACGCGTCATACAATGCGTTATCAGTGAGAATGGAGCTGAGGAGTGTAGCTGCGCGCAGGTGAGAGGCGTGAGGGCCGGAACGATCTAGTGTGGTAGACAGTGTTACATTAAAATCTCCCCCCCCCCAGAGGAGCGCGGCAGGGCTTAGGGATGAGATATGGTGCTAGACTTGCGTGAAGAAGTCCGGGTCGTCACTATTGGGGCCGTACAGTGCAGCGAGCGTCAGAGGTTGGGCCTGCAAGGTGCCATGAAGGATCACAAACAGCCCCCGGGGTCAATAACCACCTGCGAGGTCTGCTACGGAAGTCCCTTGCGTAACAGGATGGACACCCACCGAGAATAATTCGAATAAAAAGAGGAGTGTATTTCGCACCAGTGCCTGGAGAGAAGTCTGGAGGAGGTAGCAGATAGCAGGTGGGTCTCCTGTAGAAAACAGATGTCCACTTTGTGCCGAGTGAGGTGGGCATGGACCAGGCGCGCCTTGTGGTGGTCGTTAAGGCCACGGACGTTCCAGGTCCAGAAGGTGGTGTCTGTCATGGTGCCATGTCAAGGCGAGAAGTGTCGAGGAAAGTGGTGCGTGAGGCAGGAACTTCGTGTAGAAGCATGGAGTGGTGCTGTATGTAGCAGAGGGAGGAGCGCAGTGCAAAAGCAAAGGAAGTGCAATAAGGCAGCATAGTCAAGAAAACCAGTACTGAAACGAACACATTGGCCTCAGAGGGAGGCAACAAACCCCAGAAACCCCCACCCTACCACCCACACCAACCCCCAAATCAGGCTGCGATACTACCCGCACCCACCCCGGGAACCCACAACTGGGAAGGGAGAAGTCTATGTCCAAGAAGGGAATCATCCCGGGGAGGCATGGCGTCGCCCAGCATACACCCCTGCCAAGAAATCAGGGTGGCCAAGCAATGTGTCGGAGCAGACCGCAGTAGTAAGGGCGCCAAAGAGTCAGGGGCATCTGGCCCAAGGCATGTCCGCGAGACAAAGAGCCCTGTGTGGAGAGAGAATGCAAAGTGGGCCACAACAAAACAGGTGATCAAACAGCACGCAGGGGAGCCAGCGGAAAAGCCAGCGTTACATTACAGTTCAGTCATTGTCACTCAGGTTGCAGTCGGCGGTGGCTTGAGAGTTAGCTGGAAAAGAGCGATGTGGCCGATCCAGTTTCTTCCCAAAGGCCAGAGCGTCCTTAGGATTCGGAAAGACGAGCGTCTTGGAGCCTTGCCTGACACGCAGTGTAGCCGGATAAGCTAGGGAGTATAAAACTTCATGCTTTTGGAGGATCCGTTTTTCGGGGAGGAACTCTCGGCAAGCAGCTTGCACCGCCATGGTGTAGTCAGAGTAAAACGACAAGGAGTTGCCCTGATGACGGATCTCGGCCTTTTCCCTGGCTGCTCGAAGAATGGCGTTGCGGTCCCTGAAGTTAAGGAGTTTGGCGATGATTGGGCGAGCTGGCAGGCCGGGGCGAGGACCGAGGGAGCGGTGGGCCCGCTCGACGATGAAGACTGAAGAAAGGACCTCACCAAAGATCTCACGGATGAGTTGTTCAACAAAGTCCTCCATTCGCAAGATATTGGTGGATTCGGGCACGCCCGTGATGCGGAGGTTACTCCTGCAGGAGCGCGCCTCCAAATCCTCATTTTTGTTTCGTATCAGCTCCAGTACCTTATCCATTTGGAGAAGCTTTTGACGATCCTGAGTGGCGGCGTCCTCAGCGCCAGAGACCTTCGATTCAACGTGGAGTAGGAGAGCATCGTGAGAGTCCACTCTGGCCTTGACCGTGTCCAAACGGGATGACAGCTGTTCAAGCTGGGCCGCAATACCCATGACAGCGGACTTGACCTCCAGCATGATGGACTTGAGGTCGTCTTCTCGAGTCGAAGCCATCTCTGCGGGGGGAGCAGAGTCGCCCCCATCAGCTACCGCGCCATCCTGGCGAGTTTGCCTGCACTGGTCGAAGGCGATCTTTGGCTGTTTGGGATCGGCCTTCCCCATGGCCGGGCAGAGGTTAGTGGGGGGAGCAGCCAGGCAGCAGGAGGGGGGCTACAGCTAGGGGACAAAGTGGCAGCGTCCTCGGGCGTGGATGAATAGTGTGGGCTCAGGAAGGCAGGGCGAGGAGGCAGTGTTGCAGGCCCTGTATCAGCAGGTGATGTCCGGGCCAGATGCGGGGTGCGGTAAGGAAGTTGTGAAGAGCGCTCCCACGACGGTATGCTACGGCGAGTGCACCAGCGGGCCCGCGGGTCCCAGCAAGGGGATGGCTAGGAGGGCGGCGCGGTAGCATTGCTGAACTGGCGGGGAAGAGCAGAGAAATCGTGCAGGCGGGTGCTTCCCGGTGTGACGTGGTCCCAGCGGTGATGAGCTGATGTAGGTGCCGCAGAAGATGATGGAGCCGCGGGGGTAGTAGCAGCGGGGAGGCTTGGGGGGTGTCCAGCCTCCGGCGCGGGGCCAAAACAGTGGAGCCAGCGAGTATAGGCACTAGTGAGGTGCCTAAGCGGTCATGCCGGAGGAGAGGGCCCCACGGATTGGCTCGCACTCCCCCAACCCCGCCGCAGAAACCCCCGCAGCAACAGCGCTCACCTGAGGTCATCTAGAGTCAGGCAGCCGGGCCCCCAGAAAGCCGCCACAAGAAGGAGAGGCGTGATGCGCCGCCGGCCGCAAAGGCTGCGCTCAGGTATCTGAGGGCCGAGGCCCCCCAGCCGGCGTCAAGTCCAGCAACGAGATCACGGTGGACACCAGGTGCGGCCCCCGGTGCAGTCAGGGGTAGAGAGCGTGGCGGCAATGCAGGGCTAAGAGTCGGGCACCAAGTGAGATGGCAGCAGCTAGGTCCGGCCGCAAGGTGGTGGTAGCAGGCGGGAGGCCGGAAGGCCGAGTCCGGAGGAGGGCCGAGGTGTTTCTGGCGGCTGCAGCGGAGCACCGTGAGGAGCCGGGGAGCCGCACCAAGAGAGGGCAACAGACAGCGGGGAGTCGCGAGGGGAGCGCTGCCCACTTCGACAGGCCCAGTGGAGGTGAGCCAGCGTGGCGGGCACCAGTGAGGGGAAGATGGCGCCCGCGCGAAGGAGAGGCCCGGGCCGGTCGGTACGGCTCACGTGCCCCCGGTCCCGCCACCGGATGCCCCCACCGCAGCAGCACTCACCGGCTCTGGCTGTCAGGGGGTGCCGTCAGTCTTCAGGCCACAGCTCCGGGCACGGGAGGCCGCAGTCGAGAGGAGCCAGGAGGATCGGTCCGTGCCAGAAGGAGAGCGCGGGCTCAAGGAGCAGGCCCGGCGGCGAAACCCGGCCCAACAGCGGCATAGGAGCCCAGGAGTGGAAGCAGATGGTGCCCCAGGACAAGGTGAGTCAGGATGGCATGGCGTCGGTGGGGTACGATAAAGAGGTCTGCAGGATGACTGGCGGATAATCAGCTTGGCCTGCAGAGCCCACTCAAAGTGCATCCATCTTGCAGCCGGCTAAGCCACGCCCCCCGTTCATGTCTGTTGCCTTAACCTTTAAAACTGATAATTCTCTTTTCAAACTCTGGGTTTCTCTTACAATGTCCTGTAGCATGACACTATCTAATATGCTTCTTGGTTGATTCGTCTATTCCCTGTATTCCTCTGTGTGTCATGAGGGTTTCAAGCCTTTGAGTGAGAGTCATCCCACGTATTACCTCTTTGTTAGGAATGTTCTAATGTATTGAAATAGTTCATATGCTTAATCACTCATATTTTTGTAGCGATCATCGGTTTGAATGCTAGATGCATGATCTTCCTCCTTTGCTTTAACCCTTTATAGTTTGTTTAACAAGATGCATGATAATGGGCTTCTGCAGCCACCATGTCCCTACTACAAACTGCTAAGAACTTTGAATCACAATTAATGGTTGCACATTCTCAAAGTCTTTTGTCAACTCTAAACTCCATGGCCTTGATTAATTTCTCACGCATTGATGTTACCTTGTAGCATTTTCTCTTTCCATAACATATACATTCTTCAGCATACACGTTTGACTTAAATGGTGCTCTTCTGTTTAAGCGTTCGCTCGTGTCCTCACTCATTCCAGCATCGTCACTAACACTTGCTTCAGCTTTTCGCCTACTAGCCTGTATATTTTTCTTCATAGTAAACAGGCTCCTGCACTTCCTGTGGCAAAACACTTGGGGAACCATGTTGCTTTCCACATTTCTAATAATGTCTAACAGCGGAATGTGATTCCTTACTTGAGCTGCCTCTAACAGAGTTTTCCATGATGAGTAGTCCTGTGGGCTTGTCAGCGTAACTCCGTATATGAATTACACTCTGGGGATCAGAGGGACAGGATATGCTTGTTTCAGCTTTTTTCATGATGCTGCACGGTCATTCACCACCAGCTCTGGAAAAAGAAATTAATTAAAACATTTATAAATTTTACTTTGTGTACTTAATATAATCATTATTATTACTATTATAATTATTATCAATTTATATAATCGCATTTACTGTAACTGTAACTTTTAATAATAAAATTCACAATAATAAAAATTATGAAAACATTTTCATTTACATCAAGGTATCTTGGGCGTGGAGTGGTAACACACAAAAGGCAAAGAGTTATGACTTGCTATCACATATTTTCCATCTATAAATGTCCATGCCTTGCCAATAAATCATATTAGAACTCTTCCCCCTAAGTGGTACCGATAACATGGTTGGCTCAAGGCCTATAGCAGTTACAAGTTGCATGTGGAAAAATCATGCAATATTGTGCTTCAATCAATCAATCAATCAGAGTTGGTAAAGCAGAAGGGCAGAGTGCTCTCCCACTGGACAAACAGGGATGAGGTGCATGCAGGAGCCTGCGGGTGGAGGAGGGCCTCGAAAACTCTGCAACAGAGCTCAGGGGGTTTAGGGTGCAGCACTTAGTGGTAGAACTGTGCGGGGGGAGAGCAGTGACAATGACCAGGTCAGTGGTCTTGCACTACTTGCTATGCAGTGGCCGCCATTAAGTAGGAATCGGGCGATGGGGATTCAGCTGGGAGGTGAGATCAGGAAGGAAACACTGGATGGGGGAGGGGCCGCGGGGCAGCAGTGGTGGGGCAAACAAAGGAAAGAGTGAGAAGTGAAAATGAAGGAAAACGAAGGAAAGAGTGAGAAGTGAAAAGTGAAAATGAAGGAAAACGAAGGAAACAGTGAGAAGTGAAAAAGAGAAAAGTGACAAAAGGGCAGAACGAAGGAAAGAGGAAAAGGGGCACAAAAGTGAAGCCACAAGAGAAGCAGAGACAGAGCAGCAGAAGAGCAGAGTGCTCTCCCACTGGACCACTAGGGATGAGGTGCAGGTAGGAGCTTTAGTGGTGGAGCCGCGTGGGGGGAGAGCAGTCACACTGACCAGGTCAGTTTTCTTGCATATTGCTTATTGCTTATTACGTATTACTTGCCCCTGGTTTCATTTGGCACTAGGATTTCACACAAAACCAGGCCACGTAAGTTTAGAACATCTTGCTTTTTATTTAATCCTTGAAGTGTTGGTATTGTTACAGCTCATTTAGACACCTTTTGCGTTAATTATTAGGGGTTGACACTATATGGCACAAAGCGTTTTGGCTCTGCACATATGCAAACTTTTCATCACATAGTATATTTTGTTTGACAAAGTTGATAGATGCTCCTACTTGTGCTGCTAGGTGGAAAACAAAGTGCAAGCATGAGAGCCTATCATGATTCTGTTGAAGTAATAAACCCCAGGAGTCGGTGATGAGTGTTGAGCTGGGTTTATTACACGAAAACTACACAGCAGAGACAGCAAACAAGATCCCCAACAGCTGGGTCCAACTGCCTTCTTGAACTGTTCAAACCCCCCAGAACAGAGCGACAATGCATCCAGGCAACCACCAACATTCCACCCGTCATAGCCTGGAATGCATCACACCATTGCACACTATTGAGAGCATAACATATCCTCTCTTCTCAATGACAAAATAAAAAAAACAATAACAACACTCATAACTAAAAGCATAAAGATGGTACATGCTTGCACAATAAAAACTATTTACATCTCAATTAGTATCTCTTGAAGAACAGCTTAGATTTAGGCATGAAAGCTTGTTACATCACAATAGGTATTTTTTTGGGATCACCTTAGGTCTTGTGCTCCTTCTAAGAGGAACTTGTAAACCCACAGTTTCGGAAGACAAAGGTACATTAGAGGGACATGGCACAACATTTTTCACTTTTACAATCTTTCCTACATTCCACCAGTTGCCTCCCTCAACTTGCACAGCATTTTTCCCCACCCGCGTGACTAACACAGGTGGACCAAACTTACTCTCTCCCTTTTTGACATGAATGGAAGATTTAACGCGGACCAAATCCCCAATGAAAACAGGTACAATTTTTGCTGATTTTTTTTTGTCAAACCACAATTTTTGTTTGCTTTGGGATTCTAAAACATTCTCTTTCACCACTTCCATAAGACTGTCAACATTGTGTACGGATTTACCCCACTTGTTCATCCATCCTGGTCTAAAACTAGTATTAGCTTTTCGCCCTCTCAAAAGTTCAAAAGGCGAAATTTTGGTAGTGGAGTGTGGAGTGGTCCTATAGAACCAAAGCATGCTGTTCACAGAGTTCACTACATCACTGTTGGAATGTTTTGCCCATCTGATGCAGTCTCCCACAACTCTATTCATGCGTTCTACAAGACCATTCGATTGTGGATGGTACAAAGAGCTTTTCACATGCTTTATGTTGCATGACTGCAAGAAAGACTCAAACGCAGTACTAGTGAACTGTGTCCCGTTATCTGTCACCACCGTTTCTGGAAAACCTTCCCTCATAAACACATCCTTTAAAAAAACAATGACACTAGCGGAGGAAGTTTCTCTGACAAATTTCAATTCGGGCCATTTAGATGCATAATCTATTAACACCACTATGAAACGAGAACCTCCTTGTAGGTTTTCTAAAGGACCTACAATGTCCAGTCCCAACTTGGACCAAGGAGTGGAAGGGCATTCAATGGGATGAAGCGGTGGTGTGACTACTTTTAGACCCTTGTCAGCAGACCTGCATATAGTGCACACATCCACCACGTCATGCACATCACTGTCCATGGAAGGCCACCAAAAACAATCTCGAACCCTACGCTTGGTAAGAGTCGAGCCCAAATGTCCCTCATGTGCTTTGACAATAATACTTCTTCTGAGGCTATGTGGAGGGATAAGTTTGTCACCACGTATCAAAACGCCCCTCCATTGAAATTTCAGATTCGACTTTCCAAAAAGGCTGCAAATATTGGGGAAGAACCCGTTCCCTAGGCCAACCGGTTCTAGTATACTCACACACTTGTTGCAAAATTTCATCATTAGACAGTGCAACTAACCAACTTTCCTCGGTACCTAGGCTGTGTTCAGGTAAGTCAATTGCAGCAATGAAACAGTCATCTGAATCCTCATTACTGTAATCCGCAACAACACACTCCTTCCCTATATCACCCATGGGGAACCTAGATAAAAAATCAGCTCTGACATTAGCATTTTTCCCATCCTCGTCGCCACAAATGTTGAAGTAATAAACCCCAGGAGTCGGTGATGAGTGTTGAGCTGGGTTTATTACACGAAAACTACACAGCAGAGACAGCAAACAAGATCCCCAACAGCTGGGTCCAACTGCCTTCTTGAACTGTTCAAACCCCCCAGAACAGAGCGACAATGCATCCAGGCAACCACCAACATTCCACCCGTCATAGCCTGGAATGCATCACACCATTGCACACTATTGAGAGCATAACAGATTCATAGTGAACACTGAGAGAGATGGGAGTTCCAACCTTTCCAATATTATGGTGCATAAATCAGTCATTTGCTCCAGGCAGTTCATCCTATAAATCACCTCAAGTTTCACATCATAGAAAACATCCCCCACAGGCATCTGATTTCCTACATTTGCTTTGCATAGTACCTATGAGAAAGTCATCCTTTTTGCTCTGATCACCCCCCCCCCCTTTTGTGACTGATACTGGAGGTAACTGACTCTGATTGCGCCCTGGGCTCTGCTAACTAGACCCTTGCCAGTGCTTTGATTAAATGGTATATGGTAATGGGGTTTAATTGCAATTGGTGTGACAACCTACTTGTAGACTCGTAGTATAGGGTAGGGTAAGTAGGTTTAGAGGCCCAACAGATTAATGCACTTAAGTGTGCACTGCTGTGTTGCCTGCTGTCATTTTAAAGTAAATTATATGCAAATTCAACTTTGGAATTAAAGGTACCTCCCAAGTCTTAAACTACCTTATTTTACATATGTCACCCCTAAGGTCTCCCCTGGGTGTCCCATGGGTGGGCTGCCTTGTAACTATAAGCAGGGACATTATAAAAGAAGTTTTATATGCCCTGGTGAGGGAACAACTGCCAATTTCATTTTTCCCAAATGTGGTACATTGGCTCCATAGACTAACATGGGAATACTTTAATCAATTATAAATATTGACAGGAGCCCGCTGAAAATATACTTCAAAGTATTAAAATGATAGTTAGAATAAATCCAACAACTTGCCAAGGTTCGATTTATTATAACTACCATAGAAAAAAGTTATAGAACTTTCTTTTCTGATTAACTAAAATCCAGCCTTTCAGCAGCCTCTCATGATTGGCGACCCTTTGGCAGGCTGAGCTAAACTGCTCTGATGAGATGTGAAGTGTCCTGCATGCAGACACAGGACTTCTGGTGGGAGGAGATCTGCAAACCGCAGAGTTAAAAGGCAGGAAGGGGACTGGGTAGCCAAACTGGTCTTCAAAGAGGAAATGACAATTAGGATAGGACACAGGCTCACCCCCAGCCAGACAGGAGCCCAAGTAATTGCATTAGCAGAGGGGCTGGAAGGTTGGTGTTAGGGACACTTAGCCACACCAGTGGGTTGGCTTTGCCAGATCTTAACCTCCAGGAGAGAGGTTCTCAATTTTGGATTTAAAGGAATAGTACTTTCTGGTTCAGGAACATGCCACACTTTGGAGTAAGTGGTCATACCTAAGGGTGCCACCCTGCACTCTATTGGTCAGGGGTGCCCCCCCTGCTTGTCACCCAATAACACTGGATAAATGTGGGAGATCTGCCCAGAAACTCATATCTCTGTCTGAAATACAGGAAGAAGAAGGGCTGCCCTGCTAGAACAGTGGCCAGCACCAAAAGGATTTCACTCTGAATGACTTCACCTGCTCCATACTTTGGGAACTACAGCCCTAAGGACTTTGCCTTGCTTTGAAAAGTGAAGGAGTGGGCTCCCTGAAAGTAACAGGTTAAAAAAGCTCCACCTCATCATCTCCAGCAATAAGAAACCAGCTGTTCACCATCAGCTAGACTTTGAAGGATTTGGCCAGGTGCATTGCGGGAGTCATAGTACCAACATCCCAAGAAGCAACTCAGAGCTTCTGGAACCTTGGATTGGTGTTGTGGACACCTTGGAACCCCAAAAGGACCTTCTGGAAAAAGACCCAGACGTTTGGATAAGTTTGGAGAATTTTTGGTAAAAAGCTCTATAAGGTGACTGACCCCTCGACAAGAGTCAAGCTGATGACGTTGAACAGTGACCCAGTCTGAAATTCAGGTTTGTCCCACTGAAGCTCTGGAGCTCTTAGCCATCAGCGAGACTTCCAGGAGTTGTGCAAGACATCATGCCGAGCTAAGCCGCTGTCATCAACTCGAAAAAGCTACAAAGAAGTGACTACATTTAAAGGTAAAAACTTGACAGGGCCCTACCACTAAGGGCCCGATTCCGATTCGGGCCGGAAATCTCTCCGACCGAGCCGGACCCGGAGAGATTTCCGACCGAATCGGACTCTGGCAGTCCGACCGAACGAGTACGATGCGCACGCATGCCATCGGACTCGAGTCGGTCGGACTCCCATTGAAGTCAATGGGAGCCGGTCGTACAACGCGTACGCGGGCTCCCATTGACTCAATGGGTGCGAGGCGGACAAGGGCGCCCCCTACAGCAGGTACGCGTCGATGCGCATCGCGGCGTACATGCACAGGTAGGGGGGAGCCATGGGTCCCCCTGTGTGCGACTCACGCGCCTACGCATACAGGGGGTCCGACGCGGACCCCCAAAGTCCGGCTCCGACAGCTGTTTCGAGCCGGACGGCGCAAGTCGGTCGGACTGCTCGCGGCGCGCATCGTACTTACCCGGCCGGGATACGTCTCCATAGCGCGGTGCGAGTCGTGTCCATGCGAGTCGGTCGGAGCGTGTTGAAGCCGCGTTCGAGTCGGTCGGAGATTTCGCGGGTGCCTGCATCATACTCGCTCGGCCGGACCCGCGTTCGATTCGGTCGGGAAACAGGGCTCCGAATCGGATCCGGTAAATCCGAATCCGATTCGGAGCACTACCGGCCGAGATCGGAATCGGCCCCATAGTGTAGCTGACCCGCACTCCGTCATGTACGGCCTAAAACTTTGATTTTGCCCCGTTCAAGCGCGACCATATGTCCCAAAGTGGCGCTTTTGGCTTTTCGGCACTAGAAAGTGTTTATTCTTTCAAGATTCTTATATCCGGTTCCCTACATTGGATTCTTATCATTTGTGTGTCATTTTAACCATAAAAGTATTTCCTAATTTCATAAATTGGTGTTGGATTTTTTTGTGCCTGCTGTGTCTTACTTATTTAATGTATTGGTGTTTTTAAATGCTTTACACACCTGTCTACTAAGTTAAGCTTGCCTGCTAGCAGCCAGCTACCAAGGGATGAGCAACAGAATAATTTATTGAGACCTTGACTGGGTCTTATATTTTGATTGTGGCCTTATTACCAGTGTTAGGTACCTACTTAACCCTACTAATGAACCACATTCCATCAGTGCAATTTGAATGATTAGGTCATCACACATCTTTTTCTCTTTCAGTGGAGAGCTGTATTGTCCTCCTTGTCTGAGATTCTCTATTAGTGTTTTCTGCTCCTCTTAATAACTATAGGGTCTGTGGTAAGCATTTTGTTTAGTATCTCATAACTCTTAACAATTTTAGGCTACTACATGTGCATGCTACATGTGCAGAGGATCCATCATATCATCATAAAATTCTGCCTTTGCAGGTTCATTTCATCATAAATTTCCGCCTTTTGAGGTCCATTTCAGGTACATAACCTGCGGATAAGTAAATCTAGTCATCTTTGTATTTAATGGGGCCCTCTCATTTTGGGTTACATGCATCTGTTGATGTGGTAGAAAGGAGACAGTGGTTAGTTTTGGGCAACCATTCTCATCATTTTGTTACTGTTTATTTCAACACAGCATTGAGTCCGACATCGTGTCCTTAGAAGTCTAAGGAACTGATTACAAGTTGAGTCATTATTTATGGCCCCTGAAAAATAACAATACCATGGGGTATGTCATTTATCAGGTGCGATAAATAACACCTATTGCAAAATATGGGGTTTAATATGCAGATTTTGGTGTGTAACGCACCAAAACCCACATGCTATGGCAAGTACCATATGTTTTCCCCTGTTACATTTTGGCAGGCTTGATCTGCCAAAATTTAACAAAGGTTAAGTTATTTAACGCAGCTGATAGTTATCTGATGCGTTAAATAAAACCAGACTCATAATTCTGTCCCGTGCCTGAACAGGGGTTTACACACAGGATAGAATTAACCACCTGACTTGGAATCACGCCCTAAGACTTTTTTTTGCATTTTCATGGATACTCTTAATGGCTATTATGTCTAAGTTAACCACTGTGTAGATATAGTTAAGTCAGACCTTTCATAAGAAGAGTTTTTTGTTTTTTGGTTTCACTAATAACTTTGGCGCTGTTTTATTAATCTTCACTAGGCCTGAGCGAAATGACAAAAAAACTCTGCCAAGCTACACGGAGTTCCGCGAGCGACAGAGTGAGTTACCTTGCCCTGTTTGCACTGATTTTTAGTGCCGGGTGTTTGTTACACACTGTAAAATCTGCGCGAACTGCATCCTGCGCAGCACATGAGGGCTCTGCTTCTTACTGCCGCTCAAGTAGAAGTTCTACTCGAGTGGCAGCTTCCTCAACGCGAATGAAAGGTTTCTCAACGTGAGCGGTAGCGATCATCCGCGATCTCCTGCGTTGAAAAATCTCGCTGGGAAGCGATCTAGCATTGGATTTTCCTCACTCGCGCTTGACAACTTACCGGCGGAGCACAGAGTGCAAAAAACTTCACAAACTCCACAAATGGAGCAGAGTTCACTGCCCAGGCCTAATCTTCATGAAATGTTTCCCCAAAAATTCATCCACCCTAGATCCTTCTTGAAAAGTTTTGGAACTATCCGTCAAGTGGGAGGCAAAAATAAGGGTGGATCCCAAAATGTGTTTTCCCCATGCAATTTTCCACATGAATTTTGGACAGTTTTTAAAAAAATATAGCTGAACTGAAAAACACCAATTTTGGCAGAAAGCTAGACCTTTATTCAAATAGAGTGCTTTTTGTAATTTGAAGTAAATCTATTCATCCATTTACGAGAAATTAAGGTTAAAAAATGTGTTCTTTCAGCATGGTCAATCCAGCGGGACTCTAGTGGGAGTCCCGCAGTACCACAAATTTAAAATAATCTGATTGGCTAAGGGCATTATTTCCCATCGGCCTGTCCGATACCGCCAAATCAGACCGGTCAGAACCCCAGTACGGAAAAATCTGATTGGCTGACCACAATACAAAAAGAAATGTTGCGACTGCCATTAGAGGACACAGGGACTCTGTTCCAGTATCCTAAAGAAAAAAAAATAAGGTATAAGTGGGCAGGGTGAGAGTGCCCAGAACCCACTTTACTTTGTGAGGAGTCCCAATAAAAAAATAAAAATTTGCTAGCAGTCCCACTGTACTCCTGTGGGAGCCAGCGAGGCCTCCTGTGTGATTCCCATGGGATCCAGTATGAACCACTATGTGGTCCTGAGGGAGTACCTTGAAATCCTGAAAAAAAAGACCAAAAAGAAAGGAAAATTAGGGTTTACTTTCCATGGGCGAGGGGGGCGGTTGTCCGCCTGAAGGGAGTTGGGCAGTCCAGGTCTTGCAGTCAACCCCCTCTCGCGCACGGTGTTAAGTTGTGCACTATAACTGGGCGATTTCAGTGATTTTGTTTTTGTTTTTTAACCAATAGTTTTTATATTATTACAAAGCCTACCTATAACATCACTTTGTCCTTTGTTTTTTTTGTTTTTTTAATAAATACATATATGTTGTTTTACACGGTCCACATAGTTTGCTAGTTCTCTCGGCAACGGTGCACTTCTGAGTATGAAGGACCGTAAATTTTCCCTTTCATCATTATCAAAGGAAAAGTGTACTCCCAAGTTGATGCTCAAAGAAATGTATTGTCTTAACATTCCATGATTACGCATCAGTCAGACCTGATGCATTTCATCTACATGCCTTCGTGATGGGTTATTGGTACATCATGCAATATTTTAAAGTCATTAAAGTGTAGTAAAAACAAACAAAGCCACAACTCCCGATCTGATCATAACAGTGTTGCCATCTCGTAACATGGGAATTTACTATGGTATTCGATTTATGTAGGTATAATACTCTTTTCCAAAGCATAATATAAAATAAAATACAAACTAATACAAAAATTCAGCAGATAAATAAATATAGTGATTACACTGTATATTAATGTTACATGTATCAGCCAGCCAAACATTTTATTAAATAAAAAAAAAACACAAAGATCAGAATCAGTTTATTCACACTGTATCCTCCTTGTTGAGCCACATTCACTGCGATATATAGGTATACCATGTTAGTATTACATCGCAAATTGAGGTTCAATATTACATAGAAGCACTCCACTTCGTATATCACTAATTATCATGCCCCAGTGGGTTCACCGAATTGACTCAAGCTCTGCAGTTCAAAATATAAATATATGTTTTTTGTTTGTTATAAATCCAATTGCACATGTCCCGCCCAAGTGAGTAGATAGTCTCTATCATTCATTGGAACACATTTGTTCAAACTGAAACATTTTCATATGTAGTGTCAAAATAACAGGGGGATATCTCATATCATAAATCCAGACCATTCAGAATTTCAAACCATTCAGAACTTGGTGGCCAGAATCACTTTCAACATCCCATGCTGCACTCACATCACACCACACCTGAAGGAGTTCAGCTGGCTCCTCATTCATAAACGAGCAGAATTCAAACTCCTCATGCACACTTTCACAGCACTACATAACACTGACCCAGCATACCTCAACCATTGCATTTGCTTTCACAAACCTTCCAGACAGCTCTGCTTGTCCGGGATTCCACTTCACAAATCCCACGCACACAGAAAACCAGATCCGGCAGTTGAGCCTTCTCCCACATCGCTCCTAAAGCATGGAGCGCACTTCCACTACACAAGAGCCTCCTCCTCACTTTTTGAATTCGGCAAGGAGCTATAGACCTGGCTTTTCAAGTAGTCCCACTAGGCCCTATGTGTGCCTAGACTTACACCTACTCACCGTCAGGCTACCCTCCCAGAAGACAGTTGTCTACATATCTGCATATATAACATAAACATAACATCTGTAATCCATATCAAACGTCATGGCCCAGTGGGTGAAAGGGTTCTCAACAAATAGGACGCCTCAAATACTAGAGCTCTATCCCAAATCCCTAATGTATTCATGTAGGGGCATATTTACAAGCCCCTTGCGCCACTTTTGCGCCGCCATTGCGTCACGCATGTGACGCAGCGGCGACGCAAACCATGTGCCGCGTTGCGCTATATTTACAACGTGACGCATCTAGGGAGATGCGTCACGTAGTAAAGCCCCTGCGCCACATGAAACCTGCGTCAGGTTTCATGTGGGCGTACCGGCGCAGGGGGCGTTCCGCGCAGGAACGCTCGGAAAAGTGACGTAGTGAAATCTACGAGATTTCACGCAGTCACTTTTCCGACGCTGGTGCGTCAAATCCTTACGCCTGCTTCAAGCAGGCGTAAGGATTGACGCCTGCTTCAAGCAGGCGTAAGGATTGACGCACCATGTTAGGGATAGGGAAGGTTGGCACAGTGCTGGAGTTGCGTCGCGCTTGCGACACAACTTCAGCACTGCGCCAACCTTCCGGCTGGCAGATGCGTCACGCATCTGCTTATCCTGTGCTACGATGCGCCGCATTGTAAATGCGGCGCATCGGACGTGGCGCAAGGGTAAACTTGCGTGACGCATTTTCCTGGCGAATCCCTGCTGATATGCAGGGATGCGCCAGGGAACGTAAATATGCCCCTTAGTCATAAAACATAAACGTAGAAGACGAGGCATGATTTGCAAAAATAGATATAAATTGATCTTATATGAATCAATATCATTGCATCAAAATTGAAAGATTATACAAAATAGAGAATTGCAAGCTCTGAACTTGTTCAGATGGCTTAACGTCCCAGGAGGCCCAGTATATAAAGTTCAAAAAATAAAAACAAGTCAAGATATTTATACTCAGAGCACCCTGTACATATAGATGCTAAGTTTTCTTGCTTAGTGTTGGGTGAAAGAAAGTCTTTTCTTTTAATGGTGCGCACTCTCTTTAGTGATAAATGTAAACATTCTTTAGACATCTTTATTCTCTGAAGCTTCTTATAATCTCCTTACACTCATTTTTGAATATTTCTTTCAAGCTACAGTCCCGCCGAGCTCTCAGCAGTTCAGCATAGGGAATGCTCTAAATAAGAGATAAGGGGGCATATTATCAAGGGCTTTATCGCCGCTTTAGCGGCACTTTTTGCCGCTAAAGCGGCGATATTTTTATCGCCCTATTAGCAAGCTGTCGCTAACAGCTGTTAGCGACAGCTTTTAGGCGATAGCGACCGGGTTGGGTGCCACTTTGCATGCCAGCGATATTTATCGCTAATGACATGCAAAGTAGGCGTTCCCAACCTGGCAGCGACTGGAAATAGTCGCTAACATCGCTATCGCCTATTAGGGAGGCCAGCAAGGCGATAAAGAAACCAGCGCTAAACACTATTAGCGCTTGTTTTTTTACACCTGGTCCAAACCTGACTTAGCCATGTAATCCAATGGGAGGTGGATTACATGGCTAAATCCCCTTGCCCTATCAGCAAGCTATCGCTGGTCACAGTGCGATTATCGCTGGATTTCCAGCAATAATCGCACTGTTTTCCAGCGACAGCAGGGGTTTCTATCGCATTGGAGATAAGCGTTGCTGATAGCACGCTATCTCCGCGATAGAAACCGGCGATAGCCGGCGATAATTATCCTAGCGCTAAATGCGCTTAGCGATAATTATCGCCGGTTATTGCTAATAGGCCCCAAGATTCTTCGGTGACTCCTCTCTTTGCATGAAGCACATTATTTCCTCCGAGCTTTTTCTGCATAAGTTGGTAACCAATTTGTGACCTGCTACTTCCACCGGTAGATGTTGTGCTTGGAGTCCTCTCCTCTTTACTGGCTAGCAAAAGTCAGACATAATTGTGAAGCAGAGGGCCCCCTCACTGTCCTGGGCGCAGGTGCCACTGTACATGCTACACTATTGGCAGCTACACCCATTATAGCTATAAATTAAATGCCTACAAAATTAAATCAATAAATGCATATTTAATTGAAAATGATTTCTGGAAAAAAATAGTTTTCTGGATTTTCAGCATTTCTGTTCATGACGTCTCATTTCCTCCCTTTGAATATTTGATGTACTTTGCATGCAATGCTAGCTGAAAACCGAATATGCTAATATGTTGTATATTTTGCTTTGTCTATGTTATTGTACTTTTTCCTTTTTGAGACAAAAGCACTCTTGCACATCGCTTTGCACACAGAGCTGTTAGGCAGACAGAGCCTTGCTGAATTGATACATGAATTAGATATAATCTGTTTTAGTTGTCAATTCGTGATTTTACATTGCCGTAAGATATTATATGAGCTATCATGTGAGGACGGTCTTCTCTTACCTAAAGAAATATACACATTTACCGGTTGATGATGCGGGTAATTTGTAGCAAAGTGGATCTTGAGTCCAAAATCATGTTATCGTTTTGCTGTAATTTTCCCAGAGCTCCTCAGCGTGTTTACACTGGCCTCTAGAGGAAAAGGCAAAATGATACAGTTTCGATAACATCGCTCTGCCAGCAGCACAGTTTCTCCAGGCATTCTCCATTGGGAGACAACCGAAAACTACACGTGTGTGCATCTCTATTGAGTAGTAAAAAAATCTTGCTCATTGTTGTGCTAACAGCGTATCTGCAATCATACTTTCCTCATACGTTTGACAAAAAATGCAAAGAGGTCTGCATAAACTTGAGCATAAATAGCAGAGTATGAAGTTTGATTTTTAGTTTCCAGTAAAACATTATTTAAAAACAAGGTACAATTATTGTATTGCAGAAACGTTGACACTGATCAGTTACATTAAATCCAGATCTGCATTACCTTTTGAAATAACGTTGCTTTTAGCATCAGGCAGGGTTGAGCTGGCATGCTGTTAAATCCCATTTTGTGGTTTTCATTGGCATATCACGGCCGCTTGACATGAAAAACGCTGTGTGAGTAACTGTTCGCTTCCTTCCACTGCTCGGATTCCAGGAAATGCCAGTGCGCTCTCATTAGCAGATGTAAATGCTTCTGAAAAGAGCGATCTGTCGAACAGTGAACATGTTACAAGTGCCAGGACTCACTTCCTGGCAGTGCCTGTGCCTTCACATTTAAAGCAAGGCCCTCTATTCAGTGCATAATAAAATATTCCACAATGGAATAAGCGTAGTTTGATATATATCATGTTTGGTCGTTCGAGGTGATACAACGTCCTTCAAGCGTCACTTGATTTGTCACATAATGCACTTGGTGTCAAATAATGGCAATATCTTATGTGTATACCTTGTGATTATGGAAAGACAGGATTTTCCATATGGCACTCACAGGCGTGCAAGTGGTTCTGAAAATATGACACCTTTTCTTTTCATTACGTACCAACGTGATACACTTATGTGCAGGTGTATGTGCCTATGATGACACTCTCCCCTTTCTTTTTAAACATGCACCTTTTACCAATGTTTTTCCAGCGAGTTAATATCGAGAGACTGTAGATTTTCAGCTTTTTTAGAAAAATGTCTTATCTAGGCAAGACCAAATCTTTCCAAAATCAAATATTGGGGTATAAAACTCCAAACAACTGCAATTGGTCAAGCGCTTCCGTAAAAATGACCAGGCCCATAAACATGGGACTCGGTTTTATCTGTATTTTTAGGTCTCGGCTACAGGCTGCTTAATTATCTGCTCACAAAAGCTATTGCTTCCTATACAGGATCCTTACTCGTGATTGGATGGTTTCATCATCTATCTCACCTCCCTGCTACTGATTTGATGGCGTTGCTTCCTGTTCTTGTGTTTGTCCCGCCCAGGAACGTCGACTCCTAACAGTGTTCTGACTGGATCAGATATTATTCCACTGCTGACATCAGATCTTGCTCTGCAGGGCATGGAAGAGACTCATTTCTCTCCCACTTTCACTGATTTCAAGATTTCGAAAATGCCTGTGTTTTGTTCTTCGCCTACAAAACTTCTGGATTGCTTTGTTAAAAAGTACTTATATTCCAACCCCAAAATATTTACCTAAAAAGTGTTGATATTGGTGAGCATGCTCTGTTTCGTAGTCCTCATTAGGATGGTGTTTGCTTTTAGGGCGGTCCTTTCCCAGGGGGTTTCCAGCACACACGTTGCCCCACTTCTCCATGGATGCACCTGGGCAAAGAACACCAGTGTTGCTTACCTTTTAATGCCGCGGACATACAAGCGCAGACATTAGTGTTTTGTGAGTGGACTACTAGGCCTCATGTACGAAGAAAGCATTAGGTAAGAGGGGTTGTAATTTGCACACTGATCTTTACTAAACGCATTCTTACTTAGTGAACTAACCTATGTATTAATAGGTAGGTTCACAAAATACAGAATCATAGTGGATGACATTTTTACCTACTTCGTAAATAATAATGAGTTAGATTGCAAATTGCAACCCATTGCAAGCGTCTACAATCACAGGTAATCCCAGACCCTGCTGGGGGTCAGCAGACCACCGTGTTTGTGATTGCTTTTAAATAAAACATTTTTTTTTTTTAAATGTATCCCGCAGGATCTGCTTAAAAAAAAAAGAAAATGTTCATACCATATATATACTCTTAAAAAGTTTTTGTTCACCATTCACAAAGGGGAAGAGGTCCTTTGGGAGCTGATGACATACTATTAATGATCTGTAACCAGATTTTGGTCTCAAAACATACCTTAAAGACCAGTATTTCGAACGCCCATAAAATGCCACTTTCAAACAGCAATTCCTTAATGTTTCCTAAACCCATTAAATAATTTGTAAAACCTTTTCTGAATGGTTAAATGGGATTAGTAGATTTAAAAAGTATCTGAAACCATCAGAATTTACTCAATCTCAGGGTTTACGGCCATTAAAGTATTTTGTTCATGTGTCCCACTGTTATTAGAAAGAAAGTGAGTACATGTCACAAACTCAAAAGTTGCATCTCTAAAATGAGTAGGAGAAGTACTTAAACATATCTAAGTATTTGAATTACCTTGTTGTCTGTCAATAAGTATGAATGACTAAGGAGAAAATATAAATTGCTGCTAATTCTTTTAACTTACGGATTGGAATGTACTTTTCGTACTCTGACTGCAAAGTGAGAGGAGTTTTTAAAGTGAACTATGTGACAATATTGCTGGGGTGTGTGGAATGGGAAAGGAAAGGCTGTAGGATATCCTAATTTTGTAACATATAACAAAATTTAAATACCTGTAAATGAACTGTACAGAGGGATCCCCCCTGACCTAGAAGGTAATTAAAAAACATTTTTAACAGTACCGCAGATCTGCTTAGGATCCGTACGTGGCAGGGGGGCGGGTGCCCGTAGTGGCTGGGCACAGGGCCTGTCCACATGCCAGGCCCTGCACCCTACACCACACTGTGCCTGGCAATGACATCTTACTTTAAGTTAAATAAACATACAATTGAACTGAAAAAAATAAAAGATTAAAGTGACGTAATAGTTAAGTATTGTAATGTCTTACCTTACATTAAGAAAGCTTAGAAAATGACTGAAAAAACAAAGGCTACAGGGATGTTATAGTTAGGTGAAAATGTCAGTTAAAATAAGCAATTTTATATTAACAAAACCACAGCAATTCAACAGTTATAGGTATATCAAGTAACTATCACTCGTACCCTAAAATAACTATAATTCACGCTCTCACCATGCACTCATAATTAACTCATTTGTTACATCACTCATGACAGGTTCTATGACATCATTGATACCATCACTGCAGCATCTGAAATGAAAGAATTAATAACAACAGTGTGCATGGCTGTGGGTTCATGGGAGCAGTGGAAATGTGACCAGTGTTAATAGAAATTATGAGTATCCTCCTCAGCAATGTTGATTTTCTTGATTCTAAAAGAATGGAAGGCTCAGTTTGCAGCAGCTGAATTCAAACCTATCACCACTCGATTGCCCTCAGTGAACCACAATAGGAAAGTGTATCACCCAGGTATCTTACCAGCTATATCTGCTGGGCAATTGTAACTAAGGGTAGGCTGGCTTAGGAGGTTAAGGGACCTGCTGAGGGGGTTAAGGCATGTGATGATCTCAGTGCCTCCAGCAGCTCTTCATTTGTTGCTTCAAATGTACTGATCAAGTAAGTAAGGAGATCTATGTGCAAACTTTTGCTTGCAAGTTTAATTAATCATAAAACATGTTGGAGGATTATTCTAACTGCTTCAAAGTGCCACCTGTCACCTGTCAATAACATTTTGTAACATTTTAAAAACCAAGATAAAATGGTCCATTCACCTAAAGCACTGAGAGGGAGAGCAGAGGTGGAAAACTAGATCTAGGAGACAGTAATGAAACGTACAGGACTGAGAGAATGAGGAAGGTGCATTGTGGATGCTACTGTCATTGAAGGCGATGTCAGTGGACCAACAGCACTTTGTAGTCAGAAGAAGAAATGTGTTATTTGTTTTCTTTTGGATAAAATCATAGTGAATTTCCCTGCTGCATTTCCCTAATATTCCTACATAGATTACCTGAAGCAACCATAAATAGTTGTGCTTCCCCAACCATTATGGGCCACCCATACATCAAGTCTTAAAAAGTTCAGAGTTGCTCAATTTACAAATGCAGACACCTTTCTTAATCCCACAGTCACAATTTAGGCCACTTTTATTTTGGTGCAAGCCTTAGCTAATGTCCCAGTATAGCTGGGTGAAGGGCAGTAAAGTAAATAACTGTAAGACCTGGCATTCTTGGCATGGTTTGCCCTGACTTTTTGCCTACAGACCCCTGTTGTTGCTGACATCGTTTTTGCTGGTTGTAGGACTCTCTGCACTTTACCACTGCAAACCAGTGCTAAAGTGCATGTGCTCTCTGCTTTAAACATGGTAACAGTGGCTTATCCATAATTGCCATATTAAATTTACTACCTATAAGCCCCTTTTAAGATGTACTACATGCGCCCAAGTCCTGTAAATTAAATGCTACTAGTGGGCCTGCTATTAAAGTCAATGGGGTAACCCTGTGTCCCTCGGAACCTGGGTATTGTTGATATGATCTACAAATAGGTTACGTTGGGTGGAATCAATTATTTCTTTAGTGCATCAACATTTGAGTAAAAATACATTCTTTTCTTTTAGTCTTAAAATAGTACTGTACACACCACAAAGATACTTCAAATTATACAAATAATTCATTTATATACTTCATTTAGTGAAAGAGGCTGTCAAACAAAACATAACATACAATAACATAAATAGAGCAACCAATCAATTAGGAACTGATGTGCCATATAGTGATCCAAAGTAATGAAAGGATTGAGCCACAACATCGGGGACAGCGTTTATGGCATTTGATTGCACGATTTATTTGTGCTTTGACCGTAAAGTTTTCCACGGACACTTTGCAAGTGAATTTTATATTACCTGGTTTCGATCAAATCCCAATGATGTAGCATTGAAGTCAGTCCACATCTGGCTTTTTACATTTGACTCCTTGTATCCAATGAGATACTTTAACTTAGTCATATAATTTTTGTTTTCAAAGGACTTGACTACCCCCTACGTTTGACTCCATCCAGAATTGGAGGAGTGGATAAACGCCATTACAACTAGATGACTTGATTTTTATCCCTGACTCCATCCAGGATTGGAGGAGTTCTCTAATTTTGGAGTAATTTGGTGAGTCCCCATTTGGCCAACTCCGTTTTTTGACCTCACTAATTGTTACTTGCTGTCTTCTCACATCTCTAATAAATTCCCCTTTTCATTTAGGCTGTCACAGGGTGGTTTATTTTGTCCTGAAGAAGACCCTATGTGATGCCCTTGCAATAACACAGACACCAGGGTTGAAACATCGATGCTTAACCTACTCATGTCCTGAGTCACTGTAACCATAACTAACTGACATTGCAGGTTACTTGTGAAATTCATAACAGGACAGAGATTGTTGTATTTGTCTTGTTATGTATAAAGTTTTGTATTGTTTGTCAGTCTATTACTTTGGATCACTGTATGACACATCAGTTACTAATTGACTAGTGGGTCTGCAGCCAGTGGCGGCTCGCGGAGGGAGTGCTGTGGGGCGGCGGGGGAGGGGCAGGGTAGGGGGTAGTGGAATCCGACATACGACGGACAGGAGTGAGGTAAGTAATGAAATAAATAAAAAAAAAATCCTTGTGCGTGCTGCATCGCCGAGTTGGTGATGCAGCATGCTCAAGGTAAATTGTTTTATTTATTTCATTACTTACCTTACGCCTGTCCGTCGTATGTTGGACTCCACTACCCCCCTCCACCCTGCCCCACTGCCCCGCAGCACTCCCTCGGCGATCCGCCACTGTCTGCAGCACTGAATATGCCACCCACTTAAGTAGCCCTTTGAACATGTCTCACGTTGTGCGCAGTTTTAAACTGCCATGTCGACCTGGCAAGTTAACCCTCTTTCTAGGCCCAAACCATCCTTTTTAATACATATAAGCCACCCCTAAGGTAGGCCCTAGACAGCCGAAGGGCAGGATACAGTATATTTAAAAGTAGGACATGTAGTTTTAAGTTTTACATGTCAACCTTTACATTCGTTTTTCACTACTGCAAGGCCTATCTCTCCCATAGGTTAATGTTGGGATTACCTTATTACATCTTACAAGTGTAATTTCCATTTGGTAAGAGATGGAACCCCTTAAGTTTGGTGTCTCTGAATTCACAATTTCAAATCCTAATTTATGGTGAAGTTAGATGTTAAATTGTAATTTGGAAAATGACACTTTTTAAAGTTGGCATTTCCTTACTTTAACCATTTGATGCCTTCTGCCCCTGTCTCTGAATCCACATCTGGGTGGGCGACAGCTGGGCTTTGTGCATTGTCTCTAGACAGACATAAACAAAGGGAGCTTAGGTGTGACTGATGGGCCATTCACACCCTAATGGGCCATCCTGGGCAGGATGGGAGGGAGGAGCTGGCATTTACACCTGAATAGGCTGTGTCCTGTCCCCACAGAAAGGGCTGCATACCCACTTGTAGTGAGTCTGGAGCCAATGCAAGAAGAGCAGGGACTCCGTGCAGTTCAAGTGCCTTTCTTTGAAGTCTCCCCCACTGCAGAGGCACAACTGTGTCTAAGTACTGGACTTCAGGCATCACCAACTCAGTACACTTCTGGACCAGTGGATACTCTGCCAGGAAGAAGGGCATCTGTGCTGCTGAAGAAACTGCCACTCTGCTGGACTGCTTCTCTGCTGGACTCCTGCTCTGCTGTGCTGACCTGCTGCCTGCTGCCCTCTTGCCTGGGAGTGGGAAGGACTGGACCTGCATCTCTCCAACCCAGAACGAAAGTGACTCAAAGGGCTTGTCTGCTTGCCTCCTGTTCTGAAGTCCCAGGGACATTAAAGACTTTCAACCATCCACCTACAACACCTGGACTCTGCCATCTGAGAGGCATGCCCTGCCAAGTAGTGCCAATCCAGTCCTGGGTCCTTGGAAGTAGGTATAAATTGCTGATTCACAGAAAATCCATTCATTGCCATTGTTGTGCGGCTCGGAGCCGGTGCATCTCCCTTGACGCTGATGCATCGCTGCAAGGACAGAAGACATCGCATAGCCTTGAGTTCCTGAAGCATCCTCAACTTGCATGGCTCAACAACGATGCATTGCCTATATCTTGTGGTTCAACAGTGATGCATCTCAACTTGTGCAGCTCGGAACCGACGCATTGCCTACCTCCGAAGGCATTGGCGATGGCACATCACCTCTTTTGCTCCATGCATTAAGCCATTATCGACGATGGAACAAGGTACTTTGCAGTGAGACATGGTTGATCCCGGTATCCGAACAACGCTCTATCTTGGTAGGCCTGAACTTTTGGATTAGACCCGGTCTAGTGCGACCAGATAGGCCCGGTTGACGCTTCATGCTTTTAAGCACTACATTTCAGTTTAATCTTTCAAAATTCAGAACTCGGTTATACTGATTGTATTTTTGTCATTTTAGTCTTGATTTGTTTATTAAATTAAGCTCTATTGTTCTAACCAGGTCTGGTATCATTTTACATTGTTTTTTCACAGTTTTACTGTTTGGAGTGTTGCACAAACACTTTACACATTGCCTCTTAAGTCAAGGCTAACTGCTCTGTGCCAAACTACCAGAGTGTGAGCACAGGTTAATTTAGGGTGTGTATCTGACTTACTAGTTTGTGGTTCCTGCTTGGACAGGGTGCATACCTCTGTCAACCAGAAACATAATTTCTAAAAATGATTATAATGAGCTGTATAATTTGTGTATGTGAGAGCAAATTTTAAGTGAGTCAGGTGCACCAGCGCCCGATAGATTCTAAGGTCATTGATCCCAAGGAGCTTGGAAAAAAGGCTGTCCTCTGGCTCAGAGCCAGATTGCTGCGAAAGGCAAAACCTCGAATCAGAAGTTTCCAGGTGGAGTGGGGTCTTCAGAGCCTAAGCTGGGCCTCAGGCACATTGCTCTGTGGAGGCCTCATTGGGTTCTGACTCATAGCCCATCCAGAGCACTTTATACATACAGCCAGTAGGTAGTTATAGTTACGACCATGTCTCCATAGGAAAATAGTTTTTTGACTTGCCTATATCTTTCACGCCCTCTAACAATTCTTCACAGAATTATCCCCAAAAAAGTGCCTTGGTAATTCTTGTTGTGAATGGAAAGTTTCGGAGTGATCCGTCAAGCCAGTAGCGAGAAAAAGGGGGGGGGGTTTAAAAAGTGTTTTTCCAATGTTAATTCCCTTAGAGATTATAGTTGCAGCTACAGCCCGAACCGCTGGATGTAATTGCACCAAATTTGGCAGAAAGTTAGCTCTTGGTCCACAAAGAAAATGTTTTGTTATTTGGAGCATATTGGAGATATTAAAAAAATAAATACATTTGTATATATAGGGACACGGATCCTCCGAGGAACTGACAACCCCCGTACTGAAATCTGTTTGGCTCCCAACACTTCAAAGAAGAAGTGTTGGCAGCCATCTTAGGACTTGGCTTCAGCAGAGTCCCACACAAGAACCATTTACAAAAAAGAAAAGTGGGCAGGGTAGGAATAGCCTGATTCCCTAACTGCTGTCCCTAGGTCCCCCTGTGAACCCGACAAGACCAAAAATCACTTTTTTGTATAAGCTTATGCCACAGGACCGTGATGGAGCCACGAATCCATGACAAAAATAAAAAAAAACAAGCTTGAGCTACCGCGCTTGGATTGTTTGGAGCCCCCAGGTGGGCCAGGTCCCAGGGGCATTTTTTAAAAAAAGGACGGGGGCACATTAGGGACCCCTCCTAAGGCTCATTTAACCCTGGGGACCATCACATCCCCATGGTTTTGTTGATAAAAAAGGAGGGGGACGTACAGGCTCTCCTCCATGGGCTCTATAAGCCCCAGGGACCACCACCTCCCTGGGGCTAAATAACACATAATGGAGGAGCCCTGTGGTCCACCCCAGGGACCACCACCTCCCTGGGGCCACATAGGGCCCTAGGGACCACCACCTCCCTGGGACGGCCCTGAAACATGCGTACATGTGGGCAGGGAAAGAGATGAAACAGATTGCTTTTGCACAGAGGGTGCTGCCTTTCCAGCAGCCCCCTCTGTGCGAGAGCAATGCTGGCTCCCACAGGAGGCGGGGAGCCGGCTGGGACCACGGGGGCCTTGGCTTCCCCTTCAGTCCCAGGGAAGTTCAGAATAGAGCAGAAAGGTGAGAAAGGAGCAGAACGAAGCAGAATGAAGGTCAGCAATGAGTAGAAAGAGGCAAGATAAAAGTGATAAACAAGCAGAAAGAGGCAGAATAAAGGTCAGAAACAAATAGAAAGAGGCAGAATAAATGTCAGCAATGAGCAGAAGAAGGCAAGTTTAAGGTCAGACAATAGCAGAAGGAGACAGAATAAAGGTGAGAAACGGGTAGAAAGATGCAGAATTAGGGTCCGCAACAAGCATAAAGAGGCTAGATAAAGGTCAAAAACGAGGAGAAAGAGGCCAAATAAAGGTCAGAAACAAGCAAAAAGAGGCAAAATAATGGGCAGAATGAGCAAAAAGAGGCAATATAGAGGTGAGAACCAAGCAGCAAGAGGCGGAATAAAGGTCAGAAATGAGCTGAAAGAGGCAAAATAATGGGCAGAATGAGTAGAAAGAAGCAGCATAGAGGGCTGGAGCGAGCAGAGAAGAGGCAAAAAAATGATGAGTAGACGACCAGAGGAGGCACAAAACTGAAGGTTGCAGAGAGTAGGGAACTGCAGGCAAGCGGGACAGGAGGAATATTACAGGGGGAGCTAGCATGAGGACCAGCTCCTGTGTGCCCCTTACTTTTTTTACTGTGCATCCACTGACAGATCCACTCAAACACTGACGTACCCACTCAAACATCCACTCACGCACTCACACACCCACTCACAGATCCACTCAGAGACACATGCTCCCACTCATATCTATTCAAGCAATTATTCACCTACTCACAGACACTCTGAGAAATTCACACACCCACTTACAAACCCTCTCAAGCACTCATGCACCCACTCACTGATCCACTCAGACACTCACGCACCCACTAGTAGACCCACTCAGAAGCTCTTGCATGCTTCCACAGACCCACTTAGACACTCATCCACCCACTCACAGACCCACCCGGACACTCATGTTCCCATTCACAGACCCATTCAGAGACTCATGCACCTACTCCCAGACTCACTCAGACAATTACCAACCCACTCACAGACCCACTCTGATACTCACACAACCACTCACAGACCCATTCAGAAACTCATGCACCCAATAACTCACCCAGAGACTCACACACCAGCTCACCTTCCTTTACTCACATACCCACTCTCAAAGGTTACAGGTTGCAGTTAGGAAATAACATTTTAAAAACATTGAAATTCACAGATAAAACCAAAGGTTGCAGGAATGTTATAGTTATGAAATAGAATTTTTAAAAAACGTGGAAATTCACTGAAAAAACCAAAGGTTACAGGGACATTATAGTTAGGAACTAGGATTAATAAACCTTAGAAAATCACTTAAATAAACACAGGCTACAGGGACATTTTTTAGGCTCAGATTTCACTCATACAAAATCATTGAAATTCAGCAGTTATAGTTATCTGAGCTAACTATAACTTACGCCCCCACAATGCACTGCTTATGACCTCACATATTACATCACTCATGACATGGTCAGTGACATCAATCCTGACATCATTGATGACATCTCAAATGGCATCACTGATGACATCATCCAGTGAGTGTAAGTGTTTCATAAATGTTTCTGAGTTAAAATCGAACCATGAACCCTGTGCTCCGAAGTCAGCTGCCCTGGCTGCTGCACCACACCTCTCCACTCATGAAATGGTGAGTGACATCACTGATGACACCACTGATAATATCTCAAATGACATCATTGTTAACATTACTGATGACATCATTCAGTGATTGTGAGTGTTTCATAAATGTTTCTGAGATTTAAAGATATATGCTAAGCTACTGCATAAGTTATATTACTATTCTTTTTGTACTACTAATGAGTGATACTGTTTATAATATATGTCTTCTGAGTGGCAGTCTGACTGTCTGTATCAGTTTGGGAGTGGGTGTCTGAGTGGCTGTTTGAGTAGGTGTATGGTTGAATATGTGGGTGTGCCACTGATGACATCATCCACAGACCCCCTCACACACCCACTCACATCCCCATACAACCAAAAAAAATCAAAGGTTGCAGGGACGTTATAGTAAGGAAACAACATTTAAAAAAACCTTAGAAATTCACTGAAAAAAACAAAGGTTACAGGGACATTATAGTTAGGCTCAGATTGCACGTGTACAAAACCATTGAAATTCAGCAGTTATAGTTACCTGAGCTAACTATAACCTACAACCCTGCAATGTACTGCTTGTGACCTCACTTATTACACCACTCATAAAAAAAAAAAATCTAAATCCGTATTTGTAAAGCGCGAACTACTCACCCTTACGGGTCTCAAGGCGCTGGGGGCCGTCATGGAAATTAAGTGAGCTATTGCCCAGAGTCACAAGGTGCTGAGCTGAGCTGCCGCCGGAGACGGGGATCGAACCATGAACCCTGTGCTCCGAAGTCAGCTGCCCTGGCTGCTGCACCACACCTCTCCACTCATGAAATGGTGAGTGACATCACTGATGACACCACTGATAATATCTCAAATGACATCATTGTTAACATTACTGATGACATCATTCAGTGATTGTGAGTGTTTCATAAATGTTTCTGAGATTTAAAGATATATACTAAGCTACAGCATAAGTTAAATTACTATTCTTTCTTTACTAGTAATTAATCATACTATTTCCAACATATTTTGTTTGAGTGCCTGTTTGACAGTCTGTATCAGTGTGTTAGTGGATGTCGCAGTGGCTGTATGGGTGTGCGAGTGAGTGTGAGAGTGGCTGTATGGCTGTGTTAGTGGGTATGTGAGTAGTTGTAGGGGCAAGTGAGTGGCTGTGTAAGTGGCTGTATTGGATGGTAAGCGGGAGTGAGAGTGCTCAATGGGTGGGTTAGTGGCTATGTGAGCAGCTGCATAGGTGTGTGACTGGGTGCATATGTGGCTGTATGGGTGACTGAATACTTGCGAGAGTGGCTGGATGGGTGAGGAAGTGGGTGTGTCAGTGGATGTATGGGTGAATGAGTAGCTGTTTGAGTGTGTGTATAGATAAGCTGGTGGGTGTGAGTGGCTGTATTGGCAAGTGAATGTCTGTGCGAGTGGCTGTAAGGCTGAGTGAGTGGGTGTGTGAGTGGTTGTATGGATGTGCAAATGGGTATGCAAGTGGTTCTGTGGGGGTGTGTATGGGAATGGTTGTGAGTAGCTATATTGGTGAGTGAGTGGCAGTGTGAGTGCTGTATGGGTGAGTGCGTGTGTGTGTGAGTGGCAGTATGAGTGAGTGGATGTATGAGTGGGTCTATGGACGAGTGATTGTATGAGTACTGGTATGGGTCTGTGAATGGGTATGTGAGGGGTTGTGTGGGAGTGGTTGTTTGAAAGGTTCTATGGGGTATGAGTGGGTGTGTGAGTGCTTCTGTAGTGATGTCATTAGAGAGGTCATCAGTGATGTCACTGACCATGTCATGAGTGATATAATATGTGAGGTTATAAGCAGTGCATTGAGGGGGGCATACGTTATAGCTAGCTGAATTGTATGAGTAAAATCTGAGCCTATCTATAATGTCCTACTACCCTTTGCTTTTCCAGTGAATTTCTATGTTTATTTAAATTCTATTTCCTAACTATGATGTCCCTGTAACCTTTGATTTTTTAAGTGATTTTCTAAAGGTTTTTTTATTTTGTTGCCTAACTGTAACGTGTAACCTTTGAATAAGAGTGTGTGAGTGAGTGCATGAGTGTCTCAGTGGGTGTGTGAGTGAGTGTGTGAGAGTCTCAATGGGTGTGTGAGTGAGTATGTGAGTGTCTCAGTGGGCCTGGGAGTGACTGCATGAGTTTCTCACTGGGTGTGTGAGTGTGTGTTTAAGTGTCCAAGTGGATGGGGGCGTGGCCAACCACCGAACATGGCAGACGTCTTCTAGAAGAGCTCCAGACCCGGGCTCCACAATCCTGAATAAATAGCCCATCTGCAGGCACAAATCGGGACCAAGCGATAGCCACAACAAAGTTGCACAGCGACGCCAACAAGCGGAGCTGATCCCGGAACTGCTACAATCGAGTGAAGTGGTGATGCAAAGGCCCTGACGAAAGAGAAAAAGCGGAACAGTGGAAGAGGCCGCGGGACCTGCCACCATAACACTACACAGTTCCAACTGAAAGTAAAGAGCAGAGGAGCAGTCGGAACGGCTCCCCCACACCAGGACCCGACACAACTGTGGTGGTGCTGCTCACGGATTGGCCCTGGTGCAAGGCGGTGAGTGTCTACGGCTGCCTGCAGCGAGCGCCCGTACACTACAGACACGAGGGGCCGTGGTGCCTCACGGCCTGCAACAGGCAGTACAATACATACTGGCTGAAAGCGGGGGGAGCCCCGAAGTTCAGAGATAGAGCGGAGGCTGAATTCACTTGCCCGGAAAGAGCCCGGCAGGTAGAGAGCGTGAGTGCGACCAAGTCACATACCATTACGTGACTCTGCTGGTAACGCGGGGGAGGAGAGCGGCAAACCAAGATTTGGGCTACCAGGCTGATTGCCACGGTCAGGGTCCATCCACGGGGAGAGAGTGGAGACAGGCAACCGGTGGCGCACGTACAAAACAGGGCGCGGATAGACAACCACCCGACTGCAGCGCGCCGGCAAGCACATCTGAGGCCAACATATTTACGGGAAGGGCTCTCTCCCAGATACCAACGACAAAGGTAGTGCCTAGGTGAACAATCCCCACCCCAAGCCCTAAGCGCACTCGCACTCCTGTGATTGCTACCCCAAAGTGAAGCACCCACCGCCGTCCACTTGGGGGTGCTCTGCGGTGCAAACACCAAACAGAAACGCTCGGATCAGTAGATTAGCGACGCACACTGCAGTGCCTTGGATGGAAGGTGAACCGACAGGGTGAGGCGTTTGAGGACAGACGTGAGCCTCCATATCGGGCCGTTGCCCAGAGGGGGTAGAAAACTGTAGACAAGTACACGGATGAGTGGTGGCCCCATCCTATCGATACGTGACGCACACTCATAACGCGCTAGATCATTACCTGGATTCAAGGTGATACCAGCGAGCGCACCCTACTAACGACTAACAGTGCAGCAATAAGATTTGTGCATACCTCGCCAAACATAGCTATGGGGCGTCCAAAAGGGAAGCAGCAAGAAGCCGCCTCCAACACCGACTAAACCCTGGAGCATGCCATGACTTCACTGCCGCTCAGTTGCATACCGCCTACTAATGAGGAAAGTTCAGTGCATAAACTGGACCTAATCCTACAGGAAGTACGGGAATCCAGGAAGGCAATCGAACAACAAATTGGTGCCCTCACAACCGGACTCACATTGCTTAAGGCAGACCATACCAAGCTGGCAGACAAGGTGAAAACTAATGCCCTTACGCTGGAGGAGATGACCCCACAATATAAGCAACACACAACACAGATTCAACAATTACAGAACCAAGTCACCAGCCTTATAGATCGGGTTGAAGATGCAGAAGGGAGAGCGAGGTGCAATAATATTCGCGTCATCGGGCTGCCAGAAAGAAGTGAGGGACCTGATGCAACCCGATACATGGAACAATGGTTTAAAGACAACGTCACCTCTGAGGGACTCTCTGACCAATTCTGCATGGAAAGAGCGCACAGGATACCTATTGGCAGGCCAAAACCAGGCGCCCCTCCTTGGCCTCTCATAGTCAGGTTGCTGAATTATAGAGATTGGGACATGCTACTTCAGAAGGCCATAGAACTTTCCCAGATTAGATTTGAGAATTGCCGAATCTCGTTATACCAGGACTATACGCTTCTGGTGCAAAGACAACGATCTTCTTTCATGGCAGTCAAGAAGAAATTACAAGGCCAAAAGCTGAGGTATGCACTGCTGTTCCCGGCACGATTGATAATTATACACGAGCAGAAGACACATTTCTTTGAGAGCCCGGAAGATGTAGAAGAGTGGTTAGAAGTGATGGAGCCATCTGCACTAACGGGAGCCACCTCCCAAAGCTCACCAAGTAGCTCCAGACGTGTTGGAGATGTAGGCTACTGCCGTGGCAAGCAGACAACCAGGAAAACACAGTTGAGAAACCCGACACAACAGCAGATGCAACAGGGTAGAAAACAGGCACTTGTGACGGCCTCCACCTTTAGAGACGGTGCACATGCTGAGGACACAGCCTCTTCAGATGAAAACATGAACGGATCGGACACTGAGGGCAGCATGGCACTCTTCCCTACTGTGACGCCACAGACGGCGGATGGTTTGTTCAGTTGAGAAACAAGGAACACTGCTGGCTCCGATGCATGAACTCCAAGTAGAGGACATATCCTTTTATGTTTAAGTGATTATAAACGGCGTACCTCAAATCAAATCAAATCAAATCAGAGGGCATTTATACAGCGCACACATCACCCTAAAGTCTCATGGCGCTCGCAAACAACTCCGAAAGGAAGTGAGATGGTTTAGATGTCAAAAAGCCATGTCTTCAACCTTTTGCGAAAAGAGTTATGGTCAGGGATACTTCGCAGATGAATGGGAATTTTATTCCAGGATGATGGGGCAAGGAAGGAGAAAGATCGTCCTCCCTTTCTAGCAGTGTGTATTTTGAGAGGAGAAAGCAAAAACTGATTGCTAGACCTAAGGGCCCTACGAGGTTGATACCAGCATAATTTCCTGGTCCAGTATCTAGGACCTTTTCCATACAGCTGTTTATGAACCAGACACAGAACTTTAAAAAGAATTCGCTTTCCTGACCGGTAGCCAGTGAAGGGTTCTTAGACATGGTGCGGAGGATGATCTGGGCGGAAGATCTAGGGCCAGCCTAGCCGCGGCATTCTGCAAGATCTGCAGTCTGTCCAGAAGGTTGCTGTTAATTGAGAACAGTAGGGAATTTCCATAGTCCATTCTGTTTATAATCAGCCCTTGGACTAATGGTTTCCTGGCCTCCACTGGGAGCCACTTAAAAACCCTTCGAAGGCTGCGCATTACTCCAAAACACGTACCAATGATATGGTTGACTTGGTTCCTCATGGATAATTGATTATCCATGTGGAAACCCAGGTTCCACACCGTCGATTTGGGGGTGGGACAGAGGCCAAGATGGGATGGCCACCAGTCGGCGGACCAATGCTCCTCTGCGCTGCCAAAGAGCATAACCTCAGATTTGGCTCCATTCAATTGTAGGTGATTGGAGTTCATCCACCTGTCAATGTGAGATAGGCATTTATTGAAGCGTAGCTGGGTTTCAGTAGGGTCTGGGCCAATAGTGACCAGAATTTGAGTGTCATCTGCATAAGATATGACATCAAATCCATAAGATCGAATCACTTTGGCTAGAGGAGTCATGTACAGATTGAAAAGGGTCGGGCTCAAAATAGAGCCCTGGGGTACTCCCATCTTGACTGATCTCTCACATGAGAGGTTATTTCCAATCTGTACTATGGTCACACGGTCGGTAAGGTAGCTCTTAAACCACTCGAGGGCCGGGCCTCTGACACCTATCTCCCAGAGCCGATGCTCTAAAATGCCGTGGGAGATGGTGTCAAAGGCTGCGGATAGATCGAGCAGAACAAGGATGGCTTACTGATGTTTATCCAAGGCCAGCCTAATGTTGTCTGTTACCTCAACCAAGGCAGTCTCGGTACTGTGTGCCACTCTGAAGCCTGATTGGGAAGAGTCGAGCAATCCCTGGCTCTCCAGATGGTTAACAAGCTGCTTATTAATCAGAGATTCCAGTACTTTCCCGAAATAGGGAAGCAGAGATATAGGGCGGTAGTTGGCAGGCAGCATAGGGTCGGCGGTGGGCTTTTTTAAGATCGGTTTTACCCTAGCCACCTTCCAACATCTAGGAAAGTCTGCTTCTACAAGTGAGTTATTAAATAGCTCAGTAAGTCTTTCCAATAATACCGGGGCAACAGTGGGAAAAAATTTAGGCGGTACTATGTCGGTGGGGGAGCCTGATTTTATCCTCAACATGGCGATGGCAACTGCTTTGGTGTCAAATTTGAGAAATACGTCCAAGATATGGGAGGGGTCGGTAAACGAGCTGTGTATGTCTTCCGAATTCAAATTATAAGGTGGAGGGAAGGACCGATGTATTACCATGATTTTTTCTTCAAAATATTCAGAAAGAGAGTCAGTCCAAGTTTGGGAGTCAAGTATTAATGGCTGATTAGTAGGGACTGTAAATTCTTTCAAAATTTGATAGAGTTCTTTACATGAGTTCTCTGCCAAGTTTATTCTATTTAAGAGGAAGAGTTTTTTGCCTGTTTAATATTGGTCATATAACCTTGATGAACTTTTTATAAATTTCACGGTCAGCCATACTTTTAGTTTTTCGCCATTTACGTTCCGCAGTCCTACACAGAAATTTTGTGGTTTTTAGTAAGTCTGTGAACCAGGGAGCAGATCTAGGCTTAGTTTTAACCTGAGTGAGAGGAGCGATTTTATCTAATGCAGCCAGAATGGCTTTATCAAGATCTAATGCTGCCTGATGTATATTTGTATTTGCCCCTAAAAAGTCTGAGCTAAAGTGTTTAGAAAAAAGGGGCAGGGTGATTTTCCGCCAAGGTCTACGTAGTGTTAATGCGTTTTTGGAGCCATTTTTAGTGATTATTGTGGGAATGGTAAATTTGAATAAATAATGGTCAGTCCATAATAATGGCTCAGGGGGTTCAGCAGTGATTCCCGGATAGTTTGTAAAAAGGAGATCTAGTGTGTGGCCTGCCTTGTGAGTAGGGCCAATGATCAGCTGGACAAGTCCGAGAGTATTCATGTTAGAAATCAGCTGATCAGTCTGCGCGTTAGAGAGAGACTCGGCATGGAGGTTAAAATCTCCAATAAGTAGGAAATTGTCGGAGGCCAATACATAGGGCACAAGGGTCTCTAATAGCGTGTCAGGGAAGTCACCTCTGGGGCCGGGGGGGCGATAGATTAAGGCTCCATTCCAGGTTCCATTGTGTAGGTTGTCGAGTTTAAAAATGCAAAGTTCAAGCTGATCTGAAGTGATGGTGTCTAGAATTGTAATCTTCAAGTCCCCGGTAGAGGCGATTAGTATGCCTCCCCCTCTTCTCTCCTTTCTGTCTAGTCTAGTGATTTTATACTGAGGTGGAAAGGCAATGTGAACATCCGAAGAAGCGTGTTCATGTAGCCAAGATTCCGTAATGAAACATAAGTCTGGTGCGACCAGATCTAGCAAGCTCCAAATCTCTATTGCATGTTTGGGGATAGAGCGAGCATTAAAATAAATGGCAGTAAGCAAATCTGGTAAGTTGGATCTATTAGAGTCATTAGGGGTGATGAGTTTAATTAGATTGGGTGCACTCGGTAGAAGGGAAATACCTGGATGTCCAGATAGAGCCTCTTCTAACATAACGTTAGTTCCTATACAGGGTTTATTTAGCTCTATTAGTTCCCTGTTTGTGTATTTTAGAATTGCCATGTTACCTGTGGCAGTGGTGATGTCCAAAGGAAAAGGGGTCCTGGCCTCTGGGGTCGGTCAGGCGCGGATGGGCGCAGACGGGCTTGCCTTTGGCGCGCCTTTGGCGCGCCACGGCGCGCCGCTGCGCGCGTCCGCTCACTGACCCGCTCTAAATAGAGTGAAATGCGGAGGAGACTAGAGCGCCAACTTCAGACTTCCGGCGGCAACCGGAAGTCGCGCTAATTGCCGTGAGGACCCTCCGCACAATCGGCACAAGCCGTGACGGACCGGGGCACAGGCAACAAGAAGGAACCAGAGGTAGGAGAATTTAAAAATGAGCAAATAAAACACGGCGCAGTTAAAATATTTTGGAAGAAGGGCTGTGAAATGTGGAGGGCAGTAATATTCAGTAGCAGGGAAGAACGCAATTCCAAATCGGGTGCCGCTGCGCGCGTCCGCTCACTGACCCGCTCTAAATAGAGTGAAATGCAGAGGAGACTAGAGCGCCAACTTCAGACTTCCGGCGGCAACCGGAAGTCGCGCTAATTGCTGTGAGGACCCTCCGCACAATCGGCACAAGCCGTGACGGACCGGGGCACAGGCAACAAGAAGGAACCAGAGGTAGGAGAATTTAAAAATGAGCAAATAAAACACGGCGCAGTTAAAATATTTTGGAAGAAGGGCTGTGAAATGTGGAGGGCAGTAATATTCAGTAGCAGGGAAGAACGCAATTCCAAATCGTGTGCCGCTGCGCACGTCCGCTCACTGACCCGCTCTAAATAGAGTGAAATGCGGAGGAGACTAGAGCGCCAACTTCAGACTTCTGGCGGCAACCGGAAGTCGCGCTAATTGCCGTGAGGACCCTCCGCACAATCGGCACAAGCCGTGACGGACCGGGACACAGGCAACAAGAAGGAACCAGAGGTAGGAGAATTTAAAAATGAGCAAATAAAACACGGCGCAGTTAAAATATTTTGGAAGAAGGGCTGTGAAATGTGGAGGGCAGTAATATTCAGTAGCAGGGAAGAACGCAATTCCAAATCGGGTGCCGCTGCGCGCGTCCGCTCACTGACCCGCTCTAAATAGAGTGAAATGCGGAGGAGACTAGAGCGCCAACTTCAGACTTCCGGCGGCAACCGGAAGTCGCGCTAATTGCCTGAGGACCCTCCGCACAATCGGCACAAGCCGTGACGGACCGGGGCACAGGCAACAAGAAGGAACCAGAGGTAGGAGAATTTAAAAATGAGCAAATAAAACACGGCGCAGTTAAAATATTTTGGAAGAAGGGCTGTGAAATGTGGAGGGCAGTAATATTCAGTAGCAGGGAAGAACGCAATTCCAAATCGGGTGCCGCTGCGCGCGTCCGCTCACTGACCCGCTCTAAATAGAGTGAAATGCGGAGGAGACTAGAGCGCCAACTTCAGACTTCCGGCGGCAACCGGAAGTCGCGCTAATGCCGTGAGGACCCTCCGCACAATCGGCACAAGCCGTGACGGACCGGGGCACAGGCAACAAGAAGGAACCAGAGGTAGGAGAATTTAAAAATGAGCAAATAAAACACGGCGCAGTTAAAATATTTTGGAAGAAGGGCTGTGAAATGTGGAGGGCAGTAATATTCAGTAGCAGGGAAGAACGCAATTCCAAATCGGGTGCCGCTGCGCGCGTCCGCTCACTGACCCGCTCTAAATAGAGTGAAATGCGGAGGAGACAAGAGCGCCAACTTCAGACTTCCGGCGGCAACCGGAAGTCGCGCTAATTGCCGTGAGGACCCTCCGCACCATCGGCACAAGCCGTGACGGACCGGGGCACAGGCAACAAGAAGGAACCAGAGGTAGGAGAATTTAAAAATGAGCAAATAAAACACGGCGCAGTTAAAATATTTTGGAAGAAGGGCTGTGAAATGTGGAGGGCAGTAATATTCAGTAGCAGGGAAGAACGCAATTCCAAATCGGGTGCCGCTGCGCGCGTCCGCTCACTGACCCGCTCTAAATAGAGTGAAATGCGGAGGAGACTAGAGCGCCAACTTCAGACTTCCGGCGGCAACCGGAAGTCGCGCTAATTGCCGTGAGGACCCTCCGCACAATCGGCACAAGCCGTGACGGACCGGGGCACAGGCAACAAGAAGGAACCAGAGGTAGGAGAATTTAAAAATGAGCAAATAAAACACGGCGCAGTTAAAATATTTTGGAAGAAGGGCTGTGAAATGTGGAGGGCAGTAATATTCAGTAGCAGGGAAGAACGCAATTCCAAATCGGGTGCCGCTGTATTATCTCCTAGTCCTGGGCTCCGTCAGAACTCAAATGCATGCAGTAGTGTCACAATGAATGGCGTTGGCAATGACCCCCTATTTGCGAACGCACTTTATGTACATACCACAGTTTTACAGGTTATGTTCAGTTGTATGGCCCGGAGTAGTTCCCCACCCGGGCCTAGTTTTGGGAGTTAAGGGGAGGGAGTCCTGGAATATTTGCTAAAATAGAGGGAATCAGTGGCTCTTACTCACCACAGGCAGAGCAGTGGCTTATTCTTACATTGCAATGCATACACCTAACACATATAACATACTAACGTGGAACGTCCGAGGTCTAGGATCCGTACAAAAGCGACACAGGGTACATGTACAGTTACTAAGACGCAAGGCGCAGATAGTATATCTGCAGGAATCTCACATAGTAGAACAGGAAGCGGTGAAGCTCCGCAAGAAATGGAGAGGTCAGATCTTCTCCACCAATTACTCTGGCTTCACAAGGGGTGTCACAGTGTGCATCAGACATGGGGTACCCTTCACACCATTGGAACAAAGAGTGGACAAACAGGGTCGATACATTCTTATACGGGGGACGCTAGATGGTCAACAGTTGGTCCTTGGTAATATCTATGCCCCAAACTTCGACCAAGACAAATTCTTCTCCAACCTTAATTTAGCATTGGTAGGGTGGGAAATGCACCCATGGATCATAGGTGGCGACTGTAACACAGTAATGGACGTCACACTGGATCGCTCCCACCCCCCACTACATGGTACGGGAGTGATTAAACAGACGAAGGCTCTATGTGGGTGGACAGATGGTTGCGCCCCGTGCGATACATGGAGAATGCGCTACCCAATGCATAGAGAATATTCCTACTATTCCCCGGTCCATCTATTGCACACAAGAATAGATAGAATCTACTGCTCGAAAACAATAGCAATGCAAGTGACGCATGCCATTTATTTGGCTAAGACCTTTTCAGACCACAACCCATTGGAAATAACTATTAATTGGGGTAGAGTCCCCAACCCGGTACCCACCTGGAGAATGTGGCCATAAACACTAGAGGATGCAGTGTTCCGCACCACCATAGCTGACACAATCACTCAATACTTCACAGAGAACAGCAACACTGCATCCACCATATTGATAGAATGGGATGCCTTCAAGGCAGTCATACGGGGCAAGGCAATTAGTGCGATAGTGGGTGCCAGGCAGGAGGTACACAGAAACCTCATAGACACAGAAAATAAAATGAATAAGCTGGAACAGGAGGCCACGCATGACACCGGCAAACAAGCCTCACCTTCAAGAAACGCGAATCCAACACGCAGAAATATTAGAGACCCTTCGTGTCATAGAGTATCAAAAATACACGCAGATGAGTCATGCAGAAGCGGACAAATCCGGGACTCTATTGGCCAAACTGTTACGGGACGACCCCCCCACCATTATAATTAATGAAGTTACTACCCCCACGGGCGATACAGCCCATACTCAACACGACATTAATGTTGCCTTTAGTCAATATTACGCCTCATTATATAGGGAACCTGATAGAATAGAGAGTATTCACATAGATGAATGCCTGGCTGCCCTGCCATATTCACGACTGACAGCAACAGCCCAAGAAGAACTAATAGGCCCTATTACTAAGGCTGAAATCAAAATTGCAATAAATGGACTCCCGCGCAATAAAACCCCTGGACTAGACGGGCTACCGGCCAAATTTTATGCCATATACGTGGACTCCCTTGCCCCCCAACTGGAAACACTACAATAAAGCGCTGGAATTGGGAAGATTACCCCTTTCTACAGCACAGGCACTGGTGGTATCACTCCCAAAACCAGGTAGAGATCCCACATATATGTTGAGTTGCCGCCCATTGTCTTTACTGGCGACGGAGTATAAAATACTCAGTAAGGTACTAGCAAACAGACTCCTACCAACTTTAAATAAACTTATACATACAGACCAAAATGGTTTTCTTCCAGCCCGCAGCACATCATTGAATACCAGACGACTACATCACTTAATGTCGACTGCCCCAGAACACCATGAACATGCAGGGTGTATATCACTGGATTTGCGACAAGCGTTTGACACTATCAACTGGGATTATATGTTCAAGGCACTGGGAAAATTTGGTTTACCCGCAGAGTATCTTAAAAGGCTGCGTTTACTATACGACGCCCCTATTGCCCGAGCCCATACAGGGGGACACATTTCGGCTGAGTACTCGATACACAGGGGTACAAGACAGGGATGCCCGCTGTCACCACTATTATTTATACTGGCGTTAGAGCCCTTAGCACTTAAATTACGTACTGAAGCACACCATCTGGGCATAAAGATCGGGGCCACAACGCACCTATTCTCCGCTTATGTGGACGATATCATTCTCTACATACGGGACCTCCGGGCTACCCTGGATCCTATCCCTGATACTTTTCGGAAATTTGAACAGATCTCGGGCTTGGTTATCAACGTAATGAAGTCACATGCCTTCTTCTTTCAAGAAACTGTACACCCTATAGAAATCACATTTGGATCAGATACACTCCCAGTAGCGCAACACATGTTCAAGTACTTGGGGATCCAAGTATATCGGACGCATACAGACATGTTAGAGGGTAACCTCAATAGAGCGATCAGATCCATACGCTCTAGTATTGCCTTCTGGAATACGCTACCACTTTCGGTTACTGGCAGAGCGGCCATATCCAAAATGGTGGTCCTTCCACGACTGATATATTATTTCACCAATCTACCTATTCTAATACCACATAACACCTTTAAATTATTGAACACCATGCTTATAGATCTTATATGGGGGGCTAGCAGACGCAGAATAAGCCTTAAAAAGCTACAACTCGGAACAGACAGAGGAGGCATGGGTGTCCCTGACTTTAAAGCATATTATTATGCATGCCAGCTACAATGGCTTTCATATTGGGCAGCTGGCCGTAACTTACACGAAATAGGATACACCACACAAGACATAGATCGGGGTGCCCTACATACTCTGCTACTCCCCCATTGCAAAACTCCCCAAAGCCTACCACCCTTGCTACGCACAGCACTGCAATGCTGGAGAGCGACGTTGCACTACACGCCCCTGCACCCTCCATATGCCGCAAACATTCCATTATTGGGGATACCACTGACGGTTGTAAGAAAAACAAAGCACAGTATTACACCCTGGCTCGAAGAGGGGATCAGCAGTGACTGATTTATTTAATAATGAGATACTCATGGACCACGACAATTTCGTGAGAGAAACAGGGGCACCTGACCACTTATATCTACTACACGCTGCACTGTTGCAATATATTAAAACGCAATGGGCTCCGCAGCGACAGGAACCCCCCACACATGAATTAGTTAAAGCCCTATACTACATGGGCAGAGGCAGACACCTCATCAAGTGGCTTTATGTAGGAATACGTGCACACGCGGCGATTGACCTTACTACGTTGTGTAACACTTGGGCAGGCGACATAGGGCGGGACCTAGAGGACAAAGAATGGGCGATAATTATAGAACACCCTAGGAAGGTATCCAGAAATGCGAAATTTAAATTTATACAGACCATGCTACTCCACAGAGCCTATCTCACCCCCAAACGATTAGACCACATGTTCCCACGGACACAACATCATTGCCCCAGATGCCAATTGGAAGGAGCTGACTTATTACACATGATATGGGCGTGCCCCCACCTAAGAGGGTTCTGGGACTCTATCAGACGACATACACGGGCTGCCACACAAAGAGAAGTAGGAAACACCATAGAGGAATGTATTCTGGGACTACACAAGAGTTCGTCCAAACACAAAGTACAATACAGATTTACGTATCTGGCCCTAATTTTAGCAAAACGAGCTATCACTATGCGCTGGAAATCAAAGAAGCCGCCCACGGAATATAATTGGCATAGTCAGTTAATTTGTTGGGGCAGCGTCGAAAGCGCTGCAATAAGAAGGGAGGAAGCTAAAGGTATGCGCAAAATCCCAATAGCCATGGAATGGGACATTATGCTGGAAGCCCTTAAAAATCTTGACTTGGACCCTAATGTTAATCATATTAACCCACAATCGCAATAACGACAAAGTTTTAACTCGAACGAAATGTACATGTATGGTGAGTCCGATTCAACACGTAAAGTTAATACTCCTCAACCGCTGATATAGTGTTGTATGTTGTTGGTTTGAGCTGTGATTCCAACATTACAAGTATGTGTAACTACAGAACTAGAGGAAGGGGGAGGGAGACAAAAGGGGTTTAGGTTAGTAGCAGGCTGCGGTGCATTGGATTCAGTTACTGTTATACTGACCCATATAGAGAATGAATTGTTGTAGAAGTTGCAGTCTCAAATTGCTGGATTGTTAGCAAGACAAGTCAAACATGCAAAGTTGCTGAATGTTAACTCATCCCAATTTGGGAAACGACTATCCGATCGCTGCTCCTACTTGTGACACAAAATGTACCGAAGCACTGTACCAATTTAAAATAAAAACCTAATAAAATTTGTTTAAAAAAAAGAAAAAGTGCCTGAGTGGATCAGTGAATGGGTGCATGAATGTCTGAGTGGGTATATGAGTGAGTGCATAAGTGTCTGAGTGGGTCTGTGAGTGGGTGTGAGAGTGTCTGAGTGAGTTTGTGAGTGCCTCCATGTGTGTGAGTCAGTCTGTGAGTGGGTGCATGAGTGTCTGGGTGAGTCTATGAGTGGGTGTTTGAGTCTCTGAGTAGGTGCATGAGTGTCTGAGTGAGTGTCTCAGTGGATCTGTGAGTAGGTGTGAGAGGGTCTGACTTGATTTGTGAGTGCTGCTATGAGTGTGTGAGTCAGTTTGCGAGTGAGTGCATGAGTGTCTGAGTGGGTCTGTGAGTGGGTGTGTGAGCCTCTGATTGGGTCTGTGAGTGTGTGCATGTGTCTCTGAGTGGGTTTATGAATAGGTATATGAGTGTCTTATTGGGTCAGTGAGTGGGTGCATGAGTCTATGAGTGGATCTATGAGTGGATGCATGAGTGTCTGTGTGGGTCTGTGAGTAGATGCATGAATCTGCACAGTTGTCATGTGACTATAAGGCATAATACCAATGCATAGGACATATTCATACTATTGCAAATCAGGCAGGCTGCCGTAATAGTTTGTGCTGGATTCAAATGCATGATACCTTGACTGATAAGCATTCTGGACTCAACCTAGCACCAGTCTCGTAGAATGTTCAGGAACACTCCACAAAATACAAAGCATATGCCCTGCATCGTGCTGGTCCCTCTTAGTAATTGCATGTCCAATACACTCAAATTAGAGAAAGTTAAGATTGGTTGCTTCAGGGGTGGACTGCACACATGCTGCTGCTGAAGTAAAATTAAATATAAATTATGTGGGGGAGCCATGCAGAGCCCACGGGGACCACCATTTCCCTGGGACAAATATTTTCTTTAAAATGGGAGGGGGACACATCGTTCTTATAGATAGGGAGCTGCTAAGCATGCAGCTCCCTTTTTGTGAGAGCAACTGTTTCATCTGTTGAAATAGACAAAAACTCCGCTCCCAGCAAGCGGGAGTGGTTTCACAGTTCTTGCATGCTGGCAAGTCAGAGCAAACAGCTATGTCACAGGGTGGGCATCCCAGGACATAGCAAGAGCCGGCCCTGGAGGTGGCAGTCCCCATGGCCATATATGGCTCAAGGAGAGGGGGGTTGTGCAGCCCTGATGAAGTCCATGGCTTACAGCCAGATGGATGAAACACGTGTTGGCATGGTCTGTGGCTTGAATCCACTTGGTTAAGAAGATGGATATCATGGAAAGATAGCTTACAAACTTGGAATAAAACCAAGAAGAATATACCCAGGACTGATATTTGGACTATAATTGTTGCTTCTATTTGTGTGCAATTTGCTCGGGCTGCCAATTGTTTACTTTTCCCCTCCTTTATTGTTCATGGGCCGGCCCCAGGGAGGTGGTGATCTCGGGGCCATATATGGCCAGGGAGGGAGGCTGCACTGCCCCCTCCCATTTTTCAAATATTAGCTGGCCCTGTGGAGGTGGTGGTGCCTGGGACCCGTGGGTTCCGTGAGACCCCCATCCCTAACAATTTAGCCCCAGGGAGGTGGTGGTCCCTGGGGCAACAAAGGGGGGGTCCCCACACCCTTTCATAATATTTTGCTTTAAAGCCCTGGGAAGGCGGTGGTTCGCGGACCAGGTGGGGTCCACACGGCCCCCCGTAATAGAAACATAAGCCCCCGGGGAGGTGGTGGTCCCTGGGGCCATACACATTCCCATGGTGGGGGGCCATGTGTGCCCCTCTTCTTTAATTTAATAAAGGAGACATGCCCCTGGGACATGGCCCACCCGGGGGCTTAAATAAAAACTACACCTGTGATTTTGCAGCAAAATTGTTTTAACCCCCTTCGGGGTCCCTGTGGAACACCACTAACATACCTAAGGGGTCAGGGTATTCCTACTCTTTATTTTTAACATTTTTTGTGGTACTCGGCTGAAGCCAAGTCACAAGATGGCTACCAACACTTCCTGGTTTAAGTGTTGGCAGCCAATCAGATTACAGCATGGGGACTGTCGGATCCGTGTAGGATCCGCTTTCCTAGATATGCAAATTTGGTTTTTGGTTAATATCTCTTAAACTACTGAATGGATTTATAGCAAAGATATAGGCAAGTCAAAAAATGCTTTTCCTATGGAAATATAATCTTAACTATAACTACCTACTGGCAACCACCAGTAGGTAATATTTCTATATATAAAACTTACCTCATTTATACTTATCTGTGTGGTAAAGGCAGATGCGTGGTAAATGTATGAAATGTGAAAAAATGCATGGTAAAGGCATGCATGGTTAAGCATGCGTAGGTACATTAAACAACCAGCCGTAGTGATCACCACATTCTCATACCTATATATATTCAAAAATAATTTTCAATGCATTTTTTACGCTTATCACTTTTACACCTGCATGAACCAGGCTTGAACCAGTCATAAAATTTACTGCATGCATAATTATCGAGTGCTCCCCTTAGTCCCCAGTTCAGAGATTAACACCTCAACACATGCAATGATGTGCAAATTGCACTTTAGATCACCCTTTCTGGAGTATGCAAATTAAAACTCAAAACATTCTATACCAGCAATTTTTGGCAGGAGTTCCCTACTGCAAATATCAGATGCATACTCCTGTGTCGGGAGCAATTCGCTCCTGATTTGCAATCCTATTTTTGGAGCCAACTGCAGATAGCGCTCATAACATATTTCAGGTCCCATTGTAGTCTGCTTACTCGGCAACTATGCATATAAGTAAATTGTAGATATAATTAACACCTTTTGTGTGAGTCCTACTCCCTGCATTCCTTTTATCCAACAGGCACTCGCGGTGCACCACCAGTACTCCATGAGGTGAATCCAATTCAGCAAACATGTGTGGCATGTATGTGGCATTTTCATAGTATGAACCTAACCAAGATGCAGTGGAGCACTGTACAGTGTCAAAGACAAGCATATGGTCAACAAGTGCATATGTATATATATATATATATATATGTATATATGTGGTATTTATATAACGCAAACCTAGCCAAAAGGCTGCGGAGTACTGAACAAAGACAATCATACATTCATCAATGGATTTATGAAGCACTTCTATAGCGCACATCTGTGCAAAACTCCTACATCCCCTTTTTAAAAAAAAAATAAAACTCCTTTTTGATTGGCCATATTTGGTCATTGCGCTGATTACTGGTAGGATGACAAACATTCAGGCTTGTCTTTCTGTCAGTGCCAGGGTTACATCCACACTAGAAGTTGTGTACAAAAAAACCTAAAAAAAAACCTTTTGATTCCCAAGACAGAATGGAAAGCTGAGCACCTTGAAGAAGTTCTTCCTATTATTATTCTACATTAGTGAGCCTTGGCCGCACTATGGAGGCCGCATCTTCGAAGCTGAAGATACTCCAGGTCAGCTAATGGGATTTGGAAGAGTTGTTACAAATAAAAGGGTCCAAGGAGAAATGCCATCCTTATATATAATTGTGAGAGGCTTTTCCTGCCACCTTTTTTAAAAAAACTAATTATACTTTAAAGAATGGAAAAAGCCATAAGACGCAATTTAGAGTTTAGGTATGCAGAACATGAAAACAAATTAAAGTAAAACCTTCAGTATTGAACATTAATGTTGTCAACATTGCCTGAAGACTTAGAATTGTTAGGCTAAAAGCTAGGCAGGTGATAAATGTCACCTAATCTTCGTATCCACATTAGCATATTGGTTAGATAAATGCTGATCTTTAAAATGTTTTTCTTCACATGTAGGAATGTTTCTGTAATTTTGCACTGCAAAGTGGTTCGTGCTCAGTTTTTTTAATACAAAAATATAGAGAACAGGTAATTGATATCGCTGAATAAAAAGGATGCCATACATATGTAATTTCGCTCTGTAATCTGCACCGAAAAAAGAATGGGTTTTTCGATTTTCGATTTTTACGCACGTCAATTATTGTATTTTCTAAATGCATTTCTTCTGCAGCGCGAACAGTGCAAACTTAATCATATCGCCAATTAGAGACAGCAAGCCTGTGCGCAACAAAGGGGCAGATTTACAAGCCCCTTGCGACACTTTTACGCCGCCTTTGCGTCACTTTTGTGGCGCAGCGGCATCGTAAACAATGGGCCACGTTGCAACACATTTACAATGTGAAGCATCTAGGGAGATGCGTCACGTTGTAAAGCCCTACGTCACATTATACCTGTGTCAGGTATAATGTATGCAGGGTGGGCGTTCCCATGCAAGAGAGCCTCGTAAAAGTGACGCAGTGAAATCTACAAGATTTCACTGAGTCACTTTTACGACGCCACTGCGCCAAAACCTTTCGCCTGCTTGAAGCAGGCGTAAGGAGTGACGCAGCACAATAAGTAAAGGCCACCCCTGAGCATTGCTGGAGTTGCATCACCCTTGCGACACGACTCCAGCAATGCGTTACCTTTACACCGACAGATGCGTCACGCATCTGTCATTCCTTGCGCCATGGTGCGCTGCATTGTAAATGCGACGCATCCATGGTGGCACAAGGGTTTTTTTGCGTGACGCAAATTAACTAACGCATTTCTGCTGATATGCAGAGACGCGTCAGTTCTTGTAAATCTGCCCCAAAGTGCTTATTTGTTCTAAACTTTAATTTGTCACTTTCATTACGTTGTTATCAAGTTAGATTCATAGAAGGTCACACAGGATGCATTGTGCTCACTGGCCACTCTTACCTGCTGTGTTAAAGGTGCCATCCAGTGGAGAGTGAACGGGACAGACGCAGCTCTGTATCATTAATCACCAGCACTAAGCATTCTAGAATGTTGCTTTGATGATGATGTCAGCTTGTATTTTGAGATGTATTGTGCCATTATGAACCAGATACTCCCATTAAATCAGAGTCAAATATCTCAGTGTTTGACTTCAGTCGTAGTGACAGAGTACCTCACCAATATATGGATGAAGAGGACATTTCTGATGTCTTTCTGAAGGAGAATGAGAATCTATTCCAAAGTGTGGGGCTTGCATCGAGAAGTAACTTTCTTCTCTGCCCCCATGAGCTAAGATATGAATGAAAGTTTGGTGAAGCAGATTCATGTATTTATTTATTTAGTTAGTTTGTGATTCATTTGTTTATATATGTATTAGTACAACTGTGTAGAGGTAAAACATGACTGGAAGGCTGTTGAACACTTTACAGGTAAAACAGATACAAGAGAAAATTGAATCAGCATCAGCAAAGCCAATGATAACGGCACATGAATGTGACAAGTGAGAAAACTAAAGAGGAGCAAATTAACAGAAAAACCATCCAATATGCAGGTTTGATAAAGTCATCCTTTTTCCCCTGATCACCCCCATTTTTTGACTGATACTGGTGGTAACTGACTCTGACTGTGCCCTGGGCTCTGCTAACTAGGCCCAGGGCCAGTGCTCTGATTAAAAATGTATATGGCAATTAGGTATAATTACAATAGGCAATGACAGATCCCTCTAAGTCCCTAGTATATGATAAGGCAAGGGGGGTTCAAACTACCTATGAGTCTCTAGTATATAATAGGGCATGGAGGTTTAGAGGCCCGGTAGATTTCCTGCACTGGAGCGTGCACTGCTGTGTTGCCTGCTGTCATTTTTAAAGGTAGCCCTACTTTGCAGACTGTCTTTAAAAGTAAATTATATGTGAATTCGGCTTTGGAATTAAAGGTACTTCCAAAGTGGTAATTTACCTTATTTTCTACATATAAGCCACCCCTAAGGTTTACCCTAGGTGCCCCAGGGGTGTGGTGCCATGTAACTATAAGCAGGGACATTATAAAAGATGTTTTATATGCCCTGGTGAGGAAAAAACTGCCAATTTTGTTTTCCCCGTTGAAGCATTTTAGTCTCCATAGGCTAACGTGGGAATACTGTAATACAGTGTAGCTATTGATAGGAGTGAGCTCAAATAAGATTTCAAGGACTTAACAGATTGGTAATGATAAATCCAACAACTTGCCACCCTTAAATTTATCATAACTGACACAGAAGTTCTGGGACCTCCTTTTCTGTGAGCCAAAATCCAGCCTTCTAGCAGTCTCTTCTAATTGGTCAGCCTTGACAGGCTTAGCCAAGCTGCTTTGATGAGATGGTAAGTGGCCTGCATAGAGCAGAGGTTATCTGGTGGGGGGAGCTCTGCAGCTGCAGAGAACAGGCCAAGAAGGGGTCTGGGTAAAACAAACTGGGCTTTAAAGACAGCAGGACAGTAAGGAATGCCAGCCAGGCCTACCCCCTCTTCCTGTACCCCACAGCCATGTGGCAACCCCAGGAATGGAATTTGCAGGAGATCTAGAGGGGGAGTGTAAATGGAAATGAGCCACACCAGTAGGCTGGTTTAGCAAGGTCTTACTCTCTAGAAGAGGAATTCTCCATCTTGAATTTTGAAGTACAGTGCTTTTTGGGACAAGAATATGCCACACTTTGGAGGAAGCTGCCATGTTTTTGGGTGGCACCCTGCATCAATTTGGACAGGGGTGCCCCCCTGCCTGTTGCCCCAGATCATTGGCTAAATATGTGGGAGCTGCAGAGCAGTTCAGATCTGCAGCCTGAAACTACAAAGAGAAGAAGGACTGCCCTGCTGGAACCTTGGTCTGCACCACCAAAGGATTGCACTCTGAAGGACTGCCCCTGCTGTACACTGGGAACTACAACCCTGAGGACTTTGCCTTGCTTCAAAAAGGACTAAGGAGTGGAATCCCTGAAAGCAGCAGGTTAACAGAACTTCCTTGCACCATCTCCCTCAGGAAGTCCCCAGCCTGGACTGGGTCAGTGGTTTTTTAAGGATTTGGCCAGGTGCATTGTGGGAATTGTAGTCCCAAACTTCCAAGAACATCTCAGAGCTTCTAGACCCTTGGATTTGTGTTTTGGACACTTTACACCCTCAAGAGGAATTTCAGGAAGAACTTCCAGAAGTTTGGAGAAGATTGGAGCAACTTTTGGGATAAGCTCCACAAGTGGAACGACCTGATGTCGAGAGTCAAGCTGACTACGTTCACCCACAACCCAGCCTGGATTTCAGGTTTGTCATGCTGAAAGCTCCAGAGCTGAAAACTTCCTGGAGTTGACCAGGGGCTCACGCTGAACCAAGCTGGCGAACCAGCTGCGAACCTGTCCTGACAAAGTGCCTTGTTCTTCATCAAGAGAAAATCCTCCAGATAAGTTTCTAAGTGTGAAGGTAAAAGTTTGACCGGTGCCTCCCACTTATTGTATATGACCAGGGGTCCATTGTGGTTGCACTCAAACTTTGACTTTGTTCTGGTCAAGCATGACCAGATATCCCAATTTGGCACTATATGTATTAGCACTAGCAAGTGTGTAATCTTCAAAAATTCATATCTCCGGATGTTTGTTGTTGAGGTGTCATTTTAAAGATAAATATATTTCCTATTTTTATAAATTGGTTTGGGATTGTTATTATGTGTTGTGCCTCACTTATGTAGTGTATTGGTGTTTTTAAATGCTTTACATACATGTCTCTTGAGTTAAGCCTGCCTGCTCGCAACCAGCTATCAAGGTTTGAGCCAGAGGCTAATGTACGGAGACCTTGACTGGACCTTATATTGCATTGGTGGTCTTATTGCTTGTGGTAGGTGCCTCCTTACCCCTACTAATAATTCACCTTCCAACAGCAGGGAATAGTTTATATAGTCTGTGCTGCAAGGTAATCTTTATGTGGCAAAGGTTATGGGGTATTTCCATCCAGGTCCATCACTAAATAGGTTTTATAACTTTCTGTAGTCTAGCAGATTTTGTGAGATGATAGCACAGAAAGACAGGTGCCTTCAATACTGTAACAAGTTGGTCTGTGGAAATAAATTGCAAGACAGCCTTCTGTTTGGTTGTATAAGATTTAAAAAATTATTGGATGTTGCCATAATTTGTGTGGATATAAATAGTGTTAGAAATGGGGATCTCTAGTTGGCAGCGGTTTGCACCTTGTCCATGTAGGGACCCTTACTTCTAGTCAGGGTAAGGGAGTAACACACCCAGATAACCCCTGCTCATCCCCTTGGTAGCTTTGCATGAGAAGTCAGGCTTATCTCAGAGGCAATGTGTAAGGTATTTGTACATAACACACACAATAACACAGGGAAAACAATACAAATGGACAACACACCAGTTTAGAAAAATAAACAATCTAACAAGACTAAAACAATACAAATGAACTCCAGCTTAGAACAATACAGGCTAACAAGATCAAAATGATAAAAATCCAACATACTGAACTCAAAATATCACTTTTGAAAGATTTAAGCAATTCTGTCCATAGAACTCTATGGATGTGGTGATTTTACACAAAGTACCATTGATGCGTCAAAATCCAAGTAAAAAAACAGCCGCAAAGGAGAGAAGCGTTGGAAAACAATGGGATGCGTTGGTTCTTGAGTCCTTGGGAAAGCAATGCGTCAGTTCTGCTGCACGCAGAAGAAGTGTTGCGTCGGTTCAGACTGTGTGGAGAAGTAATGTGTCGAAATCCGAAGACAGTTCTGGGTTGTGGGTGATGCAGTGAAAACTTGGTGCACAAATGCGATGGGTGAAAATCTGGGTGCGATGGAGTCGATGCGGCGGTGGCAAAGCAGGAGCTGTGTTTACTTCTTCCAGCCGCAGACGGGTGATGCATCGATTCTTTCAGCTGCACAACAGGGCCTGCTCCGAAGTCAGAGTGGGGGTCTCAGATGTCGGAGACTCTGTGCTCTGGACTTGGTCTGTGGTGTTTCTTTCAGCCGCGGACAGGTGCTATATTAATTTCTTCAGCCACACGGCGGCGGTGCGGAGAAACTTTGCCTGCACAGCGGTTCTGCATAAGAAAAACAGGCACTGGAAGGGCAATGTGTCGATTTATGAACTCTTTAAGCAGCAAAACAACCTCCAAGGGCTCAGAACTGGAATTGGCACCACAAGGCAGGTCAGAACTCCCAGCAGTGGAGTTCAGGGATGCTGCAGATAGTCTTTGATGGCCCGAGACTTCCAACGGGAGGCAAGCACAAACAGGCCCATGGAGATCCTTGAAACAACAGGTTTCAGAAAGCAAAAGTCCAGTTCTTTTGCTGGCCATAGACAGATGCAGTAACTGCAAGCCAACCCAGCAAAGCAACACACAGAAAAGGGGCAGTAATCCTCCTGATAGCTCTTTGGCTGTTGGCAGAGTCCTAAGTCCAGAAGTGTCCTGAAAATGTGGGGTTATAGGTCCAATACTTATACCCTTTTGGCCTTTGAAGTAGGCCTACTTCAAAGAAAGTCTTTGTAGCTTACAAGTTCCTGTATTGACCTTCCTTGGCTCCAGACAAACTCTAGAGGGGTGGAGACAGCAATGTGAGAAAACAGACAGAGCCCTATTCAGATGTCAGTGACAACTCCTCCCACCACTCTGGCTCAGGAAAACCAATAAGTCTGGTGATGGGCCTTCAGGATATGCAGGGCACACTTCAGCTTCCTTTGTGTGACTGTCTAGAGTGATTGCCCAAACTGCCCCTGTCAGTCTAAACCAGACGCTGATTCCACAGGCAGGCAGAAACACAGAATGGTAAAGCAAGAAAATGCCCTCTTTCTAAAAATGGAATTTTCACACACACAATTTAAAAACCAACTTCACTACAATATGTATTTTTAAATTCTGAGCCCAGGGAGCCTAAACTCCAAATCTCTATATCTTCCCAATTGAAAGTAACACTTGTAAGATGTTATAAGGCAGCTCCAATGATAACCTATGGGGGCGATAGTCCTTGCAATAGTGAAAAACGAAATGTGTAGTATTTAACTATAATGACATATAAAACACACCAGTACATATCTTATCTTTCGCATACAGTGCCCCCTGCCCATGGGGCTACCTTGGGCCTACCTTAGGGGTGTCTTACATGTAATAAAAGAGAAGCTTGAGGCCTGGAAAGTTGGTGTACTTGCCGGGTTGACATGGCAATTTAAAACTGCACTGGTAGACACTGCAGTGGCAGGCCTGAGACATGGTTGCAAGGCTACTCATGTGGGTGGCACAATCAGTGCTGCAGGCCCACTAGTAGCATTTGATTTACAGGCCCTGGGCACACACAGTGCACTTTAATAGGGACTTACTAGTAATTCAAATATGCCAATCATGGGTTAACCAATCACCATTACAATTTACACAGAGAGCATATGCCCTGTAGCACTGATCAGCAGTGGTAAAGTGCCAAGTGACCTAAAGCCAACAAAACAGGTCAGAAAATTCGGAGGAAGAAAGGAAAAAGTTTGGGGATAACCCTGAAAAAAGGGCCAGGCCCAACACATAGTTTGCAAGTAGACTCTCATTTCTTGGCAGAGGCAGAAAAAATGACTTGATAGTTGAAGAGGAAAAGTAGGGTGGTTGTGCTGAGAACAGAGCTATAGACTTTTTCTGTAGGCTCGAACTCAGGCCTATATTAATCTATTGAGTAAGCAGTCTCTTCTCCAATTATGTTTTTGTAGAAGATAGAAATTTGATGTGCTGCACTGAATTACTTTATAAATACTAAACCACACAAATACATGCACAGTCACTCTGCATGGCTTCGTAAATTCCCAAAAAGATTTTGCTTCAGGGCTGCACCGAAAAAAGTGATGCAACCCCGATGACAAATCTTAGTAAATCTGGTCCTGCATCTACAATAATAAATCTGTCAGAAATTGTGTGCGTGTATGCTCAGCAGTGTCCTTGATTCCCTCATACATCCATTCTTGAGCTAGGATAGCTACTGTAAGTGTACCTTTAGTCAACATGCATCCAGGGAAGCCTACCAACCACAGGCAATTCTGAAAATGACATACCAAATTAAGTCCAGTGCTGTGTGGCCTGGGTGGAATCCACTACTTCACTTACCCAGAAACCCCCATAAACATAAAAATGATTCTTAAAAATACCTAACTTCCTCTCAATTTTTATTGGGTCGGTCCGCACTCAGAGAATCCTATCAAACCCAAGCCTTTTTTTTTTACCAAAGGCTTCCTGCAAATGCCAAAGTGTGGCTGAAGTAACTTCTTCCTTGTATTTATGTAACATAAAACTCTAGAACATGTAACCATTAGCAAAAGTCTTACCATCTTACATTCCTACACTAATGACACTGAAGTTTCAGACCTGTCCTTTCCCATAAACAATGCAGTTTCATTCATATTTGATATAATTCTAGCCAGGAGAAGCGTGGTAAGGCTGAATGTTATAGGATTCCTCACTGGCAGGTAATTTGAGGCTTAGAAGAGAGATAAGATATATACAATCATTACACTAGGGATGTACACATCCTAATTTCCCACTTTTGTTTTGTGTGTTGTTTTCTTGACTTTGAGATAGAAGTTATGTAAGAAGGGAGACCCTCAACCAACCAAACATCATTAATGGATTCTCCCATCTAACACTAGGGAACTACCTTTTCTTATATTGTCTGGGATTTGTAAGCACACAACTACCACGAGTGTGGAGTGATTTCAGGGTTGTCTGTATGCGTGTTTGAGGAAGAATGTGGATGCAGAATAATCTCTGTTAGTAGAAATGAGTGTAATGGTCTAGGTAACTCCTACCCTGATCTACTGCCTTCAACCTACTCAAGAGATCCCTTTGTTAACACGCCTTGGCTAAGCTCTATCTTTTCATGCCTTAACCCACTTGTGAAACCTGCCTAAAATTGTCCTCGTGGAAAGGTGCACCTTTACCAACACCTCCCCACTTGTCTTTGGTGTGCCTTTAACACACTCTCTGTGCTTGGAGGAGCCCTCCTTAGGGTGGAATGAAGCTCCTCTGCAGCCATGTGAGTTCAATGTGGGGCTGTCCGAGAATGGGCTCTCTCTTGGAATCTGTCAGCATAATTACATTTACACATTAAGATGGAAACCATGGGACAGAGTTTTTAAAATGCTCTATAAAGTATTTCCAGAAAGCTCAAGCCAAATGTAGCACAACACTATGTCTACCATTAAACGAGTCACTATAAACACACTGGCTCAAATAAAATTAGTAAAGAATAATAGTTATGAATTATGGAAATTCTTTTGGTGAAAATAATTTACTTAACTTTCCAGTTCCTTTGGAACTATTACAAAGGAGCACAGGAAAGTCAAAAAGTGGTCCATCAAAGAAATATATCCATGCGCGACCATTTGAAGTTGGTTACTAACTCTGAAAGTGACATTTCAACTTCATTCGATGTCACTGAACTTCATCTTTCTGTGAAACAAGCTGACATGCAGAGGTGTGGTTTCAATGGGTTCTATCAAGAGTAGTGCAAATTCTCCTGCCTCCGTCCTTGCTGAGTCTAAACTTTTTGATATGGCTGCCTTATCTGCCCCCTTACAGGAATTCAGTCAACAAAGTGCTGGTCTTTCAGCCTTGCCACAGTCTCCATAAAAGATTGAATGGAGGCTGCTGCTTCCACATCGGTAAGACCGACATTAATGTGTTCCTCAAAGCTAAAGAAGGGCATTCGATTTACAGTGGTAATCTGACAAATGCATTGTGCATTGCCATATGAATTAGGTGGACAGCCGCATTATTGCGCCAAGTGCAGATTTTAGATTTTGCTTTAAATGGTTGACACAGCTAGTCAATTGTATATACTCCACCCATGTTCTTCTTAAAGAATACAGCTGGGCTTGCACATTTCTGCCAATGGGTGCACAAATGTGACAAATACGTTCTCTCATCATGAATAGCAGTTAGCAAATGTACTTCCTGCCTGTCACAAAATTTCATAAGTAGTAGTTTGTTGAACTGCATAGAACTGCACTCATCTTTTGGACCTTTATACACCCAGGGGCATATTCACAAGGAGCTATCGCCGAATTAACGGCACTTTATCGCAGCCAAAGTCGTGATAAATTTAACCCCCCCATTCACAAGCCGGTGCAAACAGCCCACAGCACCAGTTTACCCGCGATAGCAGCCGCAAAAAACATCGCCACAGAGGACCCCCTCAAATATCGCTAATGAGATGCAGAGAAGGCGTTCCCGTAACAAAAGTCGAGACAACAGCACACCTCAACATTCACAATGACCAGCCACATCCGCGATAAATTGTGTTGTGGTTTGTGTTTTTATCTCCATCGTGGTGGTTGTATCGCGGACATTGTCTGCGGTTTCGGCAGACTATCGCATGCTACCGTCTTGTTGTGTATTCCACGTTGACACAGGATATTTTCCCGCGATGGGCTGCGATATTGGAAGTTGTGTTACGCTACTCTTGCGGTACTTATCACACGTTCTTGTGAATATACCCCAGAGGGGCATATTCACAAGGAGCTATCGCCGAATTAATGGCACTTCATCGCAGCCAAAGTCGTGATAAATTTACCTCCCCATTCACAAGCCGGTGTTAACTGTCCACAGCACCAGTTTACCCGTGATAGCAGCCGCAAAAAACATCGCCACAGAGGACCCCCGCAAATATCGCTAATGAGATGCAGAGTAGGCGTTCCCGTGACAAAAGCCGAGACAACAGCACACCTCAACATTCACAACGACCAGCCACATCCGAGATAAAAACACAAAACAGGCGATAAGGCGAGTTAGCACCAGGAAATCTACACCTGCTCTGACCTGGTGTAAAGTCGGACGGCAGCCAGCACCACAAAAGGGAGCACAGCCCAGGGCTACATCGGAAGGGCAACAGATGCCATGGAGCCACCCATCATGGGGCCCGGACAACCAAGAGGGCCACAACACCCACCACCCCCAGGACCACCCCGCCACGGCACCACCCCCGACCAAAGACATGCCACATCAGCCACACCCAAACATGTACAAATTATTCCGCATGATGCCGCACAATCACAACTGGTGACATGGATGTGTCGTCACAGAAATGACCAGCACACATTCACTTTCGAAGCAACAAATGAAACTTTATTCAAATGAACAACGAAATGAAATGAAGACACATGACCGCTCCCCTCCGGACAATACGTAGGTCACAGCCTGTAAGACAAAAAACATGATGAGAAGGTGTGTCCTGCGCACTTCAGAGGACAGAGAGAGAGAGCAAAGGAGAGAGAGAGGAAGAGAGGAAGAGAGGGAGAGATAGAGAGAAGAGGAGAGAGAGAGGAAGAGAGGGAGAGTCCCGCCCCTGCGCACCCAGGCCACACTGCTCACCTGCTGCCACCGGTGTGTCTCCAACCACGTGCCAGTATGTAGGTCAGTTCACCAGGTCACACATCTAATTCAGAGCCGTCAGCTGAAACAGAGCCCAGACACATGACTGGCACAGTACACACACTTGCACAAGACAACATCGCCTGCCCGCCCATGCACACCCAGGCAGAGGCACCTCAACCTCTCTCGCCGCCCATCGGAGCATGCCCACCCATGCACACCTAGGCCCCAATGCTCACCTTCCGCCACTGGCGCGTAGACAGGAGGTCCCACCACGTGCCGCTGCAAGCCACAAGCCTGGGGCCCGCGGACATGGCACCCTCCACATCATGCAGCCATGCTCCGCAGGCCACCAGGTCTCACGTTTGGTGCTGGGTCTTGATTACTCCATGGCAGTGGACATACCAGTGCACCCAGCACCATCGCAGGCTGCACATCCGCTCAGCCCAACGGGTGCCACCAACCCTGGGACCCCGGAAGCGACGCCACATGGCGGTAGGCCCGCGCTGCCCGCTGGCTCTGGCCTACACTGCGGTCCAGCAGGGCACACAGAACCTGAGCTGTCCGGACCGCCTGGACGGGGCATCATCGCAGGCTGCACACCCGCTCAGCAGCTCACGGTGCCACTGACACAGTGCACCCCAAGTCACCGTCCCGTGGCGGGTGCCTGTGCCGTTCGCAAGGCCCCGGGTGCCACTAACCCTGTGCAACCCCAGTCTGCGTCACGTGGTGGTAGGCCCGTGCTGTCCGCAAGGCCTCGGGTGCCACTAACCCTGTGCGCAACAACTCATGGGCCCTACATGAGTGAGAACCGTGGAGCGTCCGTCATCCAGTCACCACCGGAAGAGGGGAATGTGACGTCGTCGGCCCCTTATGTTGGCGGAGTAACATGGCCTGTGACGCCTGTGCCGGATGGGTGTGGTGTGTGTGGAAACCTGCCCTCAGGGAGTGGCTGTGACATGCTGACAACTAGACAAGTGACCTGCACACCACCAGCGAGTACGCCTGCGATGGGTAGCAATGAGGGCCCCCCCTCGGGGCGTTAGCGGAGTGGTCTGGCCTGCCGTACGCCCGACCAGCACAGGGCTTGCAACAATGACTCGTGGGCTCTGGGCATGGTCCAGTCCATGTCCGGACAAGGAAGTGACTGATGCGTGTGTCCCTGTTGTAGTGTTCACGGAACCGGGTACACAAGATGCAATGTCGCACCCTCTGACTGGCATCCCACAGGATGAACATCATTGACGCAAGGGAAGGCACTGTCCCCACATTCATCCACACTTCCATACATGAATGACGTAAGACATTAAACAGCAGTGCGTCACTGGATGTTTATTTGCACATCCAGTGCAGTCATGCAGCTGGAGCGGTACAGGGCAATGCCGAGCTCACTACACAATATGGGCCCGTGGAGGGCCAGCCAGTGTCCATCCGGGGATGACCTGTACTGCGGAAGAGGAAGGGTACAGTCCGCAGTCTGTCCGCCGTGTCATTGGTCGTCAAACAGGATGTGGCAGTCCATGTCGCTGTCCAAGGTGAGTGCATCGGAGTGTATCCGGGGTCAGTGGTAGGCCTTGAGGCCATGTGCGGCACCAAGCAGAAACAGGCAAGGTGGCGGAAATGAATGCTAGTGCCTGGCCCTACTGACCACAGTCCCATCCACGTCCTCATCCCCGGGTGTGTGCCCTGCCCCACCTGTGGGTGTTGCAGTGCCGGCTGCGGCACTGTGTGCCACTGTCACATCAGGGGCCGGAGGAGGATTGTTGGCCACACGGTGTGGCAGTGACACATCAGGTGCCGGAGTGGATACGCCTGCTGCACTGGGAGGCACTGACACACCAGGGGGCGGAGATGTGGATGGTGTGGGGGCAGCAGCATTCATCATCGCCACACCTTGTGGCAGCAATGCCATGACGAGGACATGCAGGGCACGGTAGATCGCAACTACATTCCGCTGATGTGCAGCGGCGGCTGCCATCCTTTCCGCCTCTATCCGCACCATGTCCTCCATGAGCCTCCGCATGTTTGCCAGCTCACGGCTGGCATCGCTGGGGCCACTCTGAGTGGACAGGTATTCTTCCCTCCACGTCATGACTCCAGAGATGTCAGTCAGGGCTCGCTGGAGACCATGGGGCGGACATAGACACCCAAGGATGGCATCCAGTTTGTTAGCCATGAGCTCGAACCCCACCCGCACCTGCTCGGCCGTCTCCCTCTGGCCCTCCAGCACACAGCATTGGAAGGCCATTTGTTGTTCCTGGGGGTCTTGGGAGGGTGCCGGGGCTGTGGGTGCCTCCTGCTGGGTGGTTTGGGAGGTGGGTGGGGTCTCATGGATGTAGCTGGGCTGCCCTGATCCTGGAGGTGAGTTGCGGATGAGGTCAATGAGGTCTTGGATGGTTTGGGTGTCGATGCTGGTGTTGACCCCCTCCTCGTCATCAGTGAAGAGTGGCTGTGACTGCTCTGCAGGAGGTGTTGACGATGCCCCTGGGATGTGAATGGGAGATGGTGTATTACAATGTGTCCACATGTATGTAGCCGCATGGTACAGGTTGACATTCAGACAGCATGGCATTGTACATTGTGACAGTCTGTGGGTCTGGGCGAGGACCCAGAGTGATTGTGGGTGTGCACTGTGCCCTGCTTGCTTGTGCATGTGTGCCATTGTGGCCATCTCCCCCCGTCCCCCCAGTACCTGGTGGTCACTCACCCTGTTGCGGTTGTGTTGTGTCCTGTCGAGCAGTGTCCGGTCCCCCGACTCCGGCCACAGTATCCATACTGATGACTGTCGACACCAGCTCCTCCATGTCATCCAGCTCCAGCTGTGGCGCTGGGCCCCCACCTACGGTCCTTGGTCTTCCATTTGATGTCATTCCATCGCCTCTTGACCTCGTCCATTGTCCGCTTGTGCTCTCCGACGGCATTCACCTTGTCCACGATGTACTGCCATATTCCAGTTTTGGTGCCCAATGACACGTTGGAGGTGACGAAGAGTTGTTGATGGTGTTCCATCACGTCTGTGACTATGATCCTGTTCGCCTGCAGACTGAACTTGGTCTTCCTTGTCTTCTTGTCCTTGCCCTTCCCTGTCCCCGAGGTCCCTGGCTGGTCGTCCGGGGTGCTTGTGGGGTTGCGCTCGTCCTCTGCGCCTGCTCCGGCTGCCTCCATGGTGCTTGTGTGTTGGTCAGTTTGTGTGTGGGTGTTTTTTCTACTTTTATTGGGATTTTTGATGCCTGCCTGGTGTGTGTTGCAGGCCTGGCTCTGCTTGCTGCTGATTTCCTCATCGCGCTTTTGACCATCGCGTGTTTTTTGGTGTTGTGGTTTGTGTTTTTATCTCCATCGTGGTGGTTGTATCGCGGACATTGTCTGCGGTTTCGGCAGACTTTCGTATGCTACCGCCTTGTTGTGTATTCCACGTTGACACAGGATATTTTCCCGCGATGGGCTGCGATATTGGAAGTTGTGTTACGCTACTCTTGCGGTACTTATCACACGTTCTTGTGAATATATACCCCAGAGGGGCATATTCACAAGGAGCTATCACCGAATTAATGGCACTTCATCGCAGCCAAAGTCGTGATAAATTTACCTCCCCATTCACAAGCCGGTGTTAACTGTCCACAGCACCAGTTTACCCGTGATAGCAGCCGCAAAAAACATCGCCACAGAGGACCCCCGCAAATATCGCTAATGAGATGCAGAGTAGGCGTTCCCGTGACAAAAGCCGAGACAACAGCACACCTCAACATTCACAACGACCAGCCACATCCGCGATAAAAACACAAAACAGGCGATAAGGCGCGATAGCACCTAGGAAATCTACACCTGCTCTGACCTGGTGTAAAGTCGGATGGCAGCCAGCACCACAAAAGGGAGCACAGCCCAGGGCCACATCCGAAGGGCAACAGATGCCATGGAGCCACCCATCATGCGGCCCGGACACCCAAGAGGTCCACAACACCCACCTTCACCACCCCAGGACCCCAACCCACAACCGGAACAACCCCCCGGACCACCACAGACGCAGCACAGACAAAGACAGCAGAACCCCAGGAAACGTACCAGCCGCACAGACCCAACATCTGACAATGTCACCTTCCACTACAGGCTGAAAGGAACAAACAACCTATGCATCCTGACCATCATCACCCAACAGGCCTACGGCAACAACACAGCGGACAACCAACATCCCACCCCATACAAAGCTGATGGCGTGGCTGCACCTGTTGGCCCGTGGGACCCCCCATCCAACACCCACCAGAGTCGGAGGAGTCTCACAGCCAGCCACATCCAAGTTCCCCACACCTGTCCTGGACATCACCATCACCATCACCCTGGCACCCCAGTCCCCATACGTACAACACAATGTGCAGGATCCGCTGGAGACCAAGCAAGGACCATACGCCCAAGCAGGACGTACGCACGGTTTGGGGGCAATACACAGCACACATGTACCACCTGTGCCCCCTGGTGACACAGCACACAATCACCACAACAGGAAGCACACATCTCACATCAATGTGCAGGCAACAACAGAACACCGTGGAACACCCAACATGTCGCCTTCAAATACACAGCCAGTGTGCATGTTACCTTCATCCTCCGACAGTCCATCATCACCCAGCGTTCCCCGGATGGCAACAATGGAATAGCACAGCCCCTTGGCAACATACAAATGAACACCCCACACACCTCAACTCCACAACCATGCAACTCACAACGCTGGCAATGCACATGTCCCAAAATCACATACAACTGGAACGACAATATGCCCACCCACCAGACATGACAGAACAACTTACAATGTCCACATGGGCAAGCCCTGAACATGAGCCAGCAACGGCATGGCACCTCAGCCACATAATAGCCTAATGTGGGGAGAGGTGGCAACCAGGCATGAGTGAAGGATGCAGTAGAACCATGATTGGGAAAGTACACAATGCCAAGAGTGCCGGGGATGTGCTGGACACCTCGCAGTATGCAGAACATACCCATATCCAAGGCGACATACACCGCTTGTGTATGGAGTGTAGTGGACAGTGGACGCCACCATGTCACCACAGCCAGTGGGGGACCTCACTGAAATGTTGCCTGTTACGCCCCCCCCCTAAGCGTCAGCGGAGTGGGATGGCCCGGCATATGCCACGCCAGCGTAGGGGTGTGAATAAAAAGCACGTAGGCCTGGGCGTGGTCCTCTTCCGGAAAGACCCACGTCTCTGCCAGGGCGGCGCCTCCCACCCTGCCACGAGGCCGACGCCGTCCCCGTGTGTGGAGTTGCCTGCAATGCTGTGCGCCTGCCGGACCCCGGCACGCTGGACCATGAACCTGTCAGGCCCACCCCTGCGCAGTCAGGCCACACTGATCACCTGCCGACACCGGTGTGTGTCAAGGAGGGCCCACCACGTGCCGTCGCAAGCTCCAAGCCCGAGGCCCGCGACCTTGGCAGCCACCTCAGACCATCACGGCCTCCACGACACAGGCCCTCTTAATTCCTTTCTCGTTGACGTACTGCACTGCCACCTTAGGCCCACTCTTCGGACCAGTAGGTCCCATATCTGAAATTGTGTCCTGAGTCATGAATGGCAGTGGCCCCAAATCCGGGCCAGCGGCCACAGCACCAGAACCCCCCCGATCAGTGAGGCATAGTTCCATATGGGCATCTTGCGACACGTGGTGCCACTAACCCTGTTCAACGCCAGCCGGCGACACGTGGTGCCAATAACCCTGTTCAACGCCAGCCGGCTACACGTGGTGCCACTGAACATGAACTACGCAGGCCGGTGGGGCCATCCAACCTATGCCGGCGACACTCGGTGAATGGGCCGTGCTGACCGCTGCCTCAGGCCTACACCACGGTCAGGTAGGTCACACATTTGGAACTGAGTCTTGATTACACCATGCCAGTGACCCGATGTCTACTGCAGGGGTGATATCACCAAACTCCCTGCTATCAGAGAAGCAAACGAATGCATCACAAGCACACGACACGTGTCTGTGGGCCACTGCTGACCGCTGCCTCCGGCCTACACTGCGGTCCAGTAGGCCACAGAGCCTTGATTTGGCAATGTTGGAGTTAACATCTGTGTACCGGCATCATCGCAGACTGCATCCCCTCACAGCACATGTGCCACTACGTTTGTTCCCCGACATTCATGGACACTCACTGGTCGTACATTGGTGGCGTTTGAGTCTATGGACTAGGGGCTAGTTTTCATCCTCATGTAGCTGATCCCGAATTGTTGGTGCAGACGGGGGTTGCGCTTTCCACTCCTCCATTTGCTGCTTCCAGATGACATCAGACCTTCCGCATCATGCCCTGGAGGACACCTTCCACTGTCCCCCGAAACCCTCCGCAACATACACCTCGGACATTGATGGGTACCCGCTCAGGTCGCATGGCCCATCTGACTGCACCGCAAGTCACCGTCCCGTGGCTGGGTGCCTGTGCTGGCCGCAGTGCATCCGGGGCCACTAACTCTGTGCTGCTCAGGCCTGGGACCCCTTCTTCTGAGACATTGAATGGCCTCTGTAGCGATGGTCTTGGGGTCATCAACGCCATGTGTCCGTGCCCCTGCGCTGTCCGCTTCCTCCGGCCCCAACTGCGGGCCACCAGGGCCCACACATGGCATCTGGTCTCGACCGGCCCGGACGTCGCATAACCACAGGAGGCACACGCCACCACCGCAAGGACCACCTTCAACCGCCATCTGCCAGAGTCGAAAGGGTAGTCCTGACAGACCTACGGAGTTGCTCAGACCTGTTGTGGATGCCATCATCGGCCTGATACCCTGCTCAGCACTCCAGGTGCCAGTGACTCAGTGCACCGCAAACCATTGTCAGTTGCTGATAGAGTTTTGTGCTGTTGTGAGGTTGCACAGCAATGTCACCTCATGCAGTGGGGAAGACCTGGGACGTTGATGAGGAAGTTGATGCAGGTGTAACACACCCCACTGCATCTGCATCAGGGCTAACCCGAAGGGACATAATCCTAGCAATTTCTTCACATGAGCGCGCTCTTCTCTAGTGCCCCTACCTCAGTGCACTGCAACTCACGGAACGTCCAGACTGAATATTGGGTGACCTCTGGCCTTACTCCGGATCCCTCCATGTTGCTCTGCATTTGACTCTGTTATGCTGGTGTTTTCTGTTTCCATGACACTGGTGTCCACTTTTCAGGTTGTTGGCAGCACCAAGCACTCTGTGCGGGCTGGCTTATTCTCACCCCACACACATCCAGCACAGGCGTCACTGTACATGTGGCCCTGCCAATAAAGGGGCCGGGCGCACATGCCCGTAGCCAGTTCAACATGATATGTGCATGTGTCCCTGTGGTCTTGTTGTATGCATGGGGGCCCTGGGCCCTACGACATTACATTGTGCTGTGTTCAGCGGACACAGACATGTCACCACAGGCAGCGGGCTAGAACCTGGACATGTGGCTTTGTGGTCACCCACTCAATTCGTAAGGGGAGTGGACTGTGCCGTCATACGCAGAGCCAACGTGGGTGTGTGACTGATATGTGCGTGCCCCTGGGCATGGTTCTGTACTGGGTATGTGCATCTGCATGTGTCTCTATGGCAGTGTGGGTCTCCTGTGTGGGGTGTAGGTGGTCCCTGAAGGGAATTGGACACCCACGTATGTGTTCTAGTTTGCATTCCATGGTTTGGGCAACACCCGCACCTGATGGGCCACCTCCTTTTGGCGTTCTGCCACCTGGCATTGGGGTGCCATGTGTGGGTGGGTGAAGTGTTGTGAGGCAGCCGTGATTGCGGTTGCCTCATGCTGTGTGGTCTGTTGCAGGGTCTGGGTTCTCCTCTGAGTAGCTTGTCTGCCCTGGTCCTGGTGGTGGGTTGTGTGGGATGTCCATGGGCTGTTGTAGGGCGTCGGTGTTGGGGGTGTGGTGTTCGTCTCCGGCATCACTGATGGGTTGTCTGTTCTGACCTGCTGGAGGTGTTGTTTGTCCCTCTGCATTGTGAAGGGGAGGTGCATGTTGGCATTGTGTTGGCGCCTTGTTCTTGTCGACATGCAGACTGTGTGACAATGTACATTGTGACTGTTTGGGCGGTGGTGGCTATTTGAGTTGGGACAGTGTACATTTGGCCTACATGGCTAATGTGGGGTTGTGGGGGTAGTTGTGCATCTCACAGTTCCCTGCTCTGTCCAATGTGATTGTTCTGTTTCTGCACCTGGGTGGACCCCAGTTGTGTCCCATGTTCTGCAGTGTGGGTGTTGCACTTTGTGCCACATTGTCATGGTATGTGCTGTGATTGCTATGTGTGTGTGCGGCAGTGTGCCAGGGGGATGGGGGACATGTCCCTGGGGAATTGTGGGTGTGCAGTGTGTTACACCTCATTGTGCATGTGTGGCATTGTGCCCATCACCCCCCGTCCCCCCAGTCCCTGTTGGATCCTCACCCTGTTGTTGTTGTGTCAGGTCCTGTCGAGCTGTGTCCATACTCCCTACTCCTTGCACCCTCTCCACACTGATGACTGTGGCCTGGGTTTCCTCCTGCTCCTCCTGTGGCGCTGGACTGCCACCTCCTGTCGCCGTTGCTGCCTTTCTGTTGGCAGCGGGTTTGTACCTGGTTTAGGTTGTCACGTCCTGCCGGCGCCTCTTGGCCTCCTGGATTGGCCTCCAGGGCACTCGGACTGCATTCCAGGTGGTCTGCTTGTGGGTCAGTTGCTGGTAGTGTTCTGTCGCCTCCGTGGCCTTGGTCTTGTTTTCCTGCAGTGTGCGCCCCGTCTTCCTCTCCCTTTTCTCCTTGGCCTTCCCCGACCCCGTTGTTCCTTGCTGGTGGTCTGTGGGGGTTGTGTGGTTCGTGTTGCCCTCTGCACTGGGTCCGGGTGCATCCATGTTGCTACGTGCTTTGGCTTGTTTCTGGTGTGTTGTGTCTGTGGTTTTTATGGTGCAATTTCCCGCCAGACGCGTGGGATTTGCAGGCCCGAGGCTGCTTTTCGCTACTTTTTGTACCGCGATTGGCCTCATCGCATTGTTTCACACGTTCGCGTTTCGCATTTTTTTGGTGTGGCGTTGATTTTCACGCTGACATTTGACACGTTCTCTGGTGACTATCGCATGGTACCGCCTTGTTGTGAATTCCACGTTGACACGGGGATATTTTCCCGCGATAGGCTGCGATATTGGAAGTTGCGTTACACTACTCTTGCGGTATTTATCACACGTTCTTGTGAATATACCCCTAACTCTAGATAACAGCAATCTCTGCAGCCATCTTTGGAGCAGGGAGTTTAAATACCACTCCCTGTGAGCCACTCCCTGGCTTGGCAATCGGCTGTAAATCGGAGACAGCCCACATCACTTACCTGAAATCAATCCTGATTCCTCGTTGCTGGGACAAGTTACTGTGCCTTCGCCTGGTCACAGTGCCTTGCCTGGTCACCTTGTGCGACCTGTTGAGAAAGAAAAGAACACAGCTAAGTACCAAACTTTTAATGTTTATAAAATTGCAGATTGAGAGACGATTATAATTGCTTTAAAGTGATTCAATAATTACATACAGGAAGCGAGATATTAACAATTGCCACATTGCTCAGAGGTCATTCAAGAAAAGCAATTCAGAGACCTTTTTGGGAGAAGCTGAAAATGCTGACTGGGCAAATAACTGTGACAAGTTAACAGGAGCGCATTGTGCCTATATATGTAATTGTGAAGCATCCCCTAGAATATGAAGTAAAGTAATCTGGATACAAGATTTCCAACCAAGAACATAATTTTCCTAAATGCTACAGAGTTTCAGAATTGAAAGAGAGTTTTGAAAAAATACAGGTTCTGTGAAACTATCATAGAGTTAACAAGTTTAGCCAGACACGTTATTACCATTGTGCACAAGGAGTAAACAGAATATGTGACCGTAGAACTGGCACACTCATTAAACCACTAGAGCAGGAAAAGTAAGAAGAGCAGTATCTGTGGTAGAAGGTGTTTGCAACCACTGACAACACTTTCTTCTCTCTTCCCATTTCCCCCCTTCTTTTCAGTGTTCTTCTAGGAGCATCCTTATTTGGTTCACTCAGTTGAACATAGTGGGGTGCAGGCGGCTGTTCTCGTGCATCGCTCCTGCAGGGCTGCTTACCACAGTTTAGTCAATTTCTAATTGTATATAACAAGACAACAGGTTCTGACAGACAAGCTTTTCAAAATTCTCAGTTTGCTGAGGTTTATAATCCAGAATATAGTCATGAGCAAGACTTTAATCTTGTACAAAAAGTGACTGCTGTTCTGGCAGTATTGACCAAGTAAGACCGTAGAGTGCATAAATCAAAGGCTTCCCATATAAACCCTGGTGTTTGAGCTTCGTCTTTAGGAAATAGACAGAAGAATGCTTAGGATCATGTGCAAATTCTCTTTTGCAATGTGCACAAAATTGCAATTTGTGTCATAATTCTTTATTAGAAATTAAAAATATGCAATTTCATAAGAGTATAAAACAACATTATATAAGATTGCAATTTGAACAGCCTGTAATGCATCAAATCATGTGCAAGTTGCATGTGATTCTCCATTCCTTGGTGCGCAATCTATAACCAGCTGCAAAGGTAGCACCCGACAATTTTGAAAGACCGCACGTTTTCAAATTAGTTGCTGTGTAACTTGCACCCACTCTTTGTGGCAGAACAATATTCAGGCCCTTAGAGGTGGAACCTGTGTATACTTTAATGTCTTTCAATGTGTTTGTACTTCATTGTCACTGTTCACTCATTTGTCGCTTTTTACTTTCTGCTCTTTGTGTGGGATGGTGCTTCCTTTATTATGAGTACTCATTATAAACTCAACCCAAGAAATACTGAATTCCTCTTGTAGATCAACAGCTCAATATAACTACCTTGTCGACACGCGTAGGATACAGGGTTGTGTATCATGAAGTGGAAGCATTTACCGATCACAGATTACTTCTTTGGGTAATTTGTGGCCCACTTAATATACGAGATACAATAGCGATAACATTTTTATGATTTTTTGGACATTAAAGTGATTACTGTTAAATTGTTGTCAGAGGTTCAACCCTAATTTACATGGTGGTTCAAGGGTCAGATGACTTGGTACTGATGAAACCCTTTAACTAACACGGGGTCGAAACATCAACAAAACCTTCCCTTGGTTTTTGTTGTGCAAAAGTTTTGGAATAGGGGTATAAGGGTACTGTGATGTACAGCACAGCCTCCTCACCTGTATAACAAAGAATGCTATGTGAAACTAGGGTATTGCACAGTGTCTTCATGTATACATATACTTGTAAATAATGGTTCACATCTGAAATCTGCGTTGTCTGCTCCTAATTCACCTTTGAATTAATGTGAACTGCAAAATGTGCACTATTATCTAATATATACAATTGACAGAAATTACAGGATTTGTTGATTTATTTCCCGTTTTAGTCTCCAATGTCGTACAAACATTCATTGTATTGAGAAATGTGTTGTTTATTAATTACTGGATTCCTCTAAATCACAAAGGGGTCTCCCACCTTAAAGGAGCCCCATAGGACATTTGTGTGTTTATTAGATGTTGACCCTAGTCCCTGTGAGCATATAGGGTAGTCCTTGTGTTAGGCTATGTAGGAAAAACAAGACAGCATGGTATCAGATCTACCCTTCTGAAGCAAATGAAGTCCCTTTTTGCAGAAATCAATTTCAGAATAACAGTGCAAGCTTTGCTCCTCCCCCAGTTGCATGGAGGACCAATTCTTCTAAATTCCAGCTCACTGTCCCTGCGTTGTCTTGAATTCCATAATCTTATCAGTATTTCTAATTTGGACATAGCTCTTTGTTGTGTCAGTGTTGCAGCTTTTGTTTGCTGTAGCATGTTTGAGTAATAAGGTAATAGAATTTTTATGGCCTTTAGAATTTTCTGCTTGGAATATTGTATGTTGTTCCACTTTAGGGAGGAGATGTTAAGAATGGTATGAACGGATAGCAGCAACTTGGGTGATAATAAAGGAATTGCATAACATTAATCTAGTCTCCTTCTCTTCGGAAGATACTCTACAAATTTTGCAATGAGTTTCAGGTTCTTGTGATCCCAAGAACAAGAACCCATTGCAGAGTCGAATGCATCACTCTTACTATACTGGAGTAAAGCCCAGGTAAAATGATGGAGGTAGGAATCCTTTAATTGAGAATGACATCTCCTGGTTAGCAATTGAGAGAAACATTAAGTGGTCCCCAGAAGTCATGAAGGCAAACATAAAAAATGCTAAAGTTACTTGCAAGGAGTATTTTGATGAGAAACATGAAAATGGCACAATCAATCTTCAGGTAGGACAAGAGGTGAAAGTAAAAAGGAGTACCAGAACAAGGGAGGGGAGAGTACGTTTTATCCACCTCTCAGGGTAGTTTGAAGAGCAGCTGTCCCTGTTTCAATCATGTGGGAGGGAAAAAAGTACTGCTAGTATTAAATCCCCTGTAGCTATCTTTTGGGAGGTAAAGAAGGTAAATCATGATATAAACTCACTAGTAAGAAAACAGTTTAAGAAGTCGTCGCAATGGAGGCAAAGGGAAATTAATCGGCCGAAGAGGGTGAGAACTAGAATGAAGGTGTCTGAATGAAGGAGGGAGGCCGACCAGAAATGGATCAAATTGAGAGAAGCTGCTTTCTCCAGCGTCTCATGTAAATACTGGTCATTGATAGTAGAATATTGTGACACTAGAATCAAGGCCGAGACCATTCCAATTTCCGATATGGATTGGTCCCAGTATATTTCGCGGTTATATGCCATAAATTCCAATAGTGGGATGTTGTTGGAGTTGAGTGTTGAGCCTCCTTCTTTGGACGATTATGGCCTGCCCTCCTGTGAAGAGATAGAGGGTTTTATTAAAGGTGCAATATTTTCTGGGGTGATGGGCCCGGATGAACTCCTGATATCAGTCATCAAATATGAAGTCTCTGCGTGGGCCTCGCTGCTCTCTCTGGTATTCCAATACTGTTATCAGTATGGAGTTATTCCGTCATCCTGGAAAGGTAGTATAGTTGTGCCCCTATATAAAAAGTTCAAGAAAGAACAGGGGAACCCTACTCACTAAGGAACCAGGGTAATAGTTATATAAAAAGTGTCAGAATGCCTCTCCTTCCAGTTTTAGGCAGATTGCGTGGTTGGACGCAATCAGTAAATTGTTTGCCAAGAACATTCTCCTTCAACTCCAGGATTGGCCATTTGGTAATCATCTTGTTCCTGCGTAGCAAGCTGGCTTTCGTAAGAATTGTGGAACCTTAGATAATATTATGGCTCTCCAAACACTGATAGATAAGTACCCTGTGGGCAAGGAAATGGCCTTCTATTCTGCCTTTATTGATTTTTCCACATCGTTTGATAGGGTTGACCGTGTGACGCTGTAGAGGAATTTGGTGGCATTGAGGATCCCAGCGCACTTGCTTAGGTTGGTAGTTGCTCTGCATTTTTCAACTTGGTCCCAGGTTCTGATGGGAGGGAATCATGGTCTCTGAAGCACAGTAGAGACACAAAATGGTCTGAAGCAGGGGTGCTTACTTGCGTCCCTTCTTTTCTACCTCTACATACATGATCTTCCTTATAGAGTCGGACAATGTAAGGGGCTCCACCTCAATTAGAAGTAATGAGCTTTGAATGTATACTCTATGCCAACAACGTTGTTATGCTGGATTTAACTCTGATAGAGCTACAGAGGCATCTCTCTAAGTTGGGAAATTATGCTGATGAGCATTTTTTTTAAATAAAAATCCTTAAGAGTAAAGTCATGGTTTTTAGGTCGAAGGGGTGCAGAGTCAGGAAAGGTTTGCACTGGCTCCTGGGCAAAGATAACTTGGAAGTGGTGAAGCTGTATCCATACCTAGGTAGAATGTTTTCTAGTAAATGCCAAAATAAAGATCACTTTAGTCATTGTAGAAGTAAGGCTATATCTCAAGCTTCTGCAATCGGCAGACTACCTAAGTGTTGCCGGCAAAGGCATTTTGCCCACGTATTGGCCGTTTATAAGATTAAGATTCCGCCTTCATTAAGCTATGCCTGTGAGGTAATGGAAGAGCGGCATTGGTCCTTTTTTGAGAAAGTTGCAGGGCGAATTTGGGGCCAGATTTGTAATCTGAATTCTTTGGCAGCTCCATCGGCTCTCCTGCTTGAATTTGGCTCCTCTCCATGAATATGTTTGCTGTGGCTGCTGTTTTAAGGTGGGGGAATAATCTACTGAATGGTGGAGCTGGGTCTATTCAAACTGCATTGAAACATGAAATATTTTATTGTTTGAAGTGAAGAAGTGTCCTCTTTTTAAATTAAATGAAAGCTCTGGACATATTTAAAATTGCTCAGAGTGGGATGGCTCGCCTCTCGAAGCTCACCATAAAAAACCTGATAAAAAAATCAATCTATGAAGTAAACCAGAAAAGGGATATCGTATTCTGTGCTTAGTATGCCCATAATGAAATAATATTGGCGAGTAGTATTTGTAAAAAACACAACCGTATGTACTTTGGAACCCTTCCCATGGTGTGTGTAGAACTATTTTATTACTAAGGTTGAATCTTCTTACGAATTATCACTGGATCCTGGGAAGGACTTCCAAAGGAGGAAAGGCTTTGTGACCTCTGAGGGCATTGGGTTCAAGATTTAGATCATGTGCTTTTTGTATGTCCTCATCTTCATTCAGTGTGGTGCCAATTGCTAAGACCAATGTTTTTAAAGTACAAAATAACCATGGTAGTGGAGGCCCAGAAATGTTTATTTGTACCACCATCAGAAATGGTTTGTGCAAACATTTTTACATTTTTTAAACAATTCCTGAATATTTTCTTGAAATATCCGAATTTTTAAAAATGTTATAGTACTTGCACTCACACACAAATTTGAGGAATTTGGTATTTTAGGTTTCAAACATTGTAACACAGCATAAACTAGATTTATTGTATGAACTCTCTATTTATTATGATGGCTGTAATGAGCAAATTAGAAGTACTGTATTAGTGTTGCACTTTAAAACGTTGTGCATTTCTTGTCTGTTGTATTTATTAGGCCTGCCCAGTATTGTGCTATATTTAAATGAATTGTTGCGTATTTGCACTTTTCTTCTGTATGGGGCCTTAGAGTATATTTGTATGTTCATTGGTTTTATCTTGCACTTCAGAGCTTCATGTACTCTATATTGTATGTATTGTTTTTTTAAAACGTTTTTATTGTATTTTATCTCTTTGAGTTCAAAATCATAATAAATAAATCTTGCCTGGCTGCCTGTGTACACAAATTCAGCCAAATGAGTGACAGAAAGGTTTTGCATTTTAGTCATATGGCCAAGTGCTCTAAAAGTGCCAAAGGTGCTGAATCGAATTCTGATGATGTAAATATTGCTGCAAGGCAGTGGTGAGACGACGAAGTTCCTCCTGGTAGTAGTCTGAAATCAAATATTAGGAATGAATGAATAAATGACTCGATGGAATAGAAATTATCCAAGTGTTCAGGTACTTCCTAGTGGACAGAATACAGAAGAGAGAGTTGCTAGTAGTGAAGCTGGTATTGCCCATTAAGAGGTTTATGAATATCTTTTAACTTCATTCAAGAGGGAGATAACTACCAAATCTGGTCGTATTAGTCCCCTACATAGGAAGTTAGCAGATTTTGTTATTGGTTGATTTTTATTGTTTCTTGCCCAGCAAATTAGTCTATTTGGATGTAGTTTAAATTGATTGCATCCCGCCACAATACTTACTTTACACATTATCATTTTACATACGTTTTGTTGCCTATCCTATTCTGCCAACATAGGAGAAGGGTACAATGGTGTCGGAAATGTTATAGTGTGATGATATTGTATTGTCAATAAAAACTGCAACAAGTTCATTTGTTGTAAAAAAAAGTGTAGGAAATTAGTTTACACTTGCTCTTGTCTTGCTTTTATCATCGTTTCTTTCCTTGTGTTTCCTTCATTCCTTTCTTTTTTCGTTTTGTGGATTAATAATGGAAGAGATGTGTTGTTCAGTATCTTGTAGATTGTTTTCGGTTGCAGCATGTTTGAGTAATAAGGTCATGGAATATTTTATGGTCATTGGAATACTCTGTTTGGATTGTTGTATGTGGTTTTCCCTTAGATGACAGTTGCTCTGGAGGGTGTGAACAGACAGCAGCAACTCGGGGTCACAAAAAAGGAATAGTTTAAAATCGATCAGTCTCCTCCTCCTTGGAATATATTCTACACTTTTCTCATTGCTGCGTGACTCAAGGACACCTCCAGTCCTGACACTGTGCTTGCCATCTCTATGCTGCCAGTGCATCCCCTTTCTCCATGCAACTATGCCCCTCTTCAACATCGTATCCACGCCCACCTCTTCTTTTCTAAAGCTTTTGCTTTACTGCCCAACTTGGGCCTTTTAACTATTTCTGTTTCACTCTAGCATATTCCTCTTCCCATACTATTCCTAAAGTTTCTAGTGTTCTTCTGAGAGACTTACATGTGTGGCTTGTTACCAGTTGGGCATTTCGACCAGCTGGTTAAGTCAATTCCCTGGTCTCCATTGGCCTAACACAATTGATCACCTCATCTACTGATGTAGTGGGCCAAATCATTGACTCCATTTTGCCTTAGACTGCTTTCTGGAAGCAAACACCTTATTTTCAGTGATCTGGTCAGACCACTTTGTGGTCCCACTAATATTAAAGACACAGGGGTCACCCTTGTCCCCAGCCAGATAATAGGATATACTTCTTGTGCCTGGAATAATATCTCTGATCAGGATTGGAAGGGTCACCTTACCTCCTCTTGTAATGTATCTCCCCTCCACTAGTATCCTATCTGCTACTGACAACTATAACTCATGGCTATCAATGGCCGCTAACTATCTTACCCCCTACCAAATAATAACTGCAGAACTAGCTGAGACTAAACAAGCGTGCAAGAAAGCAGAATGCATCTGGAGATCTTTATACAACAGCTGAGATAAACAAAAGTAGCACCATATCTTGAAACAATATAACAAACACAAATCAAGGCTACCCGTGTCTCATTATGTCTTACTGACCCCCGCATCTATCTCTTGCATTATATGAAGCAAAGATTAAAACATGTGCCAGTCTTTTGTAGCAGAATCATCTTCCCCTAAATTCAACACTGAGATCAATTGTATATTTACAGACTATCAGGATTGATACTTTTTAATTTTTGGAGCACTAGTTGTTTCCAATACATAACACATACTTAATGTGGGCTTTGGTTCAGACCCTTGCTCAAGAATGAATGGCTTTGCTGTCTATCTCAGTTGTCACACCAGCACTTCAGTTTGCATGTATTGTGGCACATGCACACTTGTGCTTTTCGAAAAAAGCCTTAGCAAATCCAAAAGCTCGGCCTTTTATAGCCGGGGCATTTGTCATTGCTTGTTTACATTTTGCAGTCCGAAATTAAAACAATAGCTTTATATTAAGGTATTATTGCATTTCCTAGAAAAACTTTCATATGAGTGAGAGGCTGATGAGAAATACAGCAACCAAATAAAACAATGCAATTGGAATTTCAGGATATTGTTTTTTGAATGCCGCACATTGCGTAATGCGCTATTGGTTTTTGGAAGAAATTAACTTATTGATTTTGATTAGTATGCCGTCTTTGAAAAATGCTTTTGAATGTTCAACTCTGCTGCTGCAAAGAGCCCTGGAAATGCTGTGAATGTCACATAATGTGTGAGAATAAACCATTGTGATCTTTCTTTAAATCATCCTTCTCTACGACTATCAACTGGAACTGTTGAGTGTTGTTAACTGTCTGGAGAGTTACAAGTCCCTGTCTACTTCAGCAGCACTTTATATATCAGAATACCATGGGATCTCACATTTGAAAAGATACAGAACATTTGAAGACAAATAGCTTTTCTCTGTACAGCTGCTTCCTGGAAATCCTTTCTTCTTTTGTGTGGAAAAACTGCATTTTGGGATTTTCTTAGATTGCAAGTACTTGCCTCAACACAATGCAAAGGCACATTGGAGGAGATATGTTTGTTAGTTATTTTCTCTCCGTCCACGACCTACATAGCTCCAGGCTTTGTGCTCTTCAAAAATCAATGCATTGGCTTTGATGTACTTATTGGACATAGGGAGTGCAGCGTAAGCATAACCAAAATGTGGTGCTGCTAGGTTTATTTTTATTAATTTTTAATTTTTAAAAAGCACTGTATGCTGCCTCAGAACGCTTTTATACAGGTGTTTGGTGGGAACATCTGGTCACATGTGTATGCATGTAACATGGTCCTGAAGATGCGCTCAGCCGCACCGTCAGCATTGTTTTACCTGATGCTTTGACATCTATTCATGGTGGTCTAAAAGATTGTTGCAACCGTGGCCTCTCGAATCAGGGTCCATAGATGAGGGATAACACCAAACCCTCAGGGTTTTCTAGTGACACATTTCCTCAGGTGAAATCTGGCAGAAGAGGTCAGTGGAAAACGTGCCAGAATGGGGGGAAAACCGATTGCTCTAGTTCAGGGGTCTCCAACCTTTTTTGTAATATAAGCTACTTATGTTCAATCAAAATCACCTCGAGCTACTTATATTATTGCAGTTTTAATAGTGACCACATCAAACAAGATTAGATTAGAGGGCAGCATATGCAATGACAGCAGTGATCACCTCAGTGCAGTAGGCACGGTTGCTACCTGATTTATCACTCAAATATCAGCTTTAAATATATTTTTTAATTCTCCAAGCATCAGTTTAGGAGTTTTGAAAACACACATTTTTGTCTTGAATAGACACTTTTCAATTTTAGTATAAATATCTTGATTCCACCGAGCAAAAGCTTCTCATTAAGTAGGTTGAGCTGCAGACAGAAAAACTACTTACAAACAGCTGGAGAGCTACTAGTAGCTCACAAGCCACTCGATGGAGAAGCCTGCCATGGTTATTCCACATTCCCAAGGGTCAGCATTGCAATATTACAGAGACACAGAGCCTCGGAATTAATGCACCACACAAAATAACAAATCTCAGATTTTTGAGTGATATCTGGGTTTGTATAGTGTCTGACTGTCGTTATTATCTTATATCTCATATTTAGAAAAGAATGATGGTACATGGAGACACCTAAGCAGCAATAAGGCCTATGAGCCAGCTACATTACATAACTTAAAACGACCAAATCATGTTAGTTTACACTGTGACTGCACGTGATGTTATGGCAGCATCCAGAACAAAAACAGTAACATATGTCAGCCTAGATAGCAGGCTGACATGATACTAACTCTTAGGCATGTGTCTGAAGCTGCACATTTCTATGTACAAATAGAAGTCCTTGAAATAAAAATAGAAAAGTCTGGACCCATAGTATACAGGAAATAAAGAAATCTAAAAGGGCATTTCTGAGCATGTTACTCTTTCTACGAAGGAAGACAAGTGATGAAAACAGTAGAGTCAGTGGATTTAAAAAAAATGGAAACAGTCAAATCTGAAAGGGAATGGTCAAAGTGTTTTATGACATCACCGAAATAACTCCTAAACTGACCAATAAACACAATGAGTCCAAGTGTTCTTACAGCTATTCGTTGAAACTTCTAAACTAAACAATCATGCATCTATATAACTTTTGTTCAAGACAGAGGAATAAGCTAGAAATGTGCATTCAATGGATTAACAGTTACTCACTTTTTGCATGTTTGACAACACACATTTTCATATCAACATAAAAAGGTTTCTGCATTAAAAACACGGTGATCATGACACTAGCCCTGCCCCAAACAATATCCAGGCACATGTGACCATCTGTGTCAGCATGACAAGAGAGACATGTGGCCACAACACCCAGCTCCCAGGACCATACCCAATCTGTTGTGACAGGATCTGCTATTGGAAGTGAGGTACACTTGAAATGGATGTCACCATCATACAAAATCACCTTTAGGACAAGTTGAGGTCAGGAGGCTGCAGAGTGGGTTGTTGCAGGATGATTTTTGTATATCCACAGCAGCTGTATTTGACCATGCAGCAGCTTCCCATGGGCAGCCAGCATCTACTGTCACAACGTGTCAAGGGCAAGAGGATTATCATGACAACTACACTGTTGTCACTTGCAGCCTCTGAGACCCAACATCCTGTATCAGTTCCAGCAAGTCCACAATCCCTAATCAGATGTCATTCTGCTACCTAAGCTAATTCCAACACCGAGGAAACCAACACAATGAGGAAGTGCAACTTATGTCATCCTGTGTATATTACACTATAAACACTAGTTTCACCCTGTTCACGTATCAGAGACACATATCTACTGTTCCTCTGGGCTTTGATGCCTCATTCTGCCTCTAAATATCGATCTGCCCATGCTCACAGAGACTATCAACATTTGTTCTACCTCATTCTCTGAGAAATCCTACACCCCGGAAACACCGATGTGATTGTAAAGTAACAAAAGATCACACATTCTAAATAAATGCACCATAAGAAACATCAATCCTGTGTGTGGTCAGCCTAGTTGTTTGCTCATATTGATCATTCCATAGCAAGTTATACTTACCTTGAGGTTAACAGACAAATATCAGCATAGTGAGTGTTCCCTGTGAACGAATGGAATGCAATGATTTCAGTCTGTATGAATTTGTAAAAAAGCAAAGCAATTGCATCACATACCACTGTTCCTTGACATACGATGAAATACAACATCTTGCACAGCAATGAAGCATAAAAAGTCCATTGGTGACATGCTGTAGAAGTTTTACTTGTTAAACAACACTATGCATGAAAGACATTATACCTATACACATATTTGAACAAATGTGGACCAAAATAGAAGTGGTGTTGACTTTTGAAGATGACGTTCTTTTTAGAAAACAATTGCTAAATTCATGTCTGTATTATGCTGCTCTGCCACTAGTCTAAGAGAAAGGACTGTGGAAGAATCAAAATGATTGCCACAATCAGCAGTCACTGCAATCCTTACACAGCTGTTTGAAGTAATGCCTGACACAGGAAGAAAATCCTCTACTTCCGATTGGATCTATGAGTAATGATAACAATCAAGTAACATTTCTGTGGAAATTGCCTTTACCACACAGCCTTTATCATGCAGGCCCTTTACTGCGCAGTCTTTGCCATGTAGATAAGTACCACAAAGCATGGTAAGTATATAGTATAGGTTTTAACTTTTACTATGCATCCTTAATCATGTGGTTGTTTACCACACAGGTACGTATGTATATATTTTTTAAATAACATAGTTGTTATGCCATAAAAAAATTAATAAATGGTTAAAGTGTGGGAAAAGGTGAAGGGAGGTAAGGGTGATTTTAGAGATAATGGACAGGTAGAGCTAAAGGGAGGAATGGGTACATTTATGAGAGGGGTGGAGAGAGGTAAATGGATGTAAGATGATTTTACGGTTTATTGTGTGTACAGGTACAGGGGGGTGAGGGTAAAGTTAGGATTTAGGTGTGGGTAAAAGTAAAGGAAAGTAAGAGTATTTTTAGAGTTAAGGAGTAGGTAGAGGTAAAGGGATGTAAATGGAGGTAAGAGTATTTTTAGGGTTAAGTGGTAGGTGGAGGTAAAGAGAGGTAATAATAATTTTAGTGTTTAGGGGTGGAAAGAGGTAAAGTGAGGTAAGGGTATTTTTAGGGTTAAGTGTGGGTAGAGATAACGTCCGGTACGAATTCTTCAGGTTCAGGGGATGGAAGTGCTAAAGGGTTATAAGGGGATTTTTAGGGTTAGAGGGTGGCTAGAGGCAAAGGGTGGTAGTCAGTTTTAAAGTTAAGAGAGGCAAGCGGTAAAAAGATGCTAAAAGAGAAAAAGGCCGATAAATAAAATGCATACTCACCCACACACATATAGATAGTAGCTTTTTTAGAGTTAATCCCAAAATGTCATATGATAGCTTGCTGGGAGGTGTAAGTGGCTCACAGGAAAGGCAACAAATGGGCCTTTGCTGGGAGGAGGTGTGACCTCTTCCTGAAAGGAAGAGATGGTCTAGGTGATATGCCCACCAACTGCACAAGTCTCAAAGGGGCATCCCCTGTCACAGGCAGATGTAAGTGACACCAAGGCCTAACATTGTCCAAGTAGCCAGTGTGGCACCAATCCCAGTAGGGAGAAAACCTGTTCCTGCACTGGTTTAGTGGAGGAGTTCCCCTTTTATTTATTCACACCTCGAGGGTGTGCCAAGAACTCTGACTAAGGGAAGAAAGTTTCTGCCATGTTGGTTTTTGGCACAGCAGCCCACTGTGGGAATGTTTAAGGTGAAAGCCCCAGGACGTGATGTCAAAGTGGGTAGGGTTGCCTTTGAGAAATTGTTGTGTAGTTCCTATATAACCTATACAGGATCTGCGCGTTTGGATAACAAACTGTGGGACTAGTGGCAGACTGATTCCGTGCACCCCCACTGGATACTTTAGCCTATCTGTATTAGCTAGCTCACAGTGCCACTATAATCTCCTCTTACCAAGGAGAAAATAGATTCTGGCAACCTCAGAACATGACAACCCTGATCCCTCAGAATCGTGGAAACAATATACTACCTTTCGCTTAGTCACTCGTGCTTACTTAGTTTGTCTCAGAGAGATACACAGAATAAACAGGCTGGTCGTTTTCAATAAGAATTTATTGAACAGTTGTTATTCTAGTGTAGAATATATGAGCTGCAACAACCATTAGACAGTAGCAGAGATATATAATTAGCAGTACTACAAAAGTAAAGGGATGGTATAGTTCTACCATCTTGCAGAAATCGTGAATATATACAAGTACATAAAACACATGATGAAAAGTGCATACTCCTACGATGTCTCCCTAACTAGATGTACCTAAATGTACCTAGCATCTGTGTAGGTGTTATGCCAAGAATCCCTCTAGGATCTAGTCAACCCCATTACCTTAGAATGAGAGAATATGGGACCCTGTCCTGGACTCGAGTTGGACACAGTGCGAGGGATGTTAGACCACTGCGAGCTGGAGCGTCTGCATGCAGGAACCTCAGCGTCTCTGGTCAGTGTGTCAGCCGGGAAGTCACGGTCTCCTCTATCTTCCTAAGCAAGATGTGCTGTATATATACACCTATAGGTCTCCCCAGGGGTCCTAACTTGCTGTGTTACTGTGTCGGCCTAAAGGATGACGTTGGGACTGAACTTTATACAGAGATATTATACAGGAGATGGTAATCCTACTGTTAGTCCTGCTGTACTTCCAAGAAGCCTCATGCATAATGTATGAGAACTCGATTCGGTCGGACTCCCATTGAAGTCAATGGGAGCCGGTCGTACAACGCGTACGCGGGCTCCCATTGACTCAATGGGTGCGAGGCGAACAAGGGCGCCCCCTACAGCGGGTACGCGTCCATGCGCATCGCGGCGTACATGCACAGGTAGGGGGGACCCATGGGTCCCCCCTGTGTGCGACTCGCGTGCCTACGCGTACAGGGGGGTCCGACGCGGACCCCCAAAGTCCGGCTCTGACAGCTTTTTCGAGCCGGACGGCGCGAGTCGGTCAGACTGCTCGCGGCGCGCATCGTACTTACCCGGCCGGGAAACGTCTCCATAGCGCGGTGCGAGTCGTGTCTGTGCGAGTCGGTCAGAGCGTGTTGAAGCCGCGTACGAGTCGGTCGGCGATTTCGCGGGAGCTTGCATCGTACTCGCTCGGCCGGACCCTCGTACGATTCGGTCAGGAAACAGGGCTCCGAATTGGATCCGGTAAATCCGAATCCGATTCGGAGCACTACCGGCCGAGATCGGAATCGGCCACATAGTCTTTAGTCTGCTATGTTAATCCAGGCCACCAATAGCGTTGTTTCAACAAAGAAACAGTCGCCGTAACTCCTGAATGTGCAGAACCTATCCCTTTGTGTGCTGCTAGAATTAAACCTAACCTACGATCCATGTTTGGAATTACTCTATCCCCCACTCCAGGAATCTGAGCAAATGGAATGTTATTGGCATCTAACTTGTGGGAGTACTTGAATGGAAACTTTTTTGGTACTGCTCCGCTATTTTTGAGACAAGCATTGATAGCTACCATAATCTCACCGTGTATTCTCGTTTTATAATGAGTGATTGCAGCTACGGAAGCCGTGCGTACAGCCCCCTTTGCGGCTTCATCAGCCAATGAATTCCCTTCAACGTGAACGCCATCACACTGATGACTCAGTCTATGTATCACGTGAGCCCTTGGTAGTGCGGTTTTCAACTCCTCTACCTGTTACCATAGCATTTTATGCATAATTGTGCCACCTTTTGCATCTTTGAACCCATTTTGAACCCAGTGCTGCAAATATTCATTATATGACTGTACACAGTAAAAAGAATTGCACACAATTAGTGTGGGGAATTCTCGATCCATATTTACCAGTGCCAGTATCAGCGCTTTTAACTCTGCCAGCTGTGCCGTGCAGTCTCCTAGAGACTGCGTTTTTGTGCAACTTGGGTGGAATTTTCCATCCCGCATGCGACCTTTAACGATTGCACATGCTGCGCTATATTGTTGCTTACTTCCTATGGCCAGTTGAGCTGATCCGTCAGTGTAAATTATATATTCATACTGATCTAGAGGCATTATTTCGTTTGGTAGAGGATATTCTTGTTCGTATTGCAGAAATGCTTGTGTCTTTAAATTTGGGTCGTACCTGTATTTTACATCTGTTGCAGTGAGAGAATTAGCCCATTGTATCCATCTCGGATGTAAAGCTTTAGCATTAGGAATGCTTGCCTTTGTCGCAGCCTCTAACCAGAGTTACTACTATTATTTGTTTCCCCTGAGCCAGTGCTCTTTCTCTCACTACAGCAGTCTGTACTGCTGTTAGAATCTTTTCTGTAGATGCAAAGCGCTTATCAGCATTTGTGTACAAATGTGATTTGTATGTAATTGGTACTGTCTCACCTTCATTATATGTTAGATAGGTGTACCCAGATTGACCCGCAACTATACGGATCACCAGGTTGCATACGTTTACACATGTCTGTAAGTGTTTGGCAGCTATCATGTCAGCTTGTAAGGAACGAAGTGTATCTGTATGTTTCTGTGTCCATTGTTTTACTGAAAAATCAGGTTTTATTAAATCGTAGAAAGGTTTCACTCTTTCTGCATAATCCAAAATGTATGTTCTACTAAAACTTAGGAATCCCAGGATTGACTGTAAATTTTTTAATGATTTTGGAGGTTGGAGCAGCGTGCATTATTCTAAAAAATTGGCTTCCAGGCTTTTTCCTTCACTTGAAAGCTCATATCCTAAAAACAGGACACTGAGATGTGCAATTTTTTTTTTTTTAATGTTGAATTTGTAGCCCTCAGATGCAAATCCCATAATTATGGTATTGACCCTGTTCAAGTGCTCCTCTAGGTCATTGTCCGTTAGATAAATATCATCCACATAGGACAATGCCTCTTCATCCAAATTTTAAAGTAACTCAGTTACTCTGGCCGAAAACAACCCTGGGCTGTTCTTATACCCTTGGGGGAGTCAACAAAATTGACGCTGGGACCCTAGCGCTGAGAATGCTGTTAGATGCCTTCTTTCAGGTGCTATATTCTGGCAGAAAAATCCATTTGAGATATCAAGTGTTGTTTTATATTTTTTTCGCACAATGTTATACATTAATGCGGCACTGTGTGCATTTTGGACTGCAAATGTCTTAGTGCAAGTGTTAAATTGTCTATAATCTAAAACTAGACGTTATGAATTGTCAGGTTTCATGACAGGAAACAAAGGATTGTTCATTGGTGAGGTGCAATTTTCGATCACCCCTTGGTATTCAAGTTGATCTAAGATCTCCCTGACCTGTTTTTTAGCTTCTTGCTTTATTCGATACTGCCTCTGGGCAGTTCAAGTATTTTTTAAAGGAATTATGTGGTGGGTTGAATCCTCATCCCATCCAACATGGTTTTTGTATAATACCGGAGCCTGGGCTACCGCCCACTCCTGCGCATATGTATGTTGTAAGTGCCTGGGAATATGGTCTGAGAATGCCGGAAGAATTACCATTTCTCCTTTAGGGCAATCCATGACAAATGCTGGCGGCCAATCTTGTTCAGCTAATAAAATATCATAGCCAAATGTCAGGTTCTCCCAAAAGAGACCTCTCCCTGTTCTACATTTGTCCCCCTCTATTTGGAGCGTTATTTCATATACTTTATGTGGGACACTTACCCTAGTATCGGGTGTTTCTACCGTGATATAATCATTCAAGTCCGCTGTCACCAGAAATTCCTTCAGGTTCTGACGAGCTATTGTTATTTCTGCCGCACTGTCTAGCATCGTCAGAGCCCATTCCCAGTTCAGTAGTCGAGTCCTCAGAATTCTGGGCATGTCTGATCTTTAGACCTGCAACTTTCTTCTTTTTGAACTGTGGCTTTTGCTTTGGTTTCTCTTCTTTTTTAGAAGTGTAATCTTGAGCATGCTGCTTGTCTCTGGACTTTGTACGCTCTTCCTGTCTGTCTGACCGTCCTTCCCTCTCAGAGTTTTTCGATGAACCCTGAAAGGAACAAGAGCAATGTGTATCAGTATCCTGATACCTGTCAGGTTTCCTAATATTATCCCTATTCCTGAGGTTATACCTCTTTTCGGAGGGCTCCTGTGGCGGAGATCTACCTCGGGATTGAGATCTGTTTCCTTTAAAGTTTTGTTGTTTTTTATTGTCCCACTTCTTTTTTGTTGAAGCAGGTGTCTGCTTAGAAGTGACCTTTTCAGGACCGCCCATCAGTTGTGGTTTTAAAGCTTTCCCACCCAAACTGTCTCTGCCTAATTCTGCATATGCAGTTTCAATTATTTTCGGTAGTTCGTGTTCTTGTTCTAAAGGACTGAACTCCCTTAGGTGTTGGCGGATAGCCACTGAAGCTGCTTCCCCCTTAATGTTAGCTAGTATTATGGCTGATACCTGTGCATAGTTACCTAGTACCTTCATCCCTAGGTTTAGGGCAGGTTCTGCTCCATACTCATTTTGTTTTTGTCTCAATACATCAGGTACTACTGCTAATGACGGGATACCATGAGTTCTGGTATAAATGGCAGCAAAGACTGTACCCCAAGTGGTACAATCGTCTACTTGTGGAGTTATCCCCATGGGCAAGCAGATTGTTATCATTCTGTGTTTTTCATACGGGGTAGTATTCGGGGATAATGCCTCTAGCTGTGTTATTTTCTGAGCTACCCAGATTGGCATTTGTTCACGTTTTGTGGGCATTTTACCCATTACTGCGTGTAATGTTTGTGGTGTAATTTTAGTTGCTGTGCCCTGAATTTGAGTTCCATTTGTTGCAACTATTGCTGGTTGGACTGTAAGTGTCCTCATGACGAATTGCGTCAAGTTCCTATAGATTTTAACTAAATCTTTATGTTGTATGAGTAAATCTCCTAGTGGCATTGTTTCAATGTCAGGATGTGGTGTGTAGGCCGCTAATATTGGCCATGTTGCCCCTTCTCTTCCGAGCAGGCCGAGTCTTACTCTTCTTCTTATGTGGGATAGGGCGCCTTTAAACCAGTATAAGTGTTCCTGGTACGTGAGCGGAACCTCTATGTCCTCAAACGGACAGTATTCCGCTGGTGCATCTCCTTCAGTGTAGGAGTGAAATGTTTTTGTTCTTGCATTTGCTGCTGGGAATGTAACCCATGAATAAAATACCTCTGTTCTGTTTGATTCGTGTGCCCCAATCACGAAAACTACTATGCCACCCCTAGATGATAAACCATGCTCTAGCAGTCTCAGGGTGACTGTATTTCTAAAGTTTGGTGCAATTTGTATTGCATCTGTATTTTCCTCGTCTGTGAGGAGCAGTTCTTGTTGAAGTGGATCTAAGACCTGGTTAGTCATTGTTTTTAGTACACTAAATAACTTTTCAAGGGAACCAAGATACGGTGTTTATGCACAATTTTAGGAACATTGTGTCCTTCAAGCTTGATTAACCAACAGCCAATAAATAGGATTTCTCGCCTGCTCAGCTGTGGCGGAGTTTGTGCCCACCCACTCCAGATGTCTCTAGTGTTTTGTGAGTAGGGGTCTCTGAGACTAGCATGACTGAACTACTCAGATTCTACTGTTAAATTAGTACCCAACCAACGTTGGCGGCGCCATGTCGTGTAGTTCCATTATAACCGATACAGGATCTGCGCGTTTGGATAACATAAACTGTGGGACTGGTGGCAGACTGATTCCATGCACCCCCACCGGATACGTTAGCCTATATGTATTAGCTAGCTCACAGTGCCACTATAATCTCCTCTTACCAAGGAGAGAATAGATTGTGGCAACCTCAGAACATGACAACCCTGATCCCTCAGAATCATGGAAACAATATACTACCTTTCGCTCAGTCACTCGTGCTTATGAGTTTGTCTCAGAGAGATACACAGAATAAACAGGCTGGTCGTTTTCAATAATAATTTATCGAACAGTTGTTATTCTAGTGTAGAATATATGAGCTGCAACAACCATTAGACAGTAGCAGAGATATATGATTAGCAGTACTACGAAAGTAAAGGGATGGTATAGTTCTACCAACTTGCAGAAATCATGAATATATACAAGTACATAAAACACATGATGAAAAGTGCATACTCCTACGATGTCTCCCTAACTAGATGTACCTAAATGTACCTAGCATCTGTGTAGGTGTTATGCCAATAATCCCTCTAGGATCCAGTCAACCCCATTACCTTAGAATGAGAGAATATGGGACCCCGTCCTGGTCTCGAGTTGGACACCCCACAAGGGATGTTGGACCACTGCGAGCTGGAGCGTCTGCATGAGGGAACCTCAGCGTCTCTGGTCAGTGTGTCAGCTGAGAAGTCACGGTCTCCTCTATCTTCCTAAGCAAGATGTGCTGTATATATACCCATAGGTCTCCCCAGGGGTCCTACCTTGCTGTGTTACTGTGTCGGCCTAAAGGATGACGTTGGGCCTGATCTTTATACAGAGATATTATACAGGAGATGGTAATCCTACTGTTAGTCCTGCTGTGCTTCCAAGAAGCCTCATGCATAATATATCAGAATCGAACCAGGGAAAAACCTGCGTTCTGAATGCAGTGTCATATCTAGGTAAAAGGTCTGTGCCTAAGAACCGTTATGTATGTAATGTAGGGAAGAATATAGGTGAAAGGTTGCAATGTTACCTGCGCCTATATAGGGTACCTATATGGAATATAACAATGCACAAAAGCTTCTTGCAGCATAGGGACTTCACCACAAATGGAGGAGAAGCAAATACCACAACTACATTTCTACATCTGCCTGTAAGGGAACATTTGCAGTTATTTGGGGTTTTAAAAAAAATGAAAGCACTTGAAAAATAGGCAGATGTACCATACACCCTATTTATACTGTATAGCCTAGAATATAATTATAATAGGGATGAAGGGGCACCCATGGAGTATGTACGGTAACCATATCCACTATATATATATATATATATATATATATATATATATATATATATATATATATATATATATATATATATATATATATATATATATACATATATATACATGTATATATATATATGTTTGTATGTATGTATATGTATATGTATATATATATATATATATATATATATATATATATATTATATATATATATATATATCCTTGAAACTCCAACCTTCCCCCAAACTCACAGGAACAGGACCAGGAACAGGAGCACAGACCACAGAGTAGGTGCAGATTCTTTTAGTTTATTTCATCACCACAGTCACCATCAGCACGACGCGTTTCGACCCCGAAGGGCCTTGATCACATGACACGAAACACAGTACATGGTTGGTTTAAATATCCTAGTGCATCATTTCCTGTTGTTTTTTCTGTTTTTTTCTTTTTTTCTCATTACACATTTTTTTAAATACACATTTTTTAAAAATTTAAAGTGACAAGTGCCCGAGCAGAAGTTGTGCAAAGTACCGCAAAATATATACAAAAACATTTTGTTATTTTGTTAAATGCTATCCGGAATTTTAACCTGTGGCATAAATGAATTGCATACCATTCAGTTTTTAATACCCATTCCATGGACTAATAGAAAAATGGTACTAGATAGATCCAGTAATGCCATTATTTGCCACAGTGTTACATTTGATACATATAAATATATAAATAAATATAAATAAATAGATATAAATATAAATATAACCTTGTTAAAAGCATTATTAAAAACTGTAAATAGTTCCATTATCATATGCTTTTCTAAAAGTGGCAACGCACGTTAAAAGTACTGCTACTATATACATATGCACTTAAAAAACCCATTATATTTAAAGTGCTAATGCATAATACAGTACTTAAGAAAATTTGTCAAAATTATGTTGACATATACTTCAAAGTGCTATTGTGGCTCGCTAGATAAAATGCAAATGCCTAGTTCATCTTTCGTCCAAAGCGATTTATAATACTTTGCAGTTTTACTATTGCTCCGACCGCATTTTTGTGCAAAATAAATAACATAATTACAAAAAACCTCTAATTAATATATACCCAATAAAAACCCCTTAATAAAACCATGTAAAAGTGTGTGTGCAAGAAATATAATAAAAGTGAGCGGCTGTTTAAATCCTGATGGTTTTAATATACCCATCAGGATAATTTCTGAGATTAAATCTAATAATTGTTAAATGTTAAATGTAGAAAGGCTTCCCAGTATATGTTAAAGTTTTGTCACTCAATACTCCTATCACATTTAGAGGCAAGTGTAAAGTTCTTCTGTTACGTTAAGACCCGCAGGGACCTTAGTGTCGAGATCAATTATGTAGCGGGTTTCTAATTGCCTTAACATTTTCTCCCTGTCTCCTCCTCTTTTGTTGGGGGGGATGGCATCCAATAAATAGTATGTAAGGTATTTAGGATTAGCATTGTGCGCTTCATCAAAGTGTTGTGCCACGGGATATGCTGTGTCTTTGATCTTAATTGCCCTGATGTGCTGGAGTATCCTCTTGTGCCCTTGTAGTATTGTGCTACCTACATATCGTAGGGCACAGGGACACTCCAGCACATAAACCACATGGTCAGACTTACAGGTAAGGGCTTTGTTAATTTCCCTTTCCTGGTCACTAAATGGGGTACTATAGGTAGTCTTTTTAGTACCATGTTGGCACGCTTTGCATGTTTTACATGGAAAGAAACCTTTCCTTTGGGTTAGCCATGTACCCCCTGATGGAGTAAACGGGTCATTACGTACTAGAACATCTTTCATAGAAGGTGCCCTACTGTATGTGATGGCAGGGTTTGTTGGGAGCAGGTGACCAATTACTGGATCATCTCGAATATTGGGCCAATTCCTTTTGATAATATTTCTAATGGCCTTTTCCTGTCTATTGTATTCGAGAATGAATCTAAATGTAGAGGTCTCTTCAATTTCCGTGTCAGTACTCTTGAGAGGTTTATTGACCAGACTCTCCCTGGACACTGAATTACTCTTATTAATCGCATTGTCAATGCATTTGTGTGTGTGGCCTCTAGCAAGAAATCTCTCCTTACTTCCGAGGGACCTCTGCGTTTGTCTAACGCATTACTCTAGAAGAACTTTATTTGATTAAAATATAATCATAAAAGCTGGACATGCGTGCCATACATATACAAAATAGATGATTAAAATGACCAAAGTGGTATAAAGATGCGAAATTTTAAAACTAGGCAACAGCAAAGTATTTTTAAAAGGATTAATAATGTAAACAAACAAAGAAAAAAGTGAGCGTTACTGTCAAAGTCTGAGGAAAAGGGACCGGGAGTTACAAGAGGACGCGGAGAGTGTGACCAATTCATTGAAACGACTGTCAAATGTCAATGTCCATAAAGGATCATCGGGTTCACATACCCTAGTGTTACAGGCACGGGGAACACAGAAGAAACCAAAGTTGGGCTTTGTAAATCTACAGTTTTGTTTTAGTCACCTGTGGCCCTTTTTACAGTTGCTACCGGGCCTACAATTTGCCGATTAAATTTGCGATATACGTAATGAATAAAAATAGTGAAGCTTATATTTAGAGCTGTGTTCTCCGGGTTCAAAGCCGCGATGATTGCCTGTCTGCAGGACCGAACTCCCAATCTGTTCCATTCTGGCCTCAATTTTGATCTGCGCTGAGTCAGCAGTGCAGGGTAGAGGCATACAACATGCTCCATAGATTCCACCGAGTCTCCACAACCCCTGCACTGTTGGTTGTCTGACGTGCGACGCCAGATGGGTAAATGTTTCAGCCGATGCCATTCCCCCAGTCTTAGTGCCATGAAACGCAATTTTAGATACAAAGAATATGTGCAGGGCAGATATGATGATGGTGTAGCCAACTGGTAGGAATTAATTACTGCCCATGCATGCTTACGTTTGGCGAGAACAGCTTTGTCTGTGATATGGGACAGCATGCGAGTGCGCTTCTTGATGCTAATTTTAAAGGCCGTTTGACTGGGGTTTAGGTTCCAAAGGTCACTTGCTGAAAATTGCTGTACACAGTCATGGAAGAGCTTGCTGTAGGTCCCACTTGGATTATTAGAACTAATGTCCGACCACAACATTGACTCAAGGGACCCACCTTCTGCCTGCCTTAGCTTGTGGCACAGGTTTAAATAGGCACCTAAGCTGGAAATTTCAGTAGTTTAAAAGGCCCAATTCTAATCGAATCTGTGCGGCGGAGGCGGATTTTGGCATGCGAAAAACACTTTTATAGATCTTGGTCACATGTTGATTTAGTGTTGTGCTAATTTTTCCCCTAAAGATTTCGATGCCGTATGACAGCGTAGGGCCGACTTTGGCTTTCATAACTTCCATCATTGGGGTTAGACTCGGACCCATCAGTTTTTTAGAGAGTTTTGAAAAATTCAGTCAGAGAGCTGTGGCTTTCATTGAAATGTCGCTACGATGTTTGGCGAAGGTGCCCCTTGAGTCGAAGTTGACCCCCAGGTATTTGTAAGATTTTCCTACGACAAGGCTGGAGTCGTTGTACATCCAGCCGCCACCTCCGTAATGTTTTCGGCCGAATATGACTACTTGTGTTTTCTTTAGATTAACCTCTAGGCTGTTTGTAGTGGTGTAACTATATAATTTATTTAACAATCGTTGCAGCCCTACTCGGGTTTGACTAAGAAGAACAAGGTCATCGGCGTACAGAAGATTACTCAACTGCACACTGCCAATCTTTGGGGAATGGCTGTTTATCTCATCCAGTTCTGCTGAGAGATCGGCAATAAACAGGTTAAAGAGCAATGGGGCAAGCACACACCCCTGTTTCACTCCTCTTGTTGTTAAGATTTTTCGGGACAGGTGTGTGCCAGTGCCAAGCTTGACTTGTATCCAAGTGTCGGTGTGCAGTTGAACAATGGCCTCCAGTAGTTTGGCCGGGATTCCCCATTTTGTTAATTTTGCCCAAAGTGCTGCCCTGGGGTCCCGATCGAAGGCGGCTTTGAAGTCGACAAAACAACAAAAAAACACCTTCGATGAGATGAGCGATTTGTCAATAAATATTGATAGTGCCAGTAGATTGGAGGTTGTGCCCGAATTTGCTGTAAAGCCTGTTTGGTTTTTTGGAATCAGGCCTTTCTGATCGGCCCAGGAACTTAGTTCTTCAAGTAGGATACTCGCAAAATACTTTGCCTCGTTGTCCAATAGGGCTATCAACCTGTAGTTGTTTGGGGACGAATGAGCACCGGACTTGTATATTGGATGGATTACTGCACCTCGCCATGAGTCGGGTATGACTGAACAACTCAGTGCAGATCTAAAAAGGATTCCCAATTGTTGTGCCCAAAGGGGGATGTTTGCCTTAAACAGGGCCTGCGGCAGGCCATTTGGACCCGGCGCTCCGTCTGATCTCGCTTTTGATAATATTTTAATCAACCTTACTTGAGTGGTGGAGATCGTCTCGCATTGCGGCTGCGTCAACTCGTGGGGGCTGTCCTGGCTCTCTGAGGGCCCGTTTTTAATTAATGCGGAGGTGTTTACTGTTAAGGAGTCTGCACCTCCATTGGCCTTCTCTCCTTACTTGCCTGTTGTGCTAGTTTGAGTTCATCCTCCCGACTGCAGATACGTTTGATGCGAAGCATTTCCCCATAAGGTATGCTGTATACCAGATGCTGGGGATGGGCACTACCTGCATGTAGTACCGCGTTGCCTGCAGTCGATTTTCTATGCAACTTTGTTTCCATGTGACCATCTTTGATGTAAATTTGTACATCTAAGAAATTTACAGTTGTAGAACTAATAGAGGCTGTAAAGTGTAGGTTGAGGCTGTTTATATTCAATTCATCTACAAATTGTTTTGCTTCATTAATAGAACCTTGCCAAATAATAAAAAGATCATCTATAAATCTTAGCCACTTCTTAACCTTTGTGTTAACGGTAACGGCATACTCATTTTGTAAAACCAGCTCCTCCCACCAGCCCATGTGTAAACAAGCATAGCTGGGGGAGAAGCTGGCTCCCATTGCTACCCCCCGTTGTTGTAAATACAACACATTCTGAAATAAAAAAATGTTATTATTTAGGCAAAAGTCCACCATATTTATAAGCATTTTGTTATGTTCTACGCAGTTGGATGGTCTTTTGGCCAGGTAGTGGTTAAGTGCCTTCACCCCGTCATGGTGATGGATAGAGGTGTAAAGCGACAACACATCCATGGCAATGAGTAAATAGTCGCCTTGCCATTCCACATTTTGAATTTTGGAAAGAAAATCGCCGGTGTCTTTTATATAGGAAGGCAGGTTTTAAACAAATTCTTGAAGGTAAATATCCACATATTTTGATGTTCTTTCCAAAAGGCTGTTCCGGGCAGAAATTATAGGCCTGCCTGGTGGCTTTATAGGGTTCTTATGTATTTTCGGTATAAAATATAACACAGGGGTCATTGGCTTGTCATTGCGTAAAAACTTGTATTCCTGAATGGATAGTAAACCTACATTTTTCCATGCTACTAGTCTCATATAGTAATCATTATAGATGCATTTAAGCTTGAGATGGTCACTGCGGTGATAGCAGTTTCTGTCTAGTAATTGACTCCTTTACATATTCGCTCTTTTTCCATAGGACAACATTTCCACCCTTGTCGGCATTGCGGATAACTATGTCATTGTTATTTTTTAATTTGTTCATTAGCGCATAGTATTTGAGTTCATCTTTGTTGAAACGACGTCTTACATTCTTCTGTACTCGATGGTTGAGCCGCTTTATGCCTATAATCAATTGTTCTTGAAAGATTTCAATTGAATCTCTTGTCATGATAGGATTAAAGGTGGATTTTGGTTTAAAAGGGGTCATCCCTGGAGCTAATCGGACTGGAGTTTGAGCTAGAGTACTAATTCTTTCACTGCTTTGTGTTGCAGTTACGTTTTCATTTGCCAGTTCCTGCAGTTCAGTCAGTAAGGGCATGTCAGAGGCGGTTAGATTGCAACATGGAGGACTCGCTGTCGGTAATTTCTTTGCGATTGGCCCATCCAAATTGTCTTGTCATTGCTGTTGGTACCGCGTTGGAGGAAATATTTTTTCAGTTTTAATTTCCTGATACTTTTAAAAATATCCATCCTTGTGGTCGCATAGTTGAATGTGCCGACAGGACAGTACGATAGACCCAATGTTAATAGTTGTTCTTCAGCTTTGTTTAACACAACATCAGTTAAATTGATCACCATTGGGTTACTGATGGGGTCATCACTCATTACCGTCCTTACTGTCTCCAGTTCCTTTTTGTCTGTCGTGTCTGTTTTTTGGATTCTTCGCTGTTTTGCCTTTCGCCTCTCCCGGCGTTTGGTGGATCTGTTTTTGGTTGCCTGGTCATTTGATTTCTGGGGCGTAGCGTATTCCTCCTCTCGTGTACTAAAATATCAACTTCTTCTGCTAGTGAAAGTTTGACTGGAATTGTTTTCATAGCTCGAGTGCGTTTTTCACTCTCGGTTTCACTTTCCGGTGCCGAGCTAAGATCAGAGTTAGACACTGTATGAGAAGTCATATGTAATCCTGTACTGGTGCCTTCTCCACTATCTGTTGTTGTTCGTGCCTCCCCATATTTAGTAATTTTGAGAGCGTCATATTTTTTGGCAAACGTGAAGATGCGTCCTGTCTCAAAGTCTATGCGATCCCGGTGAAATTTGAATGTTTTGCGTTCCCGAATTTTATCCTCCTCCTTTTTTAATCTTATAGTCATGTCCTCTCTGAGTTTGGCAATTTCTTCAGTGCCTCCCATTGTTGCCAATTCTGCATTTAATATTTCTATTTGTTCCTGCAGTTTGGCCCGATCTTCTTCAGCGTATTTTACTAATATCACGATTAATCGCCTGGAGGAATCAAGATTTGTTTCTGCCCATTCTTGCATCATGTCGTGATCGGGGTTCTCGTAGCTGGGGGCTGTTAGAATGCGCAATCCACGGGGCACCCTCCAAACATCTAAATAGCATTGGAGGGACTTCGCCTCCCACCACTTGCTCTGCTCTGACTTCATCAGTTTCTCCAGGGATTTCATTTTCTCTTTGAGACTGATGTTGCGTGTCATTGCTGGTGCATTATGGGATATTGAGTTCTGTTTGGGAGCCTTTTCATCATTAAACATTTCAGCAGCCGCTGCTTCTCTTTCTTTAAGCGTGTCAGCTGACATGGCGTCAATTGGTGAAAATTCGAAATTAATGTTGAAATACAGAGGAGAGCAGTTATATTAAACTGTAATGCTTCTCTTCCACTGTGGATACTGCACACCTCCGAACCCGGTTTGCCTTTCACTTTAATGGCGTCCCCCACAGTAAAGCACTCCCGGTTGGCGCCCTCCGTATCCTACGATGCGTGTTCGCCTACCTGGTGCCTGCTGTGCGGAATCCGTGTCTTTGTCTTTGGCGTATATATATATCTCTTTCCATATGTAGAGAATCTTCTGTCATATATTTGTGATACTACGGACTTCCTCAAATGTATCCGGGGGATACCGTAGAAAGAGGACTATGTCATGGCAACTGTAGATGTGGTCTCCTTGTACACATCTATCACCCATGAAGATGGCATTAAAGCAAGTGAATTTTTCTTGAGGTCACGTTCAGTGAGTCTCCTGGAACAGACACAAATGATCCTGGAAATGATCCATTTCTGCCTCCACAACAACGTTTTCATATTTGACAACAAATTCTACAGGCAAAGGAGAGGATCTGCGATGGGTACATCTTTCGGGCCCACGTACGCTAACTTAACCATGGGTTTCTGGGAAGCTGAATATGTCTGGTGTGACAAAAACAAAACAATGACTGACAAAGTGGTGCTATGTGTGAGTTATATAGACGATCTGGGATGGAGGTGAGGAAGAATTGGAACTCTTCTTAAAATCTTTTAATGAAAATGTGTTTCATCTAAAATTTACCTACAACATAAATCATCAGGAAATTGAGTTTCTGGACACACGAGTATATATCAAAAACAGAAAGATTTGTACCACCCTATATCGCAAACCAACAGCGTGCAACAGCATTCTGGTAGCTAACAGCGCCCATCCCAGATCACTTAAGTGGAGTGTACCCTATGGGGAATTTCTACGTGCCCGGAGAATCTGTTCTAAGGAGGAGGAGTTCATGTCACAATTGGACAGGATGTATGCCAGGTTTCTAGGTGGGGGATATCCAATAGTGGTCCTGGACAATGCGAAATCAAGAGCCATGAATAAAAAGAGAGAGGACCTACTATATCCTAAACAGCTCAGTGACAAAAAAGAAGAAAGCAAAGATGAGTTAAGATTCACAACACAATTTAACACCTCCAGCAACACAGTGAGAAATACCTTACAACAACATTGGAAAACACTCCGACATGATGAAGATCTAAGATTTTGCACCCAGGATCACCTCAGCATCACATACAGAAAAGCCCGCTCTCTGGGCGATATTTTAACACACAGTTATTTTGATAAACCAAAACAGAAAAATACTGTGGACAACTGGCTACGAACAAGTGGATTCTACAAATGCCATAAGTGCAAAGCTTGCAGGTATGGATGCAATCACCAGGATGTAGTAACCTTCACTGGAGAGAAAAGAAAGATCAGAGAAAGAATCTCGTGTGAAACAACACATGTGGTCTACATCCTGGAATGCCAGTGCGGAAACAAATATATCGCAGCACTATTAACAAACTCAAATTGTGCATCCTGCAAAACATAAGAGTGATAAACAATAAGGACTTCACTTATGCCATGGCAAAACATCTTTGGAAGGACCATGAAGGAGATCTAAACCAGCTATCATTTTATGGGATTGAACACATACCATGGAAAATAAGAGGAGGTGATCGTGAACTCTCACTGAGAAAAGCCGAGTCCAAATGGATTATAAGTGTTGGCACTGAGATACCGTGGGGACTAAACATGGACACAGAATTGCAAAATTTTCTGTAAATCTTATAGTTTATGATCACACTGTCTTTTAACATCTATGCCATTCTTAGGGCTACTGTGATGGAATCAAGAATATCGGTTTGAAATACTTAGAATGAAATAATATCATGTATCTTGGGCAATATCAACTGATATTTTTAATGCTAATACCAAGTTGACTACACAATTTTAAACTAACTATAGTATTCCCGTCCAGATATCTTACCCTATGAATACTGTGCACTTTAATACCTTGGTTTCTAGTATTATAACCAAACCCCCCTCCCTCTTGAAGTGCAACTACAGACCTCTGAGGGACATTTAAATAGAAACATTGGAAACAGTTGTCCTCATATTATTTATAAACTCATTTCCCGGCTAAACACGGTGCACTTTAACACCTAGTACCGTCCTATGATTTCTGGGCTGCCTAAATTAATAAATTACTGATTATATATACTCTATAAATAAATAATTAATTTAGCACTAGGCACTTTAGTATATCTAGGAATAGGCATTCTGCCCCCTATAAAATGAAAACGTGGGGCGTCAATGGATACTATGCACCTTAAAGAGATACCATGCACTTTAACACGTATTCTTTCTCCTGAGAGAAAAGAGATTTATACGATTACCCCGCTGGGACTCTGTTTTAGCTTAGCACCGTACACTTTAACATTAACTCTATCCGCTTGGTCATTGAGATGTCAGGCATTGACAGTGTTGATACAATCCATTTTCTGCTAACCTGAGTCCTCTTTTAATCTTGTAATCTCCTTCTGTGTCTTACTATTTCATCGACCCCCTTCAACAAAAAACCAACGGTCCAGGAAATTAATCATGTGTGATCTTTGTCTTAGTCCCCTTCTCTGTTGAATCGGATTTGGCATGAATCTAATATCAAAAGTTCTTAATAACCAGCCATACGCTTGTCTGTTTTTTCGGTTGAAAGTTCTTCTAATATATTAATTGTCTTAGAACTTTCTGTACACATATGTGACATGGTATTTCTGGGGTAATTTACCATAATTTTGGAAACATCCAACTTGCACATTGTTTTTGCATAGATAATGTCACATTACAAGACATGCACTAATGTCTTAACATAAGTGTAAATATATGAACTATGGCTTTTGCAACCTCTGTTACAGCGCTACTGTCATATATAAGAACAAACAAAACTATGTTTCTTTAAATTTCTGGTTTTAATGGTTGTGGGTGGGACCTGTTGAGTCCGTACTTATAGACACTCTGTACAGCACACCCTATGACCCCGACAAAGGCCCCAGGCCGAAACGGGTTGGTCTTTATCCCCATTTTGCACATGCACTTTGCTGAAATCTCAAAACTTTAAAAAGAATAAAACCGTTTCTACATGAACTACGGATCTGCTTTGCTTCTGTGACCTGCTCGGTGCTGTCTTTCTGTGCCCTCGATGAATGGCGTGTGATGCGAAGGAGGGTTGATGCGGGACATGAGTATCCCAAATATATATATATATATATATATACGCCGTTTCCTACAACGTATAACAGAAAACCTCAGCACTCCGGTGCGGTTGCTAATTTTTTATTTTCTTCAATGCAGAGTCAAAAACGCCAACGCGTTTCGGTGCTCCCTTGCACCTTGGTCACGACAAGGGAGCACCGAAACGCGTTGCCGTTTTTGACTCTGCATTTTATAGAAAATAAAAAATTAGCAACCGCACCGGAGTGCTGAGGTTTTCTGTTATACGTTGCAGGTAACGGGGTATTTATTTTCTACAGCGCGCAGCGAAGTGCTGGAAACTCAGCACCACCGGCGGTTTGGAAGCCGGAAGGAAACTCGCCGAAACCAGGAGGAATATATATATATTTATATACATATAAATATTTAATATGCCGTACAAGACAGTTTCCCTTTTTAACAGATATATAAATACACAAAACTCAAAATTAACCCCTAAGTCACCCTCATTACTGTAGGAAGGTGGAATCTGACTATATGGTTGCCCCCACTTTTTTTATGGTGTTTTGCTTGTTTATGACTTAGTTGGACTGGGATCCTGCTATTCAGGGCCCCAGTCTATCTGCTTTCTCTGTAAAAGGTTTCCATGTGCCTGAGGCACATCACTGATTGAATCTGGAGTGCCCTTATAAGTCCCTAGTATATGGTATACTATGTACCAAGGGCATAGGTACCTCAGAGGCCTACCAGGGGCTGCAGCATGTATTGTGCCACCCCTGGAAGGCCATCCAAACTGACACCACAGGTCTGCTACTGCAGCCTGGGTAAGGTGGTGCATGCACCCCTTACTGTGATATAGGTTACCTATATCACTAAATACATACACACATATAAACCTATAAGTCACTCCTAAGGCAGGCCTTATCAAATCCTAAAGGCAGAGTGCATGGTTCCTATGTGAGAGGGTGCCCCTGCATGAGCAGGGCCCCTCTGCAGCATTCGGAGACCATCTCTGATGCTGTTTGTAGTGCAGCCTGACCATATACTCTTAAGCGCATTATATCCTCGCGGTAAAATGCTAACTTTGGAATGGCTGCACCTAAACATGTCGTGTTTGGTGTCAAACATCTTGGAATACTACCCCCCGCCAATCCTGGTGGCGGGGTAGCATTCCACCCTTCTAGAGGGAAAGACATGTTAACTCTGACTAGTCCGGTAACTTCTTTCCAGAGCCCTGGCATCACAAAATGGATGCTGCTGCCACAGACACGAGTCTGGCCTCCTGCTGCTGGACGAAACTCTGGCAGGGGAGGCCTGGACAATAGGTTTCCTGTCCCAGGGAGGTGTGACCACCTCCCCAGACAGGATAATGTGTATTGGGGCTGGGCGGGAGCACTTTCGGGTGCTTTGAAGTCCTGCACTGGGGGCACACTTGGTGTCCCTAGGCATACCCCAGTTCAAACCGGATCAGGGGCTTGCAGCCCCTGCTTTGGCGTGAACTGGACAAAGGGAAAGGGGTGTAGCCACCCCCCTGCCCTGACCCACCCATAGGTGGGGCCACAGAGTAGTCCAACCCCTATCTTTAGTATAAAGATAGGAACCCAGTCCTTAGGACTTTAGATTATCCCTGGACGAAACTCTGAAACTGAATCCTGGACCTTCGACGCTCTACTCACGATTAGAGGACAGAAGAATCTCCCTTGGGGTCAAGGAGTGACTCCCCTGCTTGGCAGGCACCAAAGAAGCATCTGTCCAGTTCGCATTTCTGAAGCTGCAGTCGGACGCCGAAGTCATCGCATCACCAGAGGTAGATTCTCAGACTTCCCCGAGGCTACCCTGAGTCCCCAGCAAAGCTGAGGCCCGTGGCTATCGTGGGTGACTTGAGACCGTGACCCCTGGACACCGAGCACATTTGCAAGTGCATCCTCTTCTGGGTCTCTCAAGAAGTCGTGCTTTGGGCTCCGAGTAGCCCTAGCCTCCAGCACCACCGGCACCAAAGATCACTGGCCCCCACTCCACGAGTGTCCTGTAAGCCAGATCCACGTGCGGCGTCATGAGGCTCCTTTGCGGTCGCTAGCCCGTTGGCTAGTAGCCCTTAACGAAGGCCAATCCTTTTTTAACTTGGCATCCTGGTTGCTCCAGGCCTGCCCTCACTTACCCTTGCTGGGTGAGTTCCACAGACCTTGCTGGTCTGCACCATTGACGATCTACATCTTCACTGAGACTTGCCGTTGCCAAGGCTTGTTGGGTCCAATCTGGTCGCCGACACCTCAGCACTCGGCAGACATCGTGTACCAGCCCTAATCCTGCTCCTGGTTGCCGACAACGCCTCCTGGGCCTCGTGGCTGAAGAGTCAAGACGACCGTCAACGCACCTGAAGCACTCGACATCGGTGGGCATCTGTCCATCGCCTTCCTGGTCACTGGCTAGTGACCCAGACTCTGTCCCCTCTGCTTTCAGGTTCTTCAGAACTCCGATCCACTCTTGGATCCACCCGGACACTTTTCTCTTGGCCGCCAGCAGCACTTTGCAGCAGATCGCCATTCGAATCGACGACGAAACCCGACCCCGAAAGGCACCTATGCACCCGGCTTCCCTGGGTGAGGTAACATGAGTACTCCGGTGCTCCCGTGGGTAGAGACTCTTCAAAGTCCTAGATCTCAAAGGGTTTTGTCCAAGTCCTCTTTTAAGTGTCCCTTTTCTCTAATTTCCCGATCCTGACTTTCTCCATAGAAGTCAACGGCGTATCGCGGTTGTGTATTTACACTGCACGCGTCTCCCGGGGGTCCCCTGTGTCACTACCTTGGGTGGTTCCTTGTGGTCCAAGCACTTCTAGAGGCTCTAGGCCTAGTGTCTAGTTCAGTCGTGGTTCGCATACCACTTTATTGGTATATGGTTTGGTACGCCCCTAGGGCCCAAACGTGTATTTGTGCTATTACTGTGTTTAAATAACTTCTAACTTATGTACTTCGAACTCTAGCCTCATAAAGAGACTAGAGGGGTGTGTTTAGCAATAAATACATATATTTTGAATATATACCTGGTGTGGTGCTCTTTCATTTGGTCACTCAAGAGATTATAGACTGGTAAAACAAGCTGCTTTACATTCCTTCAAGACTTAGCCTGAAGGCTGCTCTCCATAGCTACCACTAGGATAGCTTTCAATAAGGTTGTCTTTAACCTATCTCCAATAAGGGGTTGTTTGGACTGGTGCAAGGTGCCCACTATAATTAGTGGACAGCATATGCCAGGCCAACTTCTCACAATTACTACATGAAAATAAAATACTTTTATGAGCATTAATATCTAACGTGACATCTGCTCTAAAATCGTCAGAGATGTGAAGTGAGCCACCACAACAACAGCATCCTTCACTGCACAGAACAACTCAGCCAGTGAATACCTGATGTGATTTTGTTTTGACCCTTTGGCTGTAGCCAAAGGCTACATAATGCTAGCTGATGGTAATACAAACCACCAGCCTATAACTGAGGACTTGTGTATTTGAATTTCAAGGATAATTGGAATTTTGGTCCGAATTTGATAGTGTGGGTCCTTGTTTCTGCATGTGGCATGGACATCGTGGCTGCTCAAACTCAGACCACACAGTGAATGCTTTTCTTTCCACTGTGTGGGTGAACCGTCAAGTGAAAAGAAGATCTGCGGAGCTATTACTAAGTAAGTAAGCAACAAGGCGGTCTACAGGTGCTGGTGCTTTAGCTGTTAAAACCAAGTCGAAGCTCTTTGTCACTGGATAAGGTCCATCTGTTCACACCAGTTGTGCAGCTCCACCCACGAAATAAGGTGCTGCAGTCTATGAGCCCATTCATTTGGTGTATCCTTGAGGTGTCCTACTCGCAGCTGGCGGAGGAGATGACAACCAAAGAGCAGCAGCAAAGGTGTTGATGAAAAATCTTTAATGGGGCAGGTAATGAATAATCAGTCGACATGCTCAGCTGATGTCATTGGATTTGTAGTTTGGACACAGAGGTAGCACCTATACAGTACCTAATTATTTTTTGTCTCTCATCTTATGGCTCATGTTTCTGACCCTATTTAGATTTGGGTGGATGCAGGACATTCAGTCAAAAAGTTGCAATATCCAGTCCACCATGTTTAAGGTGGCAATATATCAATGCACACTTAATATAATGGACAGGTTTTCTGTCACTTTTTGGCTCACATCCTACATTGGCACAACGCAAAGTAAATGGCCTTTGATGTCTACTCCACAACAGTGTCAGCAAAACCACTTTCATTATGCTTGTTAAGTGGTTATAAATTAATACACTTGGAAGTGGATTTATTTATGTTGATTGGTGGATGTGCCCATCATTAGATATATTGCTTGCTGTTTTCAATTCACTGGTACATGTTCTGTCATCAAATGAACATTTGTAGGTGTTGAGAATTCTCATAAAATCATCAAAATTCTTTATTTGGTTACTACTGTAACAATAAAAGAGTACATTTAAACATACAAATAAAATACAGTTAAAAACATTATTTATCACTATGTGTGATAGAAACAAGCGAAAAATCAATTCATAATAGTTGTACAAAGCAAAATCAAAGTGCTCAAGTGCCAAAATACATACAAATCAATTTAGTAAAGCTTGTTAAAATACATAAAAAACTGAGAAATACAATATACATAAGTATAACATTCATTAACTGTGCGAGAGGCAACATATTGATAATTTTTCCACTAAATCACGCAGGTGTACCGCTGAGAAAATGAAATTATCAATCATCTGGCAAATTTCTTCTGAATGCAGAAGCTGTCAGTAAAACAGAGCTGGTCTACATTTTCTTATATTCAAGGTTTTTGAAAGTGGGATAATAACATTTCTCCGCTGACAAAGGAATAAAAAGTGCACCATGTTTTGTTTTGACTCTGAGTCGCACGGCCATAGTTGAAGCTCCGCATCACAATACACCTTTCGAGGATAAGAAACCAGAAGGTGTGCTATACTGAACCTAAATCTGACCAAATGAAATCTTGCCATATGACTTAGGGGAAACAATAAATAAGGCTCTATGTTATCTGTACAGACCAGTGGCAAGTACTCCTGGACGTTCTTCCTACCTGAGCGCTCATTATCTAGTTTTCACATGGATAACAATTCCTTTTTCAGCTGCTGTTTGGATATATTTACCATTGTTTCCCGAGTGCTAAAGCATTCCCCTCTGCCCGCTCGTTCTAGCATAATCTTGATGTGCCAGAACCAGTGAATCTCCTGTGTACGTTCTAAGATAAGACAATCTACTATTATTGCACAATTAAGCGCAGGCTCTTCTTTAAACCACACCGAGTGCCACTACATTATCAGGGCTATCTTTGTGCGGTGCGTTAGCGGGATTAAACATAAAATAGATGGTAGGCTGCTAGGAGCTGCCAGGAGATGTCTGAGAAAATGATTTTCTGCTGTCTGGAGGCACGTTAAGTTACCAAAGCCCCACACTCCCGCCCCATACAGAATGACAGCACAGCTGTGGGCTTTATACATGGTATTTAAGGAGTCTAATCACGTGTGGCCCAACTTCCTGGCAAACATAATCAGAGCCTCCACATTACGCTCAAAGGAGCTTTTCTTAACATTCACAAGGTGACTCCATGTTCCTTTCTGATCAAAGGGTATATTTAGATACAAAAAGCTTGGCACATAAAGTATTTTATTGCTATTAATAAAACAGGTTTTTAATGGGTGGGGAGTCCGTCCAACAACCATTACATAAGACTTGGCCGTATTGGTCTTTAATCCAAGGTTGTGCATAAAATCGTTGAATCTACTTAAAAGCAATTGCAAGTCCACCCCAGTCCTGGACATCAAGACACAATCATCGGCATACAGTAATGCTGGTATATTTCTAGAGTCCACCCTCGGGACATCAGCCTGCCCTCGACTGAGGTGATTTTCACGGTCATTAATATATAGGCAGAATAAAAACGGGACTAACACGCACCCTTGTTGGACTCCACAGTTCATGTTTATGGGGGCAGAGAGTTCCCCATCTGCTCCATATCTCACTCTGCTGGTTACATCTTGGTGCATTTGTGCTACAAAATAGACCAGTGGTGGATCTAAGCCCATGGCTAGCATTTTCTGCCAGAGTTTTCCTCTGTCTACCCAATCAAAAGCTAATGTTAAATACATGAATCCCAAAAAAAGTGATCCTTTCTTTGCTAGTGTATATTTACTTATGAGCAAGTGTAAGTTGAGACACTGCTCGATCGTGCCCAGTTCTCTCCTAAAGCCATATTGGATGTCAGATAGCTTCCCTCTCTCAGTTACCCAGGTTTCAAGTTGGCCCAATATAACCATACCCATTATCTTACAAGTGCAGTCGATTGGCGAAATTGGTTGATAGCACTTTGGATCCACCCTGTCTCCTCCTTAAAAGTCAGTACTATTATCACGTTGGCCCAAGAATTGGGTGGGCCAACTTGGGTTCTACAGCTCAAGATGTTAGTTAAGACCGGGGCCCAGAGATCAGAATTAGCCAAAAAGAGATCAGCCGGCACACCATTTAGGCCCGATGCTTTGTTGGCAACAGTTTGGCTTAGGGCTTTTTTAACTTCTCCATAGATTGGTGGTGCCAAGCACCCCACAGATGCGTCCGGGCAAAAAGCCTTGGAAAGCGAGGACCCAAAAGACACCACCTCATTTCTATAGACTGCAAAGAAGTGCTCAACCCATCTCTCAGGGGAGATAACAGCATCAATACGGCTATTATGATTCTCCTGAAAGAAGGGGGCATTTACAATCTCCCAAAAGAGTCTAGAGTCCTTCTTGGCACTTGCTTCATAAAGTATCTCCCAGGCCTCTTGTCTAATGATCAATTTACGGTTAGCACGTGCTTGTTTGTATAGAAGTCGACAACTACATGCTTGTTTGTATAGAAGTCGGCAACTACTGCTAATGTATTGTCCCTTGGCATTTGTCTCAGGGCTGTTATAAGGTTAGTGTGAGTCCGTGTGCAATTATTATCAAACCATTTAAATGCTCTTTGTGTTGTCTGTCTCCTGTCCCCCTGCAGTGCTGTATTAATGGACCGGTTATGTCAGCAAAGGCCAAGAGCATACAATTTGGAGTGATGGCAATCTTCAGGCACTCCTCTATTTGAGCCCTATTATTGGACATTATATGTTCCAGAATTACATCTGGGTTTATAGTTGACCATTTCTGTGATATGCCCTTATTATTATGATATGATTAAGGCTCCCGGTTTTCCGTTTAAACGGATTTTTACATATAAATACAGACGGAAACCTTTTTGGTTTTTGTCTGTATTTATATATAGAAACGGAAAAATACTTACAAAACAAATGCTCCTGCCGCCTCTAGATAAAATCCGAGTCAGAGGTGCACAGGGGCTGCCAAAAGAAATCGGAAACTGCTGAACAATTGCAGCTGAGAGCGCCGTGTCTGCAGAGACCCTCCAGCACCCCCTCACAGTGGTTGTCAGGCAAGGTATAAATTGTTCGAGCAGTGCAAGCAGCCGATGTCCATTAAGAGGTGTGAAAACACCCCAGGACATCGGCTGCAGGCCCAGCAACCTTTTGTTTTGTTTTTTTGTATGGGAGGGGGAAGGAGGTTGATGTGGCAGGGCAGGGGGGCAGACATGCCTCCAACAACTATTAGCTGGCACTGACCGGATCAAAAAGAAGCACAGTAAGTGTCAGGGAGTAATGTGATCTTCCTACCGTAGTAGGGTGGAGAGATGCACTTGAATTGCGGTGTTGAGAATAGAGGCCTAACTTTGTGTGCCAAGAGCTAGGCCCACATCGGGTGCAGAAATATATTTAAAATTGACAGTACTCTTGTTTTTTTGTTGTTTTTTTAAAATGTAGTTGGGGTGGCGTTTTCAGGCGGAGGCACAGGAGTATGGAGAGATTGGTGCTTACGTCGTGGGGTAATGGGGGTGGTTGTGTGTGAGCGGCGTGGTTGCAGCTCGGAGATGTGCACACAGCCCTCACTGACTTGCACTCTGGCTGTGTGCTGATATTACCCCACCGAGGACCGGAGCAGTGCCCTGGCCTCCACATCACGAAGCCCTCTCTCACGCAGTGCAACTGTGCAAGAAGACACTGCGGCTGGAGAAGAGATAGCGGCATTACTGCCCCCATTCGTGGACCTTACATAACGTTTAAGACAAAAACAATGGCAACAGAGTTCAGGGAAAGAACTCCTAAAATGACATATCCTATACAGGCTTCCTAAAACAAATTAGTTCAGTAACACATCCTAAATTACCCAGAACCGTGTTCCATACTTGTAATACACAGCAGGGAAAACGTTTTGCGTGCTTCTTTGTGGCAATAGTAGGTTGTTGCATATGATCTCCGGATCTTGTTCGACCTTATACTACAGGTTGCTCTTGTCTCCATATGCCCTAGGCGCTAGAGAGGTTTCACTTCTCTGGGTAATGATAGGGAGGGCTTCCCCTCGCCAATCAGCCACCAGGCAGGAGAACATGCTTTCTATCAGTAGGGGCATAGGGGTGGAACGATCTGGGGTGTGAGGGCGGCATGCCTCCTCAGGGTAGGAAGGAATTGGCCTGCACTCTCAAAGGAAGGCAGGTTCGCTCCCAATATGTAAAGTGCACTTAGTATAGGCTCCAATTTAAAAAAACAGCAAAACAATCTAGTGCATGTGTGCATGTCAATTTAAATAAATGTGGAAAAATACTAGCTTTAGTGTCTTTTTTCTTGCTACAAAAAAAAATGTGGATAAATACAGATAAAATGACCAAAAAATAAATATGGATAAATGCAGACGGAAATGTTAAAAAAATAAATACCATAAAACCGGGAGCCCTAGATATGATATGGGATGTAATGTTGGTAGCTCACTAGATTTCTTACTCTCAAATGCCACGAGGAGCGAGAGTGGAAAATTATTGCTTAAACATTCCTCTAGGATGGAAAAGCTAACTGACTGAGGTTTAAAATAGTCAGAAATAGCAATGAAATTGATGAGGCTGCCTTTACCTCGACCTATATATGTGATCTGATTTAATGCATACTCCTTAAAAAAGTCAATTGTTAGAAAAAGCGAATGTTTTGATAGTATGGTTTTAAAAATTTCTCCACATGAGTTGTGTTCAAAATGGCACCTTTCTTCTAAACCCTCAGCCCCCAAGCTGCACAGTTATCTGAGATAGCGGGCACAATTTACAATTGAAATCTCCTTCCCACAATATAATATAATCAGACTTTATGTTTCAAACATGTTCACTTAAGGAATTTTCAAGCTTCTTGGCTATTTCAGTTTGTATACACAAAGTTGTTGTGATAAAAATTAACAATAACCAGTATAACATTTGGTTCAAGTGTAATATTAATAAATTGAAAGTGAGGACAACAAAGGACTGTCTTAGAAACCTTATTTCCAAAGCTGGTTGCTTTTAATGAGAACTCTATTTAGGGTTGGTGATTGATTCACCATGTGTTGTGTGACATGTGAATGGCATTTGTCATTTTGTGTGTCCCATTTATGTCTTAGATGAATGAGGCTGTTGTTTTGGGGATGAAATATGTTTGAATGTATCATTTGCATGCTTTAAAAACAAAAAATGTTTTGACACTAGCCACCTTTATAGTTTCCTATGAGTCTCCATTATCCATACAGGAGAGCATATATTTGAGGGGTTCAATCTATAAGATCAAACAGGATGAGACAAGTCAGTACCAACTGGTGTTTAGCACTGGAGTTCACACCAGAATATATATGTAGTCCCTGGCAAATATGTCTGGCCATAGCAGCTACAAAGTGTTCAACGTGAATACACTTTAAATATTATTATTATACATGAAGTTAAGTGCTCTGTTTTAGGACACCAAAGCACACTGATGTACCCTACTGCACAGTTTGGTCCAGTTGTAGACACATCAGAGCAACAGTGGAACTACAATGATTACTCTTTAGGCTTATGACTTACAAATACTTTTTACCTTATTTATTTGCGAGTCTGTGTGTATTTTGTGCACATGGACAAATATTTTTAAACTGACTATATATATTGTGTATGTGATGGCTTGGGAGAAATGTCAGATGCTATTGCAAGATTAGACTTGATATCTTGCATGTGTTTCTGAAATGATAAACACAGATGTTTGTGTCAGGACATCTTTAGTGCATGTAATTTTGTGGTGAGAGTTGTCATAATAATAGCTGCTTGTCTCAGTTTTGGGCACCAATTGACAAGCTATGGTAGATAACAGGCAGTCATCTGGGGTGATGCAGAAGATGACATACGGATCCAAGCCGTCCAAGGGGTATGCAAGTGGCACAGATGGCTCCAGTGGCATACAGGGTGAGGGCACTAGCAACAGCATTAGTTCAGGCTCAGACTTACCACCAGAGTCACTGGGTGACTTGTCTGACCCTGGCCAGCTCTGTGGTGGTCACTGAGAATGCAAAAACTGGTCATGGAGCTACCACCACAACTACCACCACCCTCTTTCCTGTCACCACTGACACGAGCCAGTCCCTAGCAAGGAGTGAAAGGCATTCCCCTGCTCCTGCCCATCAGCAGAACGTAAAGATGGGCCTCTGAATCTCCCATATTTCACAGACAGTCATTGATCTTGGTCTGAATGGGGGCCCCTGAAGGGGTGGGGGCCCCCAAGCACCACAGTGGATGCAGGGGCTTGTGTTACTCCCCCGCCCATCAGCCGTTATTTCCCAAGAGGCAATGTCATATTTCGAGGGACCTTTGTGCTAGGTAGACAGTGGTAGTGGAATTCCTCCACGATATAGTACAGAGGATGGATATTGTGGTCCAAATCTGTGGGCATGTCCATTCTAATAACGCTGCCCTGCACAGGAAATGTCTAGGTGCTGTTACCTCCCTGGAAAGAAGGACAAGGCCAACCCAGGCCTTCCTGATCTGTTCCACAACCCATGAAGTCAAAGTTATATACCCCTAGCTATTCTGTTGGCCGTCATTCCCTTACCACCTGAGATATTGGGGCAAAAATGCCCAATGAAAGTGAACTCCAAAGAAAAGGAGAAGTAAAATGTGGACTGTATCAGGGCAAGGTCTGTACATGCCTATGTTGGACTCAGATTTTTATGTTTAACCTCAGGTTTCCCACCACAATTCCCCTTTCCTGTCTCACTCTGAAGTTAGTGATGCATTTATGTTATTTGTTTTAAAATGCAGCATAAGATCATTTAAAAAATGTGTATTGGGCATTAATAAGCATGTGTAGAATGTTTCAAGTGATGTTTTTGTTATCAGATTAAATAGTTCTTTTTCAACATACCTTCCACGGTGTGGGTGTTCATTGGCTGTGATAAGCTGCTACATTACTCTGTCACAAATACTTTGTCACGTTGATGTGACCATCCACATTACCACATGCAAATGAGCCTGTGCCCTCCCACAGCATTCCATTTACAATCATAAACATGCCACACATACCTGGGAGGGCAGGGTATATCCATTTGACATTTGTATTTACATATCTACCACTCCAGGAAATCACGATTTATAAAGGTTGAAAAGTCAGAACTGGCATCCTGTGTTTATGGTGACAAGGAATGTTGTTGAGCACATATTATGAAATGTATTTTTGTGTGGGTTACTTTGGACACATTTTCACAATTACCTTTATAAACAATGTTATATATAGCCATGCCATGGGTCAGCACATTAAAGGGCCAGTATTGGGACACTTATCACAGAGTGACATTAAAATATGGTTGGGCATTTTTGTACCTTTTCATATGTATATTTGGAGGCATGCATTCAATTTTTTGGTAAATGTTTGTAGGTAGCTTTGTTAGAAAATCTAGCTTTCAAACGTTTTCATATTATGTTGTGTGTTTGCTTACCTTTGGTTTTGCACAGCAGCTGTCTGTGGGTCCACAATCAGCTGAAAAGGAATTTTCAAGGCTTTCAGCAAAACTGACATATTGAATCTTTCAATTATATTGCGAGTGGGGGCTGGGATTAGATGTTTACAATTTCTTTCTCCATTTCAGGGGTGGAGTATTTTCTGACATACATTTTCTGGCAAACAGCAAACTCTAACTATGCAGTGGCATTGCTAGGCCTTTTGCCGACCATGGCGGTCCCAGCCTTTGCCGCAACGCGGCGACCATAAGAGGGGGCGAACGAATCCTGCGTTTGCCATCCCCAAAACTCATGCCGCCCCCAACAACCCCCCCCCCACCTTGCTACGCCACTTTAACTATGCAGAATAGAGATTTTTAACTGGCCCATCTGCCAATTCTCCCCACAGTAAGCCTTTACAGTGTCATAGGAAAGTGGCACTTGTAATACAGAATTCAGGAGTAAGCCATCAGTACTACAAGAGTAAATCACAGCACAACCTTTGTTAATGGGGCCCATTGTGGTTCTGCACATCAGTCGTTGTTCTCACCTTTCTCCCCTCCAACAAGATTCTATCCCTGATAATGTACTTGTGGCTAAATTGCAATCCCAAAGTGAAAAGTTTCAGAAAAAGGTAAAGTTTTTGCTCAGGGGAACTCATTATTGTAGCTGAAAATGCTGTATACGTAAATATAGAATATCTTCATATGGGCATTGTATTATAGCAACTTGTAATTACTGTGTACTCATTACATTCCTTAAAGATTAGGTAAACAGTGAAACAATATCTGAATCATCTAAATCTTTTATTCACAAACACAGGGAAGCAATGAAGAGTTATATTTATTCATTTCTTTATTTTGAGTTGGCCGAGTCAACAAAACACTTCACGTGCTTACAATAAATGAATTGAATTTCAATGTTCATTTACAGCTATTTCATGTAAATCACAAAAAAATATTCTCTTTTTTTTAAGTTTGAAAATAGAAAAAAAACCAAAAAAACAATATTCTCTTAAATTGTCAATAGAGTCTCCTTGTGCCAGTCAGCAATTAGGAAGGCAATAGCTTGATGCTGATATTTACAATATTTTAAATCAAATAGTATGAACTCTAAATATCAAGTAATAGCATTTTGTATTAGTATAGATTTAAGTTTCAAATCATAGGTGTCTTTTTCATAATTTTTGTTTCAGTAAAATACATATTTAGTTTTGGGATGAATAACTCATGACAGCAGATGGAGCACATTTAATATTCTGTACATATTGCGACCATTTAGAATTTGTCTCATTGGAGAAATTAATGATCTCCCACAGGCACATCTTTGGCAGCCTACTTTCTTCGGTAGGCTTCATCCAACAAAAGAGTGACCTGAATAACGCCTCTTCATTTAAAGCTAATTCCAGCAGTTTAGTATTTGAGCAGATTTAAGGAAGTAACTGTACATGCACCAATATATTTTAGGAATTTGAAGTGCATTTCTTCAAGCTGAAACCTGTAACAGAATCCACTGAGCTCATTATTAATGTATCAGTTTCTATTCTAGTCTAGTACAAGATATTTTGCTGGTAAGACAGAAAATAGGCAATTTGCAAAAGTGCACAGCTGATAAAGATATCCTACGTCTTACACATAGGCATCTCACACACGATGGGTGATGCGTTGAGGATCAGCTCGTTCATGTTTCTTGTCTTGGACTGTGCTCTCAGGGCAGCAGTGGGTGTGGCGGTAACTGGAAGGGCACATTTACTATTCTAACTTCAGTCCTGGAATATTTTGGGGAAAGTTATTAATTCCCCAAGTATTTTTAGGAAGGGTTTAAAAGTAGTAATTTTGAATTGCAGAAAATGCTGCCTGAGGGCGCAGATCAAGGCAAAAAATGAGGAATACCCATTCGCATTAACCACCATGCCCTTATAATGACAGGTGATGCACTGATGCACAGCGCGTGCACTGCTGGTGTGCTAAAGGTAGCAAGCCCGTCTGCACCCAGATGGCACCAAGAGCCAGGAACCCTGCTCAGTTTTCTTCCTACATATTCATTCTGGCACGCATCACTCATGGAGAATGCCTCATGCCATTCCGTTTCTTTACTCTATTAATGTAGCCAATGAATATGCTATGAGTCAGCACTGTTCTTTCTCCACTATACACAATTTCTCTCCTTCCCTCCACTGTTTTAATGACTTTGAGCACCAAAAATGTAAAAGTAATAACTATTTGATTTTGACTGACATTATTTGTAGCTCCTTGACTAGACACAAATTGGCTCGTTTCATGTTTCTTGTGGACAAAGTGCCTGGTGTACTGTTCCTCACTGAATAATGACTCAGAGATCAAGCAGGATGAGATGTTAGCTCTGCCTGATGGCTATTGTAGTTTGAGGCACAATTGAGTTGACAAACTAGGCGGTTCTATTGCAAAAAGTTCTAAAATATCTGTAATGTGTGATGCAGTGACATTCAGATTCAAGAATGCGAAAGGTTGTTTTCTTCCTAAAATTCCTCCACCAATTTTGGTTTCACAGGTGTATTAATTTACTTTCCTCCTTATGCACAATTTACATACTCCGTTGTGGAGGCAATTGCTCCAAAAGAATGAAAGGCTGCAAACGTTTCATTTCTTGAGTACTTAAAATTCTATTTTGATAGTGAGCATTGTGTGTATGCATGCAAACTAAATAAAAAATTAGAAGGCATTCAGAATAATCAGCTGGTGAAATCTCCCACCCATGTTGCAGGCCACATTTTGGATCCTGTTTTTTGTTTAAGTTTATTTCATTACTAGTTGACATTCCTCTCCTAAATTTGTCCGAACATCTGGTGGCCCCAATGAGGAATACTAACCAAGTCCCTCTGATCAATCCATTCAGGGTAATTTGCAAGGCAAGTCAGTGATCATGACTTGGGCCCAGATTTACTAACATTTGGTGGATTGCAATGCAGCAAAACAGTTTTCTGTGCTGCACTACGTCAAACGGAGAGAACAGGAATGTACGATATCTACGAAGATATTATGCATTCCTGCTCTTTCTCTGCACTGCTGCATTGGGCGCTGGCTAGCACCAATGCACGCACCCTTGAGTCATGGTACAGAATGCAGCACACTTAGAAAGAGGAAATAACGAGGAGAAATTAACATACTTCTTCTCATTACACCTCTGTTGGGATGGCATACCATTTTGATGCATTTCCAGCTTTACTATTCTTAATAAATATGAGAATGCTTCAAAATCCATGGGTGGATGTGTGGAAACACCGAACACCCCACCCACGTTACTCTAGATTTACTAATCCAGGCAGAGCCACACAAAGTGGCTTTCCATGGTTTAGTAAATCTAACTTAAGGTCTTGTGTTGCCTTGCGTAACCTTGCATGATGCAAGGGCAATGCAAGCCTTTAGTAAATCTGGGCCTTAATATCTTGGATTTTAGTCACAGCCTTAGAGCCTCTAGAAGTTGCCTCTCCGCTTCTGTGGAGGATGCAGATTCTAGAGTGAAGAGCTGGCTCCCGTATGATCAACTCATCCCTATCTCTGATGCACCTAAGACAGCACCAAAGCGTTCAGCCCTGTGGTTTGATGCAAACCTCTTGGTATTGAAATAAAGTACACAACTTTAGAGTGGGGCTGGCGAAAATCCTGTGTAGCTGCTGGAAAGATTCCCCCAATTGAAGTGATTCAGATTTACCATAAAGTCATTTAGGCAGCTTGTGCCTCATTTATAACTCAGAAAATTAAAACATTCCCCTAACTCTTCTAAGAAGGTCTTTGCAATTGTGAAGACCTTCTTGGATTCAAACTTTAAAGCTCCCTTGATTCCTATGAATGAGATGAGGTGCAATGGCCTAGCACACTTTTTTCAAAAATAGTCAGAATGATATACTCCTCTTTTTTGGATATGACAGACACTTCCACGGACCAGATATGACTAGATCAGAGTCTAGCCCAGTGCTATCCAGCTTCCACTTTGGCAGACCTCACTAAGTTGGCTGACGCCATTAAATCCAGCTCCCCACCTGACCCAGTCCAGCCTCACGTTCTCAAAGCCTATGCTGTAGCAATCAAACCAGCGTTGCTTGCGCTTCTTAAATATTCTATCTCCACCAATACTGTTTCCCCAGCTTGGAAATATGCAATTATGAGGCCATTGCTTAAAAAGGTGACATTGTATGCTTATAAATTTAAAAAGTATCAACCTATTTCTTTGCTGTGCTTATCCTCTATACTGCTACATTGATGTCCACAATCTGCTCCATGACTCCCAGTAAGCCTTTCAACCACTGAAAAGCACTTAACAGCACAGAATTTGTCTTGTTGGTGGTGTCAGGAGAGCTAAAGTGGACTCTTGACCGGGGTAGATCGTCTGTTGATAACTTACTTGATCTCAGTGCAGCATTCAACACCGTTTCCCATACTATACACTGCTCAATCAAGCGCAAAGCTCCGGGACAAAGGGCAAGACCTCGGTTTGCCTCTCTAAATCTTTTGAAAAATGTAGCTTCCAAGTTTTTGACAATCCTTTATTTTTGGAGTCCTTATCCATCAACCATGTGATTCACCAAGGCTCCTCCAGGAATCCGACCCTTTTTAATATCTAAGTCTAAAACTCATGGAATCATTTGGTTAATTTTCATATACTGATAACCAATTGGATTTTTTTCACTTTCAACTGATCAGTGTAGAGCTCCGGAGAATCTTAGGAGCTGCCTCTAAGCTGTATCTAACTGGAGGAGACAAACTTGCAAGCAGCCTAATGGGGAGAAGATGGTAGTCCTGGTTTTGGGGAAACAGCTTCATTTTTGGTCTGCTAACTTGTGGCTGGACAATCTTGGCCCTTTACCTCCTGCTTAGCTCGCTGTTAAGAATCTTGGGATCTGGTTAGATGCTGATCTCACCATGGATCTCCAGATCAAAAAGTTGGCCAGCTGTTGCTGCAAGTTTCTGAGAAGTCCCAAAAAGATTCTCTGGACCTTCCCTGATTTCATCCAAAAAACTGTAGTACAGGCAATCATGTCACATCTAGATTATGGTAATGTCCTTTACTTGGATGCATCATATTCTTCCATTAAGCATTTGCAGACTATCCAGAATGTTGTAGCCTGGTTACTCTTACGCATTCCTAAGCAGAAATCAGTCTCCTCGCAGTTCTCAGCCCTTCACTGGTTATCAATGTAAACAATTATTTATTTAAGGCTTTTGTTATGCCTTCTGGACCTTTATAAGATCTACCTATGGTATCTAAAGCATTTGATCCAGCCATTCCTTCTGACCAGAGCACTGAGATCCACCAGCTCTAATCTAGCTACTCTGCCTCGGATCAGAAGGGCCAGAAATGGCCGTCGATCCTTTAAATATAATGTGGGTAAACTTCGGAACCTCAGCCCCTCCATAGATTTAGCGAGACTACTTTCAGAAAATAGTTTTTAAGTTCAGTGAGGTTCTTATGTGGCATTTCCGGTCAACAATGCTGTGAAGCCATTGTAGGGCAGCTGTGCTCTTTATAAATCATAAACATAAAGCAGTGTAAAGTATAGTAGGTATAGTAGTCATTGTTAGATTGGGGTGTAGTACATAAATAACTAGTGAAAAATACAAGAGGCATACTTGGATAATACTGCAAAAACTATTATTTGAGAATGTTCTGAACACATTAAGTGGCCTAATAAACTATAAACTCTAAGAGTGGGATTCCATCTGTGATTTTCATAAAGTTACTAGCTGTATGCTATTAACAAAATTAATAGTGCATAACCTCGAACTACATATGTATAGATGTTGGTATATCAATCCAACCTTAACCAGACAGTTTTTCCACCAGTGAGGCGACATAGAATATATATTGAAGGTGGACAATCCACTACCAAGCCAGCCTCAGGAAATATGGAAGATTCTGTAAATGTTTCACACCAAATCTGCACATTTCTCAAGTCTTTATTTTAACAATAAAATTGTATGTACCAATTATGTATGAAAATCAGCTGGAACAGACCTGTAGCTGAGGAAGATCTACCATACTTTCAAATTATTCAGGGATCTAGGTCCCAGCTGCGAAAATAGATTTAGCATATCATCAGTTTAAGGAAGTACCACTTTTTGCATGATTACCCCCAAGTTTTTGGATTAATGCTGATGTTTTTCGACTCTGAAGGTCCTCTAAGGAGAGCTAGACTTCAGTGCCAGCCCTCAGCCCCTTAAAAAATATATGTCTGATTGATTCACCGACAATTGGCACAAGTTAACTTACATATAAGTCCCTAGTTTATGGTACATGGGGTACCCAGGAACTGTATGTTAAAATGTCTCTCATGGACCGCAGCCCTTATGGTGCCACTACAAGTGAGACAAAGCAAAGTGTGACTCCATTCTGGCTGGCAGAGCAGTTTTAAACTGCTAACTGAACTTTACATTTAAAGCAATGACAAGGCCCAAACCTTACTTTTAATATTTATAAGTCACATCAAGACAAGCCTACTGAGCCTTAAGGGCAGGGAGCAATATATCAAATAGATGCATGCAATCCATAACACTACATGCCCAACCATGATTAATTAAATGAGCATTGTTTTACATGATTTCATTTGCAGGCCTCTTTCATGTTTTCATTCGCATGCACCAAAATCTGCGTGCCATTTTAGAAATGCTGTCTGCAGCTTTTTGTCATATAATAATGCATACATTTTATAGGTGAAATCTGAGCTCCATCACAGCAAAAACCCTACATTGTAATTTCTATCATGAAAAGGCTAATAGCTCCATTGGTGAGTACAGAGTTACACACTGACAACTCAACAATGATAATTTCCAATTGGGAACTACTAAAGATGATACTTCAAAGTATCAAAAGAATCATTGCATTTAACCTGACTTGATGCTCAAGGCGAATTTAATGTAACGTTTGCCCAATTGACAACTTTAGTAAGCAGCCACTTTGTTGCACAAGCAAGGCTTCTGCCCTCCTTTGGGAAGGAGTGGATGACTCTCAGGAAGGAACACAAAGGATTTGCTGTGCCTTCTCCCTGGTAGGAAGGCAAGCAGGGTGTGAGCCCAAAAGATGAGCTTCAAAGGAGACGCAGCCTTTGAAGGGCAAACGGTGAACACACATAAGAGGGGCTGCTCTCTTGTTCTGGCAGGCAGGATGGCGTTGAGGACCAAGAGGGGGAAGCCATTGTCAAAACGGTTCTTCTGTGGGCATGTAGCCCCCAAGTACCCACACCTCTGGGGTGGGCTAAGGAGCAAAGGAGAAAGGTTCTCTCATGGTTGGAGTGAGCAGAATAGTGAATACTGGAATAGTTGAATGCCACACTTCAAAGGAAATCATCGCTAGATGGAAAGGGACTGGGTAGCCCATTGGCTAGTAGTCTCCACACCCACCCAGGGCACTAACAGGGCATCAAAGTGATAACCATGGCACCTAGACCTCAGATCCCATCTGCACTGAAGAGAGGATGAAGAAGGACTTCCCCACTATTCTGTGGAGCCAGGACTGAGAGGCTGCACAAGACTGGACTGCAACTGCTGCTCCTTGGGCTAGCAAAGACAGGACTGTGCCTGTGGTGCCCTTTTCAAATAAAAGTAAATCCTGAGCCTCAGGCAGAAAAAAGTACTACAACAGCCAGTTTGCTGACTTTCTGTTACAGCTAAAGGGCAAAACAAGCTAAAGATGCCTGCCATGGCAAGTTGGCAGCCAAGAACTCCTACCACCACTGACCGCCAATGTGCAGCTTATGAGATCACGACCTAACGCTCAAAAGTTGCACCTGAGTCTGCTGGACCATGGAGAGTTGTTGGAGTGAAGTTTGGTAGCCTAAGATGGACGTTTTCCCCAGTTAAAGGGAACCACTGGTTTCACAATAACGGAAGACCAGTAGACCAGTGGCAACTGTTTTTTGGACTTTGACCAGACTTTGAATGACATTGACCCCTGTGTCAAAATTGCCCCAACGTGCTCGTGGGCTGAGAAGTAGCCCCAGGAAGATCTCCGTCACCGGATCAGCAACCTCAGTATCCCACATCATCTTCTGCAGCCTGTAACCCTTGCATGAGGACCACAAAATTAACGTCTATGGTGGTTCGCCCATAGAGCCTGGAACTGTACTGGATACTGATTTGACTGCGAGGTAACTGTTCAGCCAAACCTCTTTATCCTCTGTAACTCGCTTCTTGTCAAAGTTGGTTGCCCAATGCAGGCCAGAGCAGTAATTACAACTTTTTAAAAGTTTTCCAAAGTTTGCCAAGTTTGACCACGAGTGTGGTCCATTAAAATGATTTATTTTGTCGAATAAAAGAGCAGTGATTTATTGTTTCTTTAAAAATTCATATCTCCGAAACCCTCCGGTGAATTTTTGTTGTTGAAATGTTTATTTGAAGATAAATATACACACTATTTTCATAAATTGGTGTCAGATTTTTATCGAGCCTTGTTTCTTTCTTATTGAGCTGAAATGTTACTGCTTCATGCTTTACACGTGTTCATTTAATAAAGCCTGACCGCTGAGAACCACAGCTACCCAGAGTTGAGCTAAGGTTTTTGAAATGAATCTGACTAGACCCAGTACAGGTAGTGAGATTATTACACAGTGAGGTCTCTCAAACACACCATATAATAAACCACTTTCCTCACTCTAAGTCTAAGAATTGGTTGGGCTGGCAGAACCCATGGAGTGGAAGACAATAACTTACCTGCTGCAGGCCACTGCTCCGCAAAGGGGAGTCACGGTATTATATGCACTAAGCAGAATGTCTCAGGTAGCCTCCCTATCAAAAACACAGATGGACTGGTATGTGGAACTAGGGGTGGAAATCACCGAAGCACAATGGGCCAAATGCTATGCTAACAAAAAGACAATATCACAAAATGGGAGACATAGACTTATATACTACAAATACCGACAGAGAGTATATTATACACCTGCCAGATTATATAAATATGGCCTGCTACATACAGACAGATGCCAGAGATGTAAGATGGCGAATGCAGGATTTATACATTTAGCATGGGAATGCCCAGGGATACGGGAATTTTGGAGAGCTATTTATAACACACTAATGCAGATGCTAGCACTCCCCATCCCAGAAACGCCACTAGTGGCAGTACTGGGGTATGATAAGACAAACCGAAAGGGGGACGTAGTCTGGCGGCTATATGCCTTCAATTGGCAAAACGGAGAATCGCTATGAGATGGATGCGTGGCCCTTTGCCGAAGGTCACAGACTGGCTTGCGGACTTAGCACACTGTTCAACGCACACAGATAATTACAATGCCCTCATGCCAGAAAAGAGCAGGCATAAGGAAACATGGGACCCATATAGGGAATACATGATAAAAAAAGCAGCGGAGGGTGCAGAAATTCCGGGAACAGCGGGAGGTATTGATGCGGAAGGTAACACACCTGAAGTAAATGTAAATGATTGAGAACTCAAATGTAACGTTATAAGGTCAATACAACAGTATAAACTGTAAAGAGCAGGTAAGGAACGGTACGTGGGTGGCGAATAACGGGGATTGCTGGGTTTAATGTTGTCCTTACTGTATGTGATATCGTGGATGAACTTCTGTAGCTGTTATGATACTTTGCATCGACATTGAAATGTTTGCCTGACTGTTATTTAAAAAAGCTCTAAATAAAGTTTTTTTTTTAAAAAGTCTAAGAATTGGTCCCACTCACCTGCATCGGCTGCTGGGATGCTTTTCAAATTGAAGTTGGGCATAGGTGAACACAAAATATTTTTTTTACTGGTCCCAAAATTAAGATAATTATGTTGTTCACGTGCCATGGCATGGTCATGATTTAGGGCCAAATTGCGGTCACCATCATTCAGCCCATAGAGAAGGGAGTAACCATAGGAAGAATACACGTGCCCCCTCTTTGGGATCGTATCTAACATATGTCTGTCTATGTTTCATCTTACTATCATTTAAAAATGACTTTCTTTTTCCCTTGTCCTATGGATTCACACAGGGCTTTTTGGGGAAATTCAAAAATATCAGCTGCAACCAAACCCTTACCAGAAATGTATTTTAACATTTGAAACAGATTTAAAATATGTGTCCTATCATATGTGATAAGTCTTGGACTTATATTTATATAATTGTGCTTATTGTTTTGTACTTTAAGGGGCATACATCAAATAATTATGGGTGAAGCCTATATTGTACACACACCAATCTACGCCAACACTCTGATGTGATCATTTTACCAAAGAAGAGGATTTGGTATGCTACAGTTGACACATATAGGTTCACATAACAATGGCATTTGCTGTGTTAAATTGCCTTACATGAAATTGTATACTATACTAGAAAATCTACACTTCTATTCCTCTCACAACCAGGCTGTGACTTCCTTGTGCATCATTTTGCATAGAGGTCAAAATATATCTTTACTGGCTATTTATATTACCACTCTGTTTAAGGAAAGAATAACATATTTAATTTGCATTTTGAGCTTTAGAGCTGCCTATATTATGCACACGTGTGTATGCCTAAAGCACAGTGCCTGGTGTATATTAATGCAAATGACTATAATTTTTAATTAAACAAAGGATGTGGAAGGCAAGTGAAATGAAAGGCTGTTCAAGCATCGATACTACCGTTGGTACTCTAACAAGAGGAAGCTGTTAACGTGTCATCTTTGATTGGTTCATCATATGTGGGGTCAGGTCTCACTCGATATTTTCGGGTTTCATGGTTGTTGATTAATACTTTTTCAGTGGCGGTTGGTGAAGGTTGAAAGTGTTGTGGCCTAAAATGAAACCATGAAAGTGCCTGAGCGAGTGAGTGCATTGAGCACAACTGTCCTGGGAGAGAGGTTAGCAGGGCTCGCCTCCCGAGAAAGTAAAGAAAAAGATGCATTTTCAGCCCTAGAGCTATGCTGCTTGTATCAAACGATATGACCTGTAGTTTCCACAAGACCTTTGCAGAAAGTGCATTAACCTACTGCACTATTTAGATTAGAATGTCTAATATACTGGCTACTGCAGTAGGAATGCTAGCCAGTTGAGCTATCTCGCATGCATGCATACGTCACAAGTTTAGATTACATTCTATGACTCGGAATTTTTTTTCACAACGCTTCTACAGAGACCTATGGGAAGCCGCTCATATCAAAATTACAGCTCCCCATGTTGGACACCTCCTGAAATGCACAGCATTTGAAACATGGCAGAATTAATATCACTTGTACCAAAACAAATATGGAACATGTCAGAGTGCATATGCTATTTCATAAATGAATATGGCTAACACGCACTCTGAACACGAGCTATACTGAAAAATATCTGTAATACTTAAATGAGTATGGCCCTCACTATAAACAATATAGCAAGCACTGAAATGAATACAATATGCATCAAAATGAATAGGACAATTTCTTGAAGTGAGTGACATATGCCAAGAGAAATATGACATACATTGAACTGAGTATGACAGATTAAAATGAAGGTATGTTATTAAAGTGATTTGAAAGCTTCAAGTAACAACACACTGACAGATCAAATTGACAGGTCAACTTGAGTCAATTGGTGTGCATTGGTCAGAAGTGGATGCCATTTTAAAATCACACAGGTGACTGAGCTCTGAATAATAAATGCCTCAGTTCACAGCAGAGGAACAAAATCCTGAGGCTCAGAAAAGCAAACCATTTGATGAAACAATACCTCTGTCGACTGGTATAGATGAAGAATATGAATTTGTATAATTGGTTCAAGCATAGAGAGATGTATTCCTTTAATCTCCAATGACAAATAGCTGATCAGTGGCAACTCCTGTAGGCTGTTTCTTGTTTTTTTCCACGATATTGCCATGCTTGCAAAATTATTTGTTGGCAGCCTGATTAAATATGGATTCTTGGATGAAAAGTGAGGGTAAATGTTGTGCAATTTGCATGGTGTGTTAAATGTCCACTTATGCTGATACATACTAGTAGGCCATACGTTTATCTATTGACATACTTATCCAAAAACTCTGAATTTTCATATCTTTATTGATTTCTCCAAATATTAAGTGCAAGGCAATCGCTATAAACTGCATATATGTTTGGTTTTATGTGCCTCCTTTGAATTAAACTACATTTAGTCCAGTGTATATTTAAAAATGCAAATTTACAATCACCATTGTTGTTGCAGTATTTGATTAATTGCAATGTGATAATTCAGCTTGATCAAATATATTGTTTATTGTTAGGGTGGCGTGCTATTTTGATTGATTTCCTAGAAATTGTTCCTAAGCAATCAACAAGGTTTCATAGAATTTAAAATCTTGATTTTTCAGTTATTGTTTTTAAGCAATTAACATTGTTTCACAGAATATAAGTAGGTAGAAGACTACAAGGGATTTTTATGGAGTGTTTGTTTTAAAAATATTCAACAATATTTAATCAAAGTGTATAATCTAGACAAACACAATTAGATAGAGAGGAACGTTGGTCCAGGGACACCCAACTGAGGGTTGCTCAGTAGCTGTAAAAATCTTTCCTTGTTGAAGGCTGGGAGAAGAAATATCCAATCCTCAAACAGGCTTGTCTGCCTGCTCTAGGACAAGATAGTCTCTGAGCCACAGAGAATAGAACAACAGCTGTCTCATCATTGAATACTGCTTTTGAGATTCAGAAAAAGTATGAGGGTGTAGGCCATCTATGAAGCTTGAATGTGCCCCTTGTGGTTCCAAAAAAAGCTTAGTTAGCTGAGGGAATGGAGGGGTTGGGGTTATCAATGTGGAGAAACCCTAAAATACTGTAATACGATAATAATGTTACAATATTTCCTGTTGGTCTGCCTAGTGACAAATATAATTCAAACAGCTTTTGTAAAGCACATCACTGTCACCCTATAGGATGGGTACTGTGTCTCCATCGAAGAGCCAGGACTTGAGTCTCTTTCTGAAGTCTGCCAGTGAGTGGGCTGTATGGAGCTGGAGGGGAAGGTTGTTCCAGGTCTTCGCAGCAATGTAGGAAAAGGTGCGGCCACCGCTGCAGCTGTGATGGATTAGTGGTGTGTGTGCGGGGGCAAGTGAAGAGCAGCGCAGGTGTCTAGAGGGTTGGTGGAAGTTCAGTCGATGGTTGATGTAGATAGGTCCTAGGTCATAGAGGGCTTTGTAGGCATGCGTGAGGATCTTGAACTGGCATCTCTTCTGGATGGAGAGCCAGTGAAGGTCTCTCAGTTGAGGGGTGATGTGGGTTCGTTTGGGGAGGTCAAGGATGATACTTGCTGCAGTGTTCTGTGTGGTCTGGAATCTTCTGAGGAGCTGGGTGGAGATGCCAGTGTAGAGGGTGTTGCCGTAGTTGAGGTGGTTGGTGAGGAGGGCCTGAGTGATAGTCTTTCTGGTGTTGGTAGGGATCCATCTGAAGATTCTGCAGAGCATGCAAACTGTGTGGAAGCAGAAGGAGGTGACTGCATTGACTTGCTGTTTCATGGTCTGTTGGCTGTCAAGGATGATGCTGAGTGTGGGTGTAGGTTCAGGTTCTTCAGGCCACCAGCTGTGGTCCCATGTGGAGTTGTTCTTCCCAAACATCAGTACTTCAGTTTTGTCTGAATTGAGTTGGAGGCAATTGTCTCTCATCCATTTGGCTACATTGGTCATTCCATTGCGGAAGTTGGATTTTGGTCCTTGGTGAGCGAGAAGATCAGCTGAATTTCGTCTGCATAGGAGGTTATGTTGAGTCTGTGGGATCGGACAACAACTGCGAGGGGGGTCATGTAGATGTTGAACAGGGTGGGGCTGAGGGATGCTTTATGCCTATTTTGTAGAGTCTATTGATGAGGGTGTTGTGGGAGATGGTGTTGAATGCTGCGGAGAGGTCGAGGAGGATCAGGACCGCAGTTTCTCCATGGTCGAGGTGTCTTCTGCTGTCGTCTGTGGCAGCAATCATCGCGGTCTCAGTGCTGTGATTGGCACAGAATCCCGATTGCGAGGCATCCAGTAGTTGGCTTTGTTCTATGGATTCAGTGAGCTGCTGGTTGATGGCTTTCTCGAGTACTTTCGCCAGGTAGGGGAGCAGGGAGATCGGACGATAATGTTTTAGATTGCTGGGGTCGGTGGAGGCTTTCTCTAGGAGGGGTCTGACTTCTACATGTGTCCATCTATCTGGGAAGATGGAGGTGTTGAGAATGCTGGAGAATTGTGTGCTGATTGGGTTAGTTGCAAGGTTGCAGAGGTGATGAAGGCAGGGGTCAGTGGGTGCCCCGGAGTGGATGAAAGACATGATGGCTGTGATGGTCAGAGCAGTGAGTAGAGACCAGGTGGTAATGGTTTGGCTGATGTTCCCTGGTTGGTTGAGGTCATTGGGGTTGAGGGAGGTGGGCTGGAGGTTGAAATTTATTGACTATTTTGAAGAGTTCCTTTGTGTGGGTGGCCGCGGAGTATATGCAGGTTGTGATGGCTGCTTTCTTGGCTTCTTTGATGTGCCGGTGATAGTTGCTGAGAGCTGTTTTGTGAGCTGCTCTGTCGGCAGGGTTCTTGGTGGCACTCCATAATTTCTCCTGTAGGTGGCAGTTGCACTTGGTGGTCCTGAGTTCTGGGTTTTACCAGCTGGCATGTTTGTAGGTCTTGTTGGATTTTATAGGTTTTAGTGGGATGACTGTTGGCGCTGTCGGTGATCCAGGCGGCAAAGTTCTGGATGGCCTGGTCGAGGTCTGTTGAGGCCTCAGGTTGGGAGGTGTTGAGTGCCTAGGATCACTGAACTTTGGTGACCTTGCTCCAACTGCGGTGGGAGGAGATCTCCCTGGTGAAGATGTGGTGGGCATTGGTGATGGTGAAATGTACAATGGTGTTGTCAGTGCAGGTGAGTTCTGTGGTGTGGCTGAATTTGATTATGTTACTGGAGGTGAAAATGGGGTTGAGTATGCTTTCGGCTTTGTGCGTGGGTTCGGTGACCAGTTGGGGAGGCCGATGTTGTTCAGGTTCTCCAGGAGGGTGGGGGAGTTGGCATTGTTGGGGTCATCGATGTGCAAGTTGAGGTCGCAGAGTAGGACATAGTTGATTCCTAGCAGCGGCGATGAGATTGGGGATGGTGTAACAGAATGTTGCTCAGGGTCTTGGGGGTCTGTAGGAGAGGGTGCCTCTTATCGTGGTCTTCGTATCAGCGTGTAGCAGGAAGTTGAGGTGTTCCATGAGAGGTATGGGGTCGTCGTTGGTGATGGTGGATCTGATGGTTTCCTTGAAGATGGTGGTGATGCTTCTGCCTTGTTTTTTGGCATGATTTGGTGTATCATCTTGTAGCCTTTGGGAGTGGGGGTGGTGATGTCGGGGCTCGAGGAGGGGTATTGTCACGTTTGGGTGATGAAGGCAATGTCCCTGGAGAGGGTGGTGATGGTGTCCCGGAATTCCATGGCGTGTTTGTGGGCTTTGAGCAGGATACAATGGAGCTGTTGCGGAGTGTTATTGGTCTTGTGGGAAGGAGTGGTGCAGGATCTTTCATAGTTTGTGTCGCGGAAAAAGTGGTAATGTCGGTTGGTGAAGGGTTCTTTAGTGGATCATAGGGAGGAGAAGACGCAGTTGTTGTTTCGGCATCCGGGGTCCAGGTCCAGGAGTTCCATGGCGGTGTACTATCCGGTGACGGGAGGGCTAGGGGTCCTGGTGCTGGGTGTTGTCCAACCAGTGGTGCATTGGCGCTGCGCGCTTCCGCCGCGTGGCTGTCCGGTGCCTCCATTAGTGGTCCTGGTATGTGGTCCAAGTGGACCTGGGTGCCCGGCAAGGACCTGGAGCATGCAGCGTAGGGACAGGGACAGCAGGCAGCACAGGGGCAGGGACAGCAGGCAGCACAGGGACGGGCAGCAGGCAGTGCAGGGACAGCAGGCAGCACAGGGACAGGGCAGGCAATGCAAGGACAGGGACTGCAGGCTGTGCAGGGGCTGGGACAGCAGTAGGCACAGAGATGGGGGCAGCACAGGGACAGGGACTGCAGGTAGTGCAAGGACAGGAGGCAGCGCAGGGGCTTCAGGCAGCGCAGGGACTGCAGGCAGCACAGGGCAGGAACAGCAGACAGCACAAGGACAGGGAGAACAGGTAGTGCAGGGGCAGGGACAGCAGGCAGCACAGAGACAGGGCAGGCAATGCAGGGACAGGGACTGCCGGCTGCGCAGGGGCTGGGACAGCAGGCTGCACAGAGACGGGGCAGCACAGGGACAGGGACTGCAGGTAGAGCACAGGCAGGGACAGTAGGCAGCACAGGGACAGTGGGGGCAGGCACAATACCTTAGCTGGGGATCAGGTGAAAAAGGGGAGGCCCAGCCCAGTCTCTGGGCTCAAACAGGTGCAGACAGGCTTGCACTTGACCCGGGCTTTGCCCGGGCTTTGCCCGCACACGTTCCACATTCCACGTTCCACAACGAAAGCCAGAAAATGTATCATAATGCTGGTACACTGCATTACATTTTGAAATTTTACGGCCCCATCAGTGGGCTTTGCCCGGGTGCCGCCCGCACACGTTCCACATTGTGGGAGGCGGCGTGAGGTCTTAAAGGTGCCTAGGATGAAAAAGCAAGGGCGACAAAGCTCCAATCTTGTCCCAGCAGCGGAGGCTGCTTGGATGTGCAGGCTGGTTGGAGGGATATTGCCACTGTCTGGCTTATTTTTTATAATAACTACTCATCATATTATGTGCACTGGCATATGATTTTAATTTTAATAAATCTTGAAAATATATTACAAGTTGCCTCATTTTCTTAGGTGTGTTTATTCATGATAAAGGAGGCTTTGGGTTCCGCCACCTATTCCTGTGAGTCTCACAGGACTGACTGTTACCTAATACGCACTTTAACCTTTTAATGCTTAGTGATTTGAGGGAGGTTGCAGGCCACCGGGTTCTCTGTCTCATTTTTGTATATTGACTAAGTCCTTAGTGCCAGAGGGACTCAGGAACCCTCGCTAGGGCCACGTTTTGAAAACGAATGCCAGAAAATGTATCATAATGCTGGTACACTGTATTACATTTTGAAATTTCACAGCCCCATCAGTTGGCAGTAGTGCACTGGTAAGGAGGCTTTTTAAGTGGATCCTGGACAACTGGAGAAGAACTATAGTTCAGGCTCTAATAACAAGCAGACTGGACTATGGGAATTCCTTGTATATAGGCATGGCGCACTGCTTGTTTTCACGACTTCAAGTTACTTCAAGTTTAGTTCAGCATCAGTATATCTGGATATGTTACACTGGCTGGCAATGAGCCAGAGAGTGGAGTTTAGGTTACTGTGCCATGTGCATAAAGCAATACGTAAGGCTGGACCTATAATTTTGCAAGACGGAGAAGAATAGTTTTTGCGTTCACGAGAGCTGAGATCCCGTAATCTTGCATTAGCAAAAACTAGGCGAATAAAGAAAGTCAGAGAGGGAGGTCGCTCTTTTTCATATAAGGCAGCCATACAATAGAATAAATGACCATTAGCCCTACGCCTCATTAAAGATCATTTGGGGTTTAGGAAAAACCTAAAAACATGGTTGTTTAGGACAGAATGCTTTTGGGGTCCTCACTAATGAATGCCTTCAGAACATAGATTGTGTAGAAGAATCTTAAGAGCCCCGATCTGTTCTTCGAACTTCATCTGTCATTGAGAACTGAACATGCCTTTCGTTGAAGATTGTATTAGTGCTCGCCCCTTGTTGTTATGGCTTGCCATATGGAGAAAAAACGGAGGCAGGTCGTACTAAAGACATCATCAAAGATTCCCTCTCTTGGGATAAAGGCAGGAACATTCCCTGGCTGGCGTATGTAGAATCCTGCCTGCGCAAGGCGGGTTGTCAACAGTTGTTTCATGGTGATCCACACACTATTAGCAAAAAACAGTTGGACTATTTGCTTTAAACTATTACAGGCTGAGAGACTGATGAATGAGTCTGTTAAGCCAAGAGTGGCAGCTTATCTGAATAGAAATATGGAGGGAACAGCTCAGTCCCAAGTTACATGACAAGTTCTTTTAGGCAATGGGAGCTTAGTTTGTTGTTTCGCCGCAGGGCAGGCACAGTATTTACTTAGCTTCCCGCTAGGTTTTCAAGCAATGGCCAATCTATGTTACACTTGTTATTATTCTGTGGCCTTTATTCCTTGTACACAAAAAGTATTTTATTACCTTTAATCAAGAGACATTGCACTATTGATTTTCAAGTTGCATATAGTATACTGCTCCAATTGAACAACGAAGAATGTATTTTCCATGTGGGCTTGTTTTTGAAAACTGCTGTGCAGGCCCGTCTTACCATGACTACTTTTTATTTTTAATGATAGGGCGATGCTGTGATCCTATTGATTTTACTATTATGGAATGATGATGATATAAAAGTGTTTAAATGTTTTTAAATATTTACTTATTTCTGTATGCACTTTCATGGATACTTTTGTACCCAAATAAAGATTGAATTCATTGATTGATTGAATGCCTTCAGAAACGTCAGGGACTGATTCTAGCGCCTTGATATCGTACTGGGATAAGTGTTGCGCTCTGTAAAAACTGTAAATAAAATAAAGAAATCAGCATACAAATCTGCTTTGAACCCTACAATAATGATGGAAAAAGCTGCAACCACACATTTGTAAGGGAAATTTACAACATGCAAATGTGAGGCTAGTACGTTCATCTACATGATCAATCTTTTTGGACAGGAGGTGGGCCTGTCAATGAGTACAGAAGCTGCACTCTAATTTTCATTTGCTCAGCATGCATGAAATGGCTAGATATCTTTACATGGCAAATCATTTGATCTGCACTCACTATTCAGTTATGTATTGGTGTCCATGATATGTGTGAGTCCGGTAATGTTGGCAGGCTCCCACCCGAATTCATATGTTCCCCATAGGGAGTACTGACATCTATGGGCCTTAGTTATCTTGTAAATGTCAATTATTAGGTCAACACTTGTATTCCTTTGTTAGGAGTGTGAATGTAAATCTGTATTCTAATACTTACTCTTTTCATGAGTGGTGTATATTGGGTGTGCAAACCTGAAAGGGGGCATTTCTGTTCCCTGCTTGTATTGTACCTACCACTGCTGCAGGTCGATGCTAGGTTAGGACTATCATAGGTGAACAGGAGTTTTGCCAGGTGCATCCTTGAGTGAATGAGTGATGTGCTGAATCTGAGACCCTCATACCTCGTGGCACAAATCATGTACAAACCTTGTGTGCAGGCAGGATGCATATGCACAGCCACACTGCACATAGGTATCCCTTTGTTCAGTGGTACCTTTTCTTCGAAAAGTAGGATGTGCGCAAAATGGGATTTGTGCTATTTTAACATATGGAAATAATATGCATGATTGCAAAGAAAATCTGAGAAATTAAAGCATTTGGTCAGGGACTTTATGTCTTTATATATACCTGTAATCATTTGTTTCTTTTAATTTGAACATGTTGCAAATTATCACACATGAAATAAAAGAACAGGTTGATTTGTAGTATTGCTTTGTCTGTTGGTTTAAAAAAGAAACAGAGAGGGTTGGCTTTATGGCATGCTCCATAAAATATCTAATATTTTCATTGGTTGTATTGGCAGAAACAAAGAGCCGTTTGCTCATTTTCAAAGAAGGTATTACCCCCCTCCTCTCCTTACAGTAATTTTTTTCTAGAAAACAATTGGCAGCAGGAAAAGTAATCAGATGCCAAAAACAAATCATGGTGACAGAATTACAAATAAATTGTGAAGCTTTTGCTAAGTCTTTGACAGTGGACAATTGTCAAAATCATTAAATTAGCGTGAACATACAAACAAAAAATGCAACATCCTAAAACACCATGGGCCAGATTTATCAAGGGTTTGAGTCGCCCTTGTGCCCATTGCAAGGGGGCGCAAGGGTGACGCAAAACCTAAGTGAGATTTATCCAGCCACGCAAGTTGGGCCACGCAAGGCCACCTAATGTGGCCCAGCACGGCTTCATAAATGTAGAGCAACGCAAGGCAGCGCAAACCGCTGCCTTTCGTTACCCTGCCCCAGGGAGGTGTTCCATGGGTGGAGCGTGGGTGTTCCCACACATCCACCCATGGTTTTTGGTGCATTCCCAGATTTACTATGAGTGGTAGACCTGGGAATGCATCAAAATGCTACTTCTACCCAGGCGAGGCATAGCGAGGAGAAATATCTTTATTTCTCCTCGTGTTTCCCCCTTCCAGTCTGTGCTGCATTTAGCAGCACATATAGAAAGGGGAACATTCCACTCAGGATTGTTTTTGTGCAAGAAGGTGTCCCTTCCTGCACAAAAACAATCTGTAGGCTATAACCAGGCATCCTCGCACCATGAGGCAAGGGCGCCTGTGTTGACGCTAGTCAGTCAAAAGTGTGCCAGCACTAGAAAAGGACCGAAATGCGCTGCATAACGTTATAAACAGTGCATTCCTGCCTTTTCACCCACCGCAGCGCAGCATGGTAGCTTGTTGCATTGCGCTGCGCTGCGTGAAAGATTGATAAATATTCCCTCAAATGTTTGTTTAGCACAGTAAGAGAAATATGTTGAGTGTGCACAGCATTTTCTTTCACTTTTTCATCTTGCAAAAAAGCAATAATAATAATAATAAACAAATTTATAAAGCGCATGGCTACACTCACTAGTGTGTCCCCGCGCTGCGGCATCAAAAGACTCGTCAGTAGCAGTACTGTGAAACAGCTAGCAGGGAAGGCCTAGGACGGAAAAAGCCACGTTTTGAGTTTTTTCCGAAAGACTGTCTCCGAAGGCTCCATCCGGAGACCAAGGGGGAGGTTATTCCAGTGCTTGGCTGCCAGGAAACGGAAAGATCGGCCACCCATTCTCGCTCTTTTGATGGTCGGAGTTCTAACCTTTCCCGTCCCACATGATCTCAAAAGGCGGGTCGGGATGTAGGGGGTAAGTAGATCATGTAGATAGGTTGGCCCTTTTCTCTGTAGGATGCGGTGACTAACACACAGGGCTTTGAAGAGAATTCTCTCCTCACCGGAAGCCAGTGAAGGGATGCCAGGGCCTGGTTAGAGGAAGCTCTCCTGGGCAGCATCAGAACGAGGCGGGCTGCCGCGTTCTGAATGCATTGAAGTCTTTTCATACATTTACTACTTGCCCCCAAATAAAGGGCGTTTCCGTAATCCAAGCGGGAGGTTACCAGAGCATGGACCATGGTTTTTCTAGCCGTCATGGGAAGAACATCAAGGGTCTTCCGAAGTCCTCTCATTACCCCAAAATATTTCCCTGCCACCCATCTGGTATGGCTCTCAAAGGAGAGCTTGGTGTCCAGCCACATCCCTAGGTTCTTAACCTGTTCGCTGGGGGATGGATTAGGGCCCAAAGTCTGAGGCCACCATGATGAGGACCAAATCGAGGGGGCTTTGCCTACCACAAGAACCTCTGTCTTATTGCCATTAAGTTTTAAACAGTTGTTCGACATCCAAGACGCCAGTTCTTGTAGGCAAGTAGAGAAGTTAATGGCTGCCTCATCATGGGCTTGCGCCAATGACACCACCAGTTGTGTGTCATCCGCGTATGACACAACACTGATGCCATACTTCCCAATAATCTCTGCCAGTAGGGTGATATAGAGATTAAAAAGAGTGGGGCTAAGTATGGAGCCCTGAGGGACCCCTTGGGCCAGCGCAATGCTCTTAGAAAAGTAAGGTTGCTGAGACACCTGAAAGCTGCGGTCACATAAGAAGGACCTCAGCCAGTTTAGGGCTCGTTCCGCCAGTCCTCCTCTCCTGAGGCGCTGTAGAAGTATTGGGTGGGCTACGTGTCGAATGCAGCACTGAGGTCTAAGAGGACTAAGGCGACCGTCTGGCCCTCATCCACAAGTTTGCGGATGGTCTCTGTGGATAGGAGCAATGCTGATTCCGTAGAGTAGGTCGCTCGAAAGCCCGATTGAGTAGGGTGGAGTAGGTTGTGTTGATTAATATGGGCTATCAGTTGAGTGTTGACCACTTTTTCTGCTATTTTGGCAAAATATGGCAGAAGTGAGATCGGACGCAAGTTCTCCAATTGACTCATGCTTACATTCGGCTTCTTTTTTATGGGGAGGACAATCGCCTCTTTCCACCTTTTTGGGACTGTTCCCGAAGTGAAAGAGAGTCCAAGGAGGTGGCTGATGTAGGGCGCTAGGACTACTAGGCTCTCTCTTAACACTTTGGGTGTAGTGGGGTCCCTAGGTGAGCCGGATTTGATGCTTGCGGCTATGTCTTTAATAATAAATAATGAATGTGTTTGAAAGCGGACACAAGCAAAAAAAAGCTACCATGCTCCATGAATGCTTGGCAAGATTGCTTAAGTTCTGGATTTTTATTGAATCAGTACATTATGCGAGTTGTGATATAAATATATTTGAAGCATCCAGTTCATTTTAGACGAATGATGTGTGAGCACTGGAAGATTTAGCGCCAATGACATTGCCGATCGAGAGTGCCATATGAAAAACTGAATTATTATAATCCTAACCTTACACCCTCTTTAAAAATCCAGATAGATGTTTATATGCAGGACAGTGTATGTTGGTAGAGCTAACCTCATGAAATGCATTCTTTGCATAACTTCTGATATTTAATAAGTTTTGAAGCTCCTAACATACCTGTTTATCTAGCTGTGCTTCCTTTTGCAATTAATCTGGTCGTTTCTTCTCAGCCAGTGATTGCCCAACACCAATTATCCCAGAGGACTTTAAATCACCATATTATGTTTCAGAAAGATTATACCCTCCCTCCTATTTTTGGGTGCACTTCACTTGAAAATTCATGCCTGAGGAAAATAAAGGGGCATATTCATTTCAAACACTATAATACAAAATGTAGCAAATGGGCTTTGCAACAGGATCAGCAAAAAACAAAAGCACTATTTTTTTTTTTAAGTACTCATTAGTAGTGGCCTAGGTATTTTCCCGAATTTTCCCCACCCCAGCAGCTATTGATACTGACCACTTACAAGTTAGACCCTGTGGGTCCACCAACAAATCAGGAATTGGTCATTTCGGGAACTGTTCCCCAGGTAGTTCATCATTTTGGGCCAGACTTTCACTTGTTCCTGAAACCTCTGGGTGAAAGTAAAAAAGGTCATAATTCCGATGGGGCTAGTAACTGGTGTCACTAGCACATCAGATTTGAGAGGCCATTTGTAAGGGACTTCTTTTGTAGACAAAATGCATGTTTACAAATTTTCAAAGTGAAATACCTGTCTGTGTTTAGCTCGAAACAGAAAAATATTTTGGGGAAAATGCCTCTTTTGATATGATAACCCAATTTTTTTTTCTGGACTATTTGTTATATCCCAGCAACCATGTTAACCAGGTGTCCAAGCAACTTACATTGACCACACTGGATTCTAGATTGTGAAATCCAGGGTGGTCAGAGCCTGACGGTTGCTGCAGTGAGAGGACATGGAAAAGGGTTGCTGCTCTTCCATTAGTAGACATACTTCAGTTATCCTTGTGTCGCCATCTTAATAGGACAGTGAGGATGGGATACCTAATGGTGAAGGAAATGGCATGAGGACGGAAGCAGGAAGATTCTGGGGAAATTACAGAAGATTCCGGTGAAATTATAACCCCTTGGTTCCCAATTACGGTTTTGCAGCTACCGATCGACTCTCCGACAACTTTTTATAGGTGGGTACGTAGCATATATGCAGAATGCTACTGACTACATTTTGGTAGTGACCATGATCGGAGACAGGATTTGAATCCTCGTGGTGCGTGCAATCGGAGCGAGCTGCCCTGTTATCTTTTAGCTTCTTTGCTGAAGGATTCCATTAAACTTCCGTCTGGTGGCAGAAATGAAGAGTGTAGGGGTTTCGCACATCAGGAGCGACGTCACAACGCGAGGTCAAGCTGGCGTGTGGTATCACGTGACTCGAGTGTGCGTCACAGATTTTTCTTCATGTGATTGTGTTGGAGCAACTGCGCTGCCCTGGTAACAGCGAGGTGTGTTTGGTGAAACATGGCTTACCGGTGCTAGCGGAGCACATGGCCCGACCAGATCTATTAAGGAAAGGAACTAGTGACAGTGTTTTAGCTAAAAGGAATCCAACTGCTGCTACTGTGGCTGCATCAATCCGGCAAGACAACAGTGACTACTTTATTTGTTTTAGATTGTTATTTTGTTGATGAAAGTACTGGTATAAAGTAGTTGTGTATTTAGCTGATGAGAGTACTGGTATGGAGCAGTTGTGAACTTTACAAAGTGATTTGTCTTATTAGCATTATTTATAATTGCAATTAATTGTGTGCATTCCCAGAAAAGCAGATATGGATGGATGTTTAGCGCCTTGAGAACCTTACGGGTGAGTATTGATGGAGCAAGGACTCACAATGAGACTTGCTCGTAAGCAATCTTCTCACAGTATTAATTAATTTGTATTAAACTTTGTAATGTCATTATTAATAATGTGCAAACACTACATCTTATCCGAGAGACGCTTGCCTATGTGTTTAAAACTAATAAGTAATCCTTGTCTATTCCAAAATGGCCGCTAAAGCGCGGGTACTCAATTGCGCATGTGTCAACCATATCACGTGGTATGACGTCTTTCTTTGCTTGGACGGAATCTTTGCTTCTGCGCAGTGTGTGCTAAAATGGCTGCTTGATGTTCTCACATGCTAAAGCTTACGCATTTGCTGCAATTAATAATGTGGTATTTCTAACGCTATTAATGCGGGATAGATTTTATAATTAAATGGGAATAGAGTAGAAGTAGGGGGTATACAGTGAAAACATTTATTTTTGATTTTAATATGTTTCTTCTTTGATTTCTATTAGTTCGTAAAATGGGCCTGGGTTAACTGAACAGCAGCTCGAGAGCCATGGAACCTGCACATGCGATCTGAAACTAACAAGACAAAGCGATGAAGTCAACTTGGAAGATGTCCAAGGACATGACCCGCTGATCACCTTCACTGTACATCTGAGATGTCCTACCAATTGAAACAATGTGTATACATTTTGTATTAAAATTTGTCGTCAGACGGGTGGGAAATAAAGCAAATGTATTAATTGTGAGGGGCGGTATTCTAAAACAATGGGCTTAAAGAAATTGAACTAAATTGTCATGGTGTGAGGATCAACCCCCTTTCCCTGTCCAATCAGAAGTAGTGGACCCATAATTTTGAAACATTAATGGGAGGTCCTGGGTGTAGAAGGGTATAATAGATATAGAATTAGCTAATTAGAGCATCGCACAGGAGCACAGAACGAGATGATCGATTGCAGACTGAATCGCTGTCCAAAGAGGTCCTGAGGTGGGGGCGGCGGATTCCATTAGAAAGAAGACACGGAAGAATCGAGGAGGATTGAAGTGTTAGAGAGGGGAACGACGCAGGCGTCGTTGGTAGAGAGGTTACCTATCCGGTCTTGAACCTGTTCTGGAGGTCTTTGGTCTTCATTCTTCTTGGGACCCATCTTTCCAACTCCTTGGCCAAGGGGTTTGGTTCTCACACTCTTAGGTAACTATAAAGCATAATCTTTAGTTTGTACTGCTGTCTCTATCTTCTTCTTTCTGAGGGACCGTCATTTGATTAAATAGGTGATTATTTAGTATGCTTCTTCCTTGATATGCGATTAAGTATTATGTGGTTTGTAATTTACTCTGCTAAAGAATTTAGATAAACATTTTAAAACTTCCTGAGTCAGTGGTTATTTCAGGTGTTTATGAAATTGTATTTGTATGTTCTCATTTTATCTCCAATTATCAACGGTCCATTGGTAAGTCATTACTCTTCAATCAGAAAGGTAATTGGTAGCAGGGATTTTTGATAAAGAGTACAACTGACTCCCACCAGCGGTGATTATTAGTTAGCGTGAATGAATGGGCCCAGGTGAGTATATAGTGTATGAATGCTTGTTGCTAGTAACCCGCTGGATCAGTTTACTGGCTAGCAGAGGATGGTTTTGGTTTTACTTTGTTAATTGGGTAATGAGAATTTTATAAACTAACATCCGTCTGTTTAAAAGTTTTGTTTTATGTTGTCTAGAATCCCCCGGGGAAATTTGAATAGCGGATGGTAAGTGGAAGCCATACTGCAGTGAGGGTATCTGCCAGGCAGAAATAGTACTGAAAAGTTAAGCAGGGCTATCAGTACTTGTTAGGGACTCTGTGCGTGTGAGTGACAGCAAAGGAATACGCTGGTAAAAATTTGATGTTATATCACCTAGAAAGGGTAACATTGAAGAAGTAGCAGGTATTTTCCGAAGCTTATGTGAAGAGTAAACGGAAGGGTTTTACTCGTAGTGTATGTTTAGTAAACAGAAAGGTTTTACTAAGTGTGAGAGAAACTATCTTTCCCAATTTAGAGAAACTGGCACGATAGCGAATGATTTATGTTGTTACTGAATTTAAATAAGAAGCGTTGAGAAAATAAAGTTTTGCGTACGATTTTGTAAAGGGAGGGTCAGCTGCCGGAGTAGAAGCTGATGTCACAAACGCTGCGCTGGGATTGGTTAAAACAGTGGGCGTAGAGCGAGTCTTTGTAAAGGAGGGGTCAATAGTCAGGAGTAATACTGACGTCACAGGTGTCGCGCTGGGATTGGTTGAAACAGCGAGGGACAGAGAAGCGCAGATTGTAAAGGAGGGGTCGTCAAACAGACGTCACAGAAAAGCCACGCTAGGATTGGTCCGAGACAAATGTTAGCTGGAATTTGATTGGTTGTCAGCATAGAAGTCAAAATCTTAGTGGACAGAGTAGATTATATGTGGAAACGCGATCCGACTTTAATAGGAACACGTCCAGGCAGAAGATTCCTAGGTTTTGCAGAATATAATTCAATACATAGATATTTACCCAAAATGTACGGAGAAAAGAGAAAGATGTCATTTTTACAAAAGATTAAGAATTATTTTAAGAAGGATAAGCCAATCAAAACTAGGGAAGGAATTATCATTCCACCAGCAAAAACGTCCGCCTCATTCATGATGATGGAGAGGGGTTATCATACTTGCGTATGGTTAGAAAATTGGATAGAATATACAAAAGATGACGGAATATTAGCTTTCCCAGAGAATGGTACTTTCAATGGGAGAGTTCTTCAAAATTTACGAATAAGAATGAATGAATTAGAACCCAGACCAAGATTAACTCAATACGAAGCCCTAGAAGAATGGGAAACCGAGGCATTTGAACGTGATAGACCCAGAAGCAATAGGGGTTATAGGGGATTTTTCCCTAGACACCAAAATGAGACACGAGAAAGTCAGATGAAACAGTGGAGAAGAGCGATGCTTACCGAGGGTTTGTATCCAGTTTTCATGACAGATGAGCCGTTAGGGAGTAAATGCAAAGAAAAGACTAAACATATGACAGGGTTTGGAGAATCCGAAGATGAATTTATGGAAGAAATATTAAAGAACCCTCCACCATATCAGGAAGGGTCAAGTGGATGTTCCCCAAACGCACCAATTTTGAGAACCCCATTGGTACCTCAAGTACTGCATAATCCACCAGTTAATAGGGTACTTCAGGATAAGGAAAGAGAGGCTTTAGACAGAAACAGAGCAGAATTGATACAGAAAATAACACAGTTGAATGTACATTCTGATTCCCTGACCATACCTGTAACCATTGGTCCCGTGGTCCCTTTATATGATGACAAAGTAAATTGTCCAAAGCCTTTAATTATGCCTACACCTGTGGAGATTCCAAAACACGAAGCAGTAATAATTGATGATCATATCAGCGATTGTGAATCTATGATTTCACTAATGGATTTACCTATTCGAGACTCCGTAAATAGCACCCCCAGAAGAGTCACACCTGGTTGCTCAAAGGATGTAAATATAATAACATCTTCAGGAACTAAGAGTGCAACAGTAGTAACCCCAGAAGACTTAGAAAGATGGGCACAAGTTATAGACAGACAAAGTTCACCCCCAAAGATTTTGGACATTTATAAATTAAAAGTCGAGTTAGAAGAAATGATAGCAGGCAATGTAGGAGTAGATCATTTAAATACCTACAGTGAAGAAGAACTATTGTTAGTATGTAGGAGTATAACAAGAAATGTAAAGATATTCCATGAAAAGTTGGCGGATTTGGCCTCAGAAATGGGAATTGCAATAAGAAAGTCAAAAGTACTACAGAAACCATATAGAGCAGACTTTACTGACAACGATTTAGAAAATATGAATACATCTGGTAGGAAATTACAAGTGAAAGAATTAATGTCAGTATTACAGAAATGGGGAGAACTAGATAAATGGAAAACTAGATGGACAAAGAAAAAGGAAGAGGCACGTTACAGTAGAACGACGTCTGAATATTTATTGAAGGAAACAGGGAAAGTAGATCAGATGTACCCGATGCGGGAGGTTCCAGGAGGAGGTTACGTTCATGTCCCATGGATCAGGCAAGATATTTTGTCATTTACGAATGATTTTCCAAAGTTGAGAGAAAAACCAATTGAATGGTACAAGCAGGTCGAGAGGTTTGTGAAGGTATCAAAGGTATTGTTAAAGGACTTAGATGGTTTGTTTGACATTGTGGTACCTGCTGATTTATGGACAGATTGTAAAATCACAATCGACTGGCCTAGTGAAGAGTATCCTAGAGATTCAAAGACAGGTGCCCCATCAAATGATGTAATGAAAAAGTATCACCAAGTAATAACTTATTTGAAAGGGAAAATACCACCAAAAGAAACAGATTGGTTGAAAATAGACAGGACTACCCAAGAAGCAGGTGAATCGGTACATGCCTATTATGAACGTCTATTACAGGTGTTTAAACAGTATAGTGGTTTTGAGGATATTGGAGACAAAAATATGAGTCAGTTTGTCTATCGATTTGTTTATGGTCTAAAACCAGAGATTTGTCAGATGATCAAGGAACATATGTTATGTTGGCAAGGGAAACCTATTGACGACATTTTGAAATATGCTAAATATTGTGGAGACGACATTGAGGATAGGCACAAGAAACTACAGGAAAAGTAATGTGGGCTCAAGTGAAAATGGCTGAGCGACAGGGAATTAATTTGGATAATCCAACAGATAGTCAGGGAAAAGAATCTGGAATGAATGGTGACACAGGGAATGGTGGAAAAGTGAGAGGACGAATGAGTAGAGAAGAGGCTAAAAAGAAATTTCCTTGTCATGGATGCGGAAAGTTGGGACATTGGAAGAACGAATGTAAAAAGATTCAAAATAATAATGGCCCAAATCATAATTTAAATCCACAGACGCAGAATGACTCACAGCAGGGTGTAAACCCTCAGAGTCAGTTGCCACCTGCCCCTATACAGGGTAGTGTAAGCAGAGCAAAGCACGGTAGAGACGTCGGCTATCAAGGAGGAAGTGGTAAGAATGAATATGTAACTTCACAGTTTCTTTTACAGGATGATTTTAGTTCATATGACTATCAATGACGGTGCCTAAGAGAGGGGGAGAAGGAGTGCGTACTTGGCACATCCTTACCGGTAGATCAGTCAGGTCCATATGTTGAAGGGAAAGTAAGAGGTAATGATATCACTTTTCTTTTGGACACTGGTACTACCCGTTCTACTGTAAGAACAGCAGACATCCCAGACCTCCCTCTCTCTGGAGAAGCTATCCAAGTTGTAGGTGTAGCAAATCAAAAGATCAGAACACCCCTTACTGAGCCTATGGAAGTAAGAATAGGAAAGTTCTGAGAAATGCACCAATTTGTGGTGTGTGATTCCAGTCCAGTAAATTTATTGGGTAGAGACTTACTGTGCAAAATGAATTGCACTATTTTTTGCACACCGGATGGTGTTGCAATACAGATCCTGGATGAAGATCATGTTTATAAGTTCATGATAGCCAAGCAAGGCACGGAAGTAGATGAGATGTTCTCCTTGATAACCAAAGACGAATTACCAGAAGAATTAAGAACTACAGTGAGCTCTAAGGAATGGGATTTTACTGGGAAAGAAGTAGGACTTATGGCAAAAATAGACCCAGTAAAGATCACTGTAAATGAAGGCGCAATTTTCCCAAATGCCAGACAGTACAAAATGAGTGTAGAAGTAAAAGCAGGAGTTATTGAGGAAATTGGCAGAATGGTGAAACAAGGCATATTAAAAGAAGTTATGAGTAGTCCTTGTAATTCACCAATCATGGGTTTGAAAAAGCCTGGTGGAAAATATAGGATCGTTCAGGATTTGTGGAAAATTAATAAAATTGTGGTACCTTGTTGTCCTATAGTACCAAATCCTGCAGTGATCCTATACCAGATACCATGGGATGCAGAATGGTTTACCGTGATTGATCTGTGCCAAGCATTTTTCTCAATACCATTGCATCCAGATAGCCAATATCTGTTTTCATTTAAATTCGAAAACCATGTCTATGTGTGGAATCGTGTTCCTCAAGGGTACACAGAAAGTCCCTCCATTTTTAATCAAATACTGAAAGGGTGTCTAGAAAAATTAGTACTGCCCAGGAGCTCAGTCCTGGTGCAGTACATAGACGACTTATTGGTAGCATCAAGAACTCATGACGATTGTGTCGCAGATTCAACTGCATTACTCAACCATTTGGCTCAAGAAGGACACAAAGTGTCACCTGAGAAGCTGCAGTTTTGTACAACGGCAGTTAAATATTTGGGACACCAAATTGAAAGGGGAAAAAGAAGAATAACGTCTGATAGAATAAAAATAATCAAGCAAATGAAAATGCCAGTAACACAAAGAGAAGTGAGAATGTTTCTTGGAATAGTAGGATACTGTCGACAATGGATTATAGGGTTTTCACTACTAGCAAAGCCTTTAATTCAGTTAACCAAAAAGAAAGCAAAAGATCCAGTTGAATGGGATGATGAAAGTGCCGGTGCATTTGTAAAATTAAGAAATGCTTTGTGTGAGGCACCTGCCTTGGGCATGCCTGACTATACAAAAGAATTTACACTGTGTTGCTATGAAAGAGAAAATTGTGCACTTTCGGTGCTAACACAAAGACATGGACTAGACAGGTGTCCTATAGCATATTTTTCTGCTACATTGGACCCAGTGGCTGCAGCATTGCCAGGCTGTTTAAAAGCAGTTGCTGCTACCTGTATGAGCATTGAGCAAAGTGAGTCAATAGTAATGGGATATCCTGTTAAAGGGTTTGTCCCACATGCAGTTGTGATCCTGTTGACAAGAACTAGAACTCAGCATCTCACACCTAGTCGGATGACAAGATATGAGCGAATAATTGTAGGAGCTGAAAATGTGACCATAGCTAGGTGCACAGTTGTAAATACTGCTACATTATTGCCAGTTCCATATTGTGAAGAAGTTAAGGACAATCCAGAACATGACTGTTTACAGGTCACAGAATTGTGTACAAAACCGCGTCCCGACATACAGGAAATGCCCCTAAAAGACCCAGACAGAGAGCTGTTTGTGGACGGCTCATGCCTAAGACATGAGGATGGCAAATTGAGTGCAGCCTATGCTGTATGTGAACTTTCTGGAATAGTCGAAGCATCCTATTTACCAGGAGTCAAATCTGCACAAGTAGCTGAATTAATTGCTTTGATCAAAGCCTCCAAAATTGGGAAAAATTTAAAAGTTATCATATTTATGGACAGTCAATATGGGTACGGGGTTGTGCATGACTTTGGCCAACTGTGGATGCAGAGGGATTTCATGACTTCTTCAGGATCCCCAATCAAAAATGGGCAGTTTGTAAAGGAACTATTGGAGGCAATACAATCACCAAAAGAATTGGCAGTGGTGAAATGTGCCGCACACCAGTCAGGAGATGACTGGGTGGTAGCCGGCAACAGATACGCAGACCTAGTTGCTCAACATTGTGCCAGAAACGGATTGGCAGTAAACAGAAAAGTTGAAAGGATGGGAATCAGCTGCCAACTTATGCTATGTTCAACACCTGAAACATGGAATCATGTGAAAAGATTGCAAGATGATGCTGAGGAGAATGAAAGAGATGTTTGGATAAAAATAGGGTGTACCCAAAGAACAGATGATGATGTATGGGTATATTCAGATGGCAGACCAGTCATGCCCGACTGCTTGATTTCACAAATGGCCAGAATGTATCATGGAGACACACATGTAGGGAGGGATGCCATGATTAGACTTTTCAGACAAAATTGGTACAATCCAAAGTTTAGGGCTGCAGCAGAGAGTCTTTGCCAGAGGTGTTTAACTTGCCAAATGAATAATCCAGGAAGGAGAACAGTAATTGGTTTGGGAAAAATTGGAAAGGCTGAGGGTCCCTTTGTGAGATTGAAGTTAGATTTCATTCAGTTACCACCATGTAAAGGACTGAAATATGTACTTGTCATAGTGTGTCTGTTTTCAAGGTGGGTGGAGGCTTACCCTACCAGAAGTAATGACAGAATTACAGTCGCAAAACTGTTGTTACGAGAACTCATTCCTAGGTTCGGTTTCCCAGTAACTTTGGAATCAGATAGAGGAAGTCACTTCAATAACGATGTAATTCGAATAATCTGTGAAGCATTTAAAATTGAACAAAAATTGCACTGTGCGTACCGCCCTGAGGCTTCTGGAGTGGTTGAACAAATGAATGGCAGAATAAAGTCAAGATTGTCAAAGATGTGTGCATCCACATCGTTAGATTGGCCAGATGCATTGCCTCTTGTCTTAATGGGACTCAGAAGCATTCCTGATAGAAATACAGGATTGAGTCCACATGAAATCATCATGGGAAGAGCAATGAGACAAGCACATGTACCTGGAAATAAACTGCTGAACATAACTGATGATATGGTTCTAGATTATTGCAAAGCATTGGCTGACCTAGTGCGTTCTGTCTCTCACCAGGTTGGAGAAGACGCAGTTTCCAGGCAGCCTGAACAAGAGCATGATCTGAACCCCGGAGACTGGGTGGTAGTGAAGCATCACACCAGAGAAACGTGTTTATCACCCACGTGTGGCGAACCTTGTCAGGTTATATTTGTTACAAACACAGCAGTGAAATGTGCAGGATTGCCTAATTGGATTCATGTAAGCCACACCAAAAGGGTGCCAGCTCCTGAAGGAAAAGATCCTCAGTCAGCATCAATAGCTGAGGAAGCTGAAGGTTGGCCAGCTGAAGAATCCCAGGTGAGAGATTCGGGAGAAGCTGAAGAAGAACAACCGAGCACAAGTCAGGACTGGATACCAGTGGTTGACATACCAGAAGTTTACAACAAACAAGAAGTCGAGCTAGATTAGAGGAAATTAGTGAGGACCAGATAGGTGAAGAAGAAGCAGCTCAGGATAAGGAGAATGAAACAATAAGAGAACCTGAGCAGGCCCAGATAGAGAAAGGAAATTGGGCTCGAATTGTCAACGAAACAACAAAATTTGAGCAGGGACAGACAGGTTTAGAAGAACGCGGTCAGGCTGCAGAAGTACAAAGTGCAATAAGCCCTGATCAGAACCAGTTAGAACAAGAAAAATACGTTCAGGGAGAAGAAAACCAAGAAAACAACGAGCAAGAAAGCATCAAGCACGAAGACGTAAATCCTGAACAGGGTCAGTTAGTAGAAACTCACACACATGCAACTGAAGAAACCACAACAAGACCTGAACAAGAGCAGATAGAAGAGAAAACTCAGATCGAGGAAAATCAATTTGTGCCACATCTTGAAAATAAAAGAATTTTTGGAAAAGACTCAGAAGGTGAAGAGACAGTGCAAACAAGAAAAGTCAGAAAAGGTGATCATTGGCCTAGTGTCATTAAAAGAGTAAAATACCATATAGAAACCCGAAGCGAAGATCCAGAACAAGTAAAAAAGTAACAAGCTTATCTGGACAAACAAGTGGGACTGAAAAACGAAAAAGCAAAAGATTGAAACTTGTGAACAATAAATTTAAAGGTCCTGACTGGACTTATATAATCCTTGAAGACTACGAAAGTTCAGAGTCAAGTGAAAGTGGTGATGAAGGAACAAGTGCAGAACTGACTTATGAAAAAGAAGTGAAACTACCTTGATAACGTAAGTCTTGAAAGAAAAAGAAAAGAAGAGAAATCTTCCTTGTCAAAATGCCTGCCGACAGAGTTTCTGGGAGACCGAAACGGAAATGTTGTAAAAAATGCTGTGCTATATGCATATGTAGTCTGGTAGTGGTGCTTATAGTGTGGTTAGTTGTGATCCTGCTCTCCCACTGGATCTCTTTTGTGCTGTACGCTGTATGCTGAACTCTCGGTTGCCGTAGCCCCGCCCCTATGCCATACGCCAGCGCCACCACCGACGAGGAGAACGACGAGCGGAGCAGAGCGACGAGTGGAGCTGTTTGAAAGTAGAAACGCGAAGAAATCGCAGAGTGGCCGAACGGCTGAACAGCTTTGCGGCTCAGCGCAGGTCAGCGCGGAACCCGAAGCGGAGCCCGAAGCGTTCGATCGTGTAAGATAAAGGCAAAGGCAATTATCCGGAGGCTCAGAGTGGAAAAGTAACCTTAACAGACACGGATAAGGGCACGGGCACGGGCAAACGGCTTGCACGGCTTGCACAACAGAGGTAAGTGCTGGAGTCCATGAACCTGTTCTGACCTTACTAGAATAACGGATTGCCTGACGGATTGTTTGTCAGATTGTTGGCTGTCCCCCTTGAAACTTTTAAAAGGGTAGGGATATAATCTGGGAGTACGAAGAGATTGTCAACCCAGAGCCGGGCATTGGAAATGGCCCCCAGGAAAAACAAAAGTACCCTGGAACATAAACTGAGGTCAAGAGAGATCTCAGTGGATCTGAGAACCTCTGGAGAAAGTGGAGGGAGCCCAGAGCCGAGACCAGTGAAGGGAATAAAGAAAAAAGTGAAGAGAAGCGTGGACACAAGCAAAAGACGGGGTGATACTGCCTCAAGTTCACTAAAAGAATTTGTGGGGAAACATTTTAAAAAAGTTTTCTCACCAGCAAAGGCCCCTGATATAGAGATAATAGAGGCCGCTACGCAGAATGAAAGTGGGAGTGGGAGTGGGAATGGGAACACCTCATTACCCCTTGAGGAGAATATAACAGAGTCGCAATTCTCTGCCAATCAGTCTCTACAGCTCTTATTGGATCAAAAGGGCTTATTGTCACCATGGTTATCCTCTTCACCATGTGGACTGTTTACTTATGATCCGGAGATAGGATCACAGGACTGTCTGATTTCAAATGAGGATATAAGGGTAGAAGGAGAGGGTACACCTGGTAGAGGGCCAAGGCCGAAAGGTAAAGAAAGTCAAAATCGGCTTTATAATCAGAAAATAGTGACAGAACAGAGTGAGGATCTGAACTTAACCCCAGGGTCAAATTTGGAACTCTCTGCTACCCCTGCTTCTTCAATGTTGGACCTTATGTTGTTATTACAGAGGACACTACAAGGGCTTCTAGAAGTTACGTTGTCAAACAATGATATTCTAAAAGTACAAAAAGAGCATCTAGCTAAGATAGAGGGTGAGTTACAGGGGATTAGATGCCAAATGCCATCTATGATAAGACCAGTCCCAGACCCAGACCTGCAGCCCCTTGCAGAGGAACTGGCCGTAACAGTGGACTCACCTAAGGAAACACACAAGGTTTATATTTCAAAATGGCCAATGAGAGTATTAAGAAGGGGCGAGGTCCTCAGATTTGGGCTAGTTAACCGAGCGGGACGAGTAGGAAGGAAGCCACAAAAAAAGGGGAGTGACAAGACAGTGAAAAGATCCAGGGTTGCAGAGGCGGGATCTGGGGATAAGGTACAAGTATCAAAGCCACCTAACCCTTTTAGGGGAATAACGAGGAAGAATACCCCAAAGAAGCAAGATAAAAATGCGCAATTAGATAGTAACCCATGTATGCAGGAGAAACAAGTAAGGTATATACCTCCAACTGAGCCTAAAATCGCTGGTCCTCGTGCGGGCCACGGCCACGGTGGAGGGTTCCAACCCGGCAATATAGGGGATGCAGGAACTAGAAGGCCTAATAATCAAACCTACATGGCACATATGGCACAACATCTTGCACTAAAAGGGGTAAGGAAGGAGGGTAAAGAGAATAAGTGGCTATACTTTGAACCAATTCCAACAGGTAAAGGTGGTAAGAAGTTAAGGAAGAGGCTGCCGCTAAATAGTTCACAACTTCTGCAAGCGTTTGCCCTGTGCCCAAACTTGAAAGGTATAGGGACAAATGACTTAAGGCAAGTGGAATTTAAGCAAAATAAGGAAGGAAAGGAGGTGACCAGGGTATTGGTGTACTCGGATTTGGTAAAGATTATGATTGAAAAAGCAGAGAGTGAGGTACATAAGGAAGGGATACGGATAATACCTGAAGAGGAGGTGGAAATAGATGTAGAAGGTAAAGAGCTGCAAGGAAAGGATTTTTTAAGGTGCCACGCAGGATTAAGAAAGAGACAGGTAAGGATAATTGACCAGGAAGAAGAGGAAGGAGTAGGCTGGGGAAATATTAAAATAGTTGCAAATAATTCAGATGTGGAAAATTGGTGGGGAAACTGGAGTCAGGGAACTAGCCACGCAGGCCCCTCAAACAGGTTTACTGAGATGCCTGGTGAGGAAGGATTCCTAGACGACGTCGAATAGGTAAAGGGTACGCCGCATGGCATAAGAATAGCTTCCTGGAACATAAATGGCCTCGGAGATCAATCTAAACAAGAAAATATAAGGGAATTAGGAAAAAGTACCGAGATCATCTGTATCCAGGAAACCTGGCTATGCGGCAAGACCCCAACATTCGATGGCTTCCGCCAGTTTAATCGCTCGGCAAAGAAACAAAGGTTTGGGCGCCCAGCGGGGGGAATAATGACACTGTAATGGGTAATGCTCCCAAGCTCATTATGAACTCACTGTGGCCCCCTTGCCTCGGCCTTGCCCCAGTACCAAAGGACACGATCAAGAGCCTTGGCATTTGGCTGGACAACACCCTCAGCTTTAACCATCAAGCAGCTAAACTTGCAGCCACTTGCTATGGTCTACTGAGATTACTGCGGAAGATTCTTCCCCTACTTCCATTCCAGGCGAGACAGATTATGGTCCAGAGCCTCATCCTCTCACGCCTGGATTTTGGGAATGCCCTCTATCTCGGAGCCCCTCAGTCCACCTTGCGCAGGCTCCAGGTTATTCAAAACTGCGCTGCCCGAACACTCCTTCAGGTTCCCCGTCGACTTTCTATCAATCCTGGTCTGAAACACCTCCACTGGCTCCCAGTCCGGGAGAGAATCGAATTTAAGGCTCTCTGTATTGCCCACAGGGCCTTCTGGAAGACAGGCCCTGCTATCAACCAACCACTGATCACCCCCTACCATCCTAACAGACAGCTTAGATCAGCATCTTCTCTCCTCGCCAGAGTACCCAAGATAAAAAGAACCAGATGTGGCGGCCGCTCTTTCGCTTATAACGCGGCCAAACTCTGGAACTCTCTCCCTTTGCACCTGCGTTCAGAGCCCAATCTGCTCCCATTTCGTAAGCTCCTAAAAACTTTTCTCTTTAATAAACTTGTATAGCTTCAACTGTTTTGCCCGCACGTGTTTGTCTGCAGCGCTAGGACGCCTAAGGGTAGCTATCGCGCTCAATAAATTGTCTTTTCATTTCATTTCATTCATTCATTTCATTTCATTCACTGTTGTCAACTAAAATAGTGAAGAAGGTGACCGAATTAACTGTAAAATGTAAATGGTTGCTTGCATGCAGGTCAACTTTATCAGTTACCAACAAAATGAACACAACATTGATGCTTTTAAATGTTTATATGCAATGGGCTAGTACAGAGGAATATGCCATAGAAATGGGTTATTTTAAAGAAGATATGGACTTAATATGTGAAAAGTATGACATGGATTTGATTTTATTAATTGGGGACTTTAACCATAAACTGAACCCAAAGAAAGTAGACTGCTGGTTCTTATAATTATTGGAGGCTTATAATATAACTCAAACAACTTTCCCAGATCGTGCGTCCACAACCAATGATATTCAGCTGGGAAACTATCTGGGGACTAAAAGCCTCTTTTGCCTAAATGGAAGACAACCCCGAGATTGCCCAGAGAAGAAAACTTTTAAATTAGGCTCACAAAACTGCCCAATAGATTACGTCTTTATGTCACCCTGGAATTTTGATTTAATTAAAGGATTTAGGATTACAAACAGAGAAGGGAGTGACCTTAACCCATTAGAGCTAGACCTCCTAGATGTTCATCTGAATCCCAGTAACAAAGTCATTGAACAACAAGTGGGATATCCCAGGCGGATTACAACAAGGCTAACAGAAGAATTTATAGCCCGGCTAGTAACATTTCAGCAGAACCTAGATCTGGGCACAGTAACTGGTCAGTGCTTGGATTGGTATGTGGGAAAAATTGAAGAAGTGGTCCAAAGTCTGTGTGACGATCTGAAGAAAGATAAATTAAATGCTAAAAAGAATCTAAAAAAGCCGTAGAGACAAAGAAGGTGGTTCTCAAAGGAATGTTTGAAAAAGAAGAGGGAATTAGGAGAGTTGCTCGTAGCCTTAGCATAAATTATGAACAGGATAGGGTCAATAAGCTCATAAAACTAAAAAGAGAATATAACATGTTAATTAGAAAGGCAAAAAGAGTCCATAAAGAAGGCTGCTGGACAAAGTTGCTTGAGGCAATAGAAACAAAGAATATACGCCAGTTCTGTAACCTGGTTCAATCAGCAGCGGACCGCCCGGCGGCCGCAATGAACTGTGTGGTAGAAGAGGCAGCATGGGAGGAATATCTGCTGGAACTATATAGCCCAGGGAGAGAACAGGAGGAGGGTGTGCTACCAGATTGGAGCGGTCTAGTAGCAGATTTAAAACCCGACTTTTCGGCCACAGAAGTGAAAAACACGATAAAATCTCTGAAGTTAACTAGGGCAGCCGGTCCAGACAACCTCCCTGCCCAGATAATTAAAACCCAGTTGAACTGGTGGGCAGAATTGTTTTCCAAGATGTTTCAAGTTATTTTAGATACTGGGAAGCTCCCCAATAATTGGAAGGGTGCAATAATTAGGCCTATACACAAGAAGGGCAATATGCATGCCCCTAAGAACTACAGATTAATTAATCTGATAGACATTGGGGAAAAGATCTTCGCAAAAATAATATTAGGTAAGTTAAAAGATTGGGTGGACCAGAAGTCAGTGGTACCGGTAGAACAGGGGGGATTCAAAGAAGGTCATTCCACCATGGACCATTGCTTCGCCCTCTGGGCACTCGCCCGGAAATCAATAGAGCAAAAGGGGAAAATGTATTGCTGCTTTGTTGATTTTCGGGCAGCCTTTGACTCAGTGGACCGTAAGAGCTTATGGGAGTGCCTGATAAAGTATGATATACCGGAAGGCCTACTGGCCATCCTAAAAGAACTACATAGAGGGAACTGGGCCCAAGTAATTAAGGACACACAAGGGTCACTGACACAGAAAATATCCATAGGGAATGGGCTAAGACAGGGTTGTGTCTTGGCCCCCCTGCTCTTCGCCATATTCCTAGCTGACTTACTGGAAGTGGAAAGAAGTGCAAGCCCCAGAATGAGCGGCAGGAAAGTATCAAGTCTTCTATATGCAGATGACCTCGTGATACTTGACCAAATGGAGCTAGGGCTCCAAATGAAATTAAATGTTTTTAGAGAGTACTGTGAGGCAAAGTTTTTAGTTGTAAATATGGATAAAACAAAGATTTTATGCTTTGGTAAGAGAGACAAAAATTTTAACTGGTTTTTAGGACAAATAAAATTGGAAATTGTAAAAGAATATAAATACCTGGGCCTCTGGTTCGACAGCTCCCTAAAATGGTATACCCACTTAGAAGCACAAAACACAAAAGCCTTTTCTTCTATTTGTGGGCTGAAAAAATTCAATAAGGATTATGGGGACATGTCACATAGACCGATGTTAAAGGCTTATGAAGCCATGATCCCACCCCAAGTATTGTATGGGACAGAAGTTCTCACCTTAAGTGGCAAAGGAGAGTGGGATCGGGAAGAAGGCAAGGCCCTAAAAACGTTATTGTCCTTACCAAGCTCCGCAATGATCCAGGCAATTAGAATGGAGACAGGAACAATAGCGTGGAGCAGTCAGGCCCAAATGTCTCTGTTAAGATTCTGGAAATGCCAGGATCCAGGGGAGTGCAGAAGGTCTCACATTGGTGTAGTGAGGAGATCCGGCACAGTAGCTTAAAATGGGCCAAGGATGCGAGAAAGAAAATCCAGGCTATAGCAGGGAGTTTAAATGTGAGCTCAGCACAGCACCCTCTGGATGTAGAATTTACCAAGAGATCACTCAGGTACCAAGGCCTGGAACAGTCGAGGATGCATGACCTGGAATATCTGAGCAAGAAAAATCTGTACAAGGTATAATAAACTCCTGGGTAAATGCTGCATGGTATCCGTATCTGGAAACCCTGCCTAACCATGGGCTTAGGTGTGAAATCCTAAGAGTACTGAATTGGCATTAACCCATGGTTAATGGAGGGAAAAACAAACGCAGAAATGTTATACCCAGACGGAACATGTAAATGTGGGCTTGGGACCAGAGCTGGAATTTTGCATATATTGCTAGATTGCCTTGCGGTTTTAGATTTGAGAAAATTGTTTTTACGCCCAGTATTCTTAAAATATGGAATAAGGTCACGAGCCCAAGCTATTGTTTTATTGACAGACATGACAAGTCTTGATATTGCTATTGCACTAGGAAACTACATGAAAGGTATAAACAGTTTCAGTACGGGATAAACTTAAGGAGGTTAGAAATTTTATTTACTTTTAAAATGTCGCGATCCCGATAACACAATTATTTTAGCCGTAATGAACACATTATGAAACCGAACTGTTTTAAAATGTTGCTGCTATTGGGGAAAGGATGTGGATAATGTACCCCTTTTAAAATAGAGTATTAATGGTACTGCTGTTCTAATGAATTTTATGCTGTTTTAATTATTTAATATAATTGTATATAATATTGAAAATGTTGCTGCTATTGGGAGAGGAGGTGGACACCGGACCTTTTAATATATGTATTAAGCTAAGATAGTTTTAAGGAATTGTATGGTCTTTATTTGTTTTTCCGAGATCTTTTGGTGTTTAAAGACTACGGTCTAAATAAACAGAGTTTTCTCTCTCTCTCTTAGTTGTAATTGTAGCAATTCCTTACCTTATGATAATGGATAAAAAGATTAACAATGAAACAAAGGGAAGGATAGATAACTTGAAAGGTGATAGAGTAAAAATAGAAGCAGAAGATGAACCAGAGTTTCATCACGTGGTAACAGATAACGATACTAATTTAAATGTTTTCACTAAATTATTGTTTCAGTACGTAGATACAATGGAAGTTAGAGACTGTTATGTCTGTATGAAGTTACCTGAATCAGTAGCAGAAGGGTTAACATATCATCATTTGCCTTTAACTTATGGCATATCATGTAGTGTATTAATTAGTTTATTTTATAGAACCGGGAAACTTCAGTATTATTATTCAAATAAAGATGTGATATTTCCAGAGGTTCCTATTCGAAAGAATCTGAACCCAGTGCTTAGTAGTCAAGATGCACAATTTATGGGGGAATTTTTCTTAACAATGAAGTCGATAGACATAACACATGCACATAGAAGCAATCTAACATGTTCATTACTTGAAGAAGAAAAGATATTTTTGAACTTAGTTGAGAATAGAAGACAGAATTTCCAAAGAAAGCATCTGAGCATGAAGCTCATCTTCCACCTTGGGCTGAGAAAAAGGGTATTTACACACCTGGCAAAGCTCAAGCTGCTATGGCTCTGGATTTTGTAAAGACAGGGAAAATTTGTCTACATAGGTTAAAGACTGATTATAACAATATTTTCATCGGTACCAGTGAATGTGAACATAATTTCTTAATTCTTGGAGGTTGGGGACTAAAAGGAGGAAGAGATTCAGTTTTTCCTGGAATTTATTATGTGTGTGGGAATAAGGCTTACTTTAGGCTTCCTGCACGATGGTATGGAAGTTGTTATTTTGGAATAGTTTTTCCAAAAGTATATCACATAAAAAGAAACACTGGAAGCAATGAAAATAATAGTGAATTAACCCGTAGTAAAAGAGCTAGTTTTTCAGAAATTGTAGGTGATATATTTGGTGCATTGATACCTTCAGTGGGAATAATTCTGAACTCAAGGAAAATATGTAAATTATCTACAGTGGTTGATCGTTTATCAACGGATACTGCTGGAGGATTTCTAATGGTTAATGCGGAAATGGTTGCGATTAAATCTATGGTTATGCAAAATCGACTTGCTCTTGATATAATATTAGCAAAAGAGGGCGGAGTCTGTAAATTGTTGAAAACTAAACATTGTTGCACGTATATTCCTGACAAAAGTGCAGAAATCGGAACGTATATAAAGAATATAACAAAACTTGAGAATGAACTGAAACCACTGGAAGTTGATAGTGTATGGGAAAGATTGACAAATAGCATTGCGTCAATTGGTACCTGGTTTACAAATGTAGGAAAAGGACTTATAGGTCAGATATTAGTACCATTAGTAGGGATAGCAATAATAGTACTGTCAATAATGATATGGTGCAAATGTTGTAGAAAGAATGAAACATATAGAGTGACAGGAAAAGGCAAGAAACGGAAATTTGATGAAATTGAATTAGAAGATCTGAAAAGTGAAATATACGAGAAACTGAAAGGGGAAGATAAGAATAGAAAATGTAAAAATGAGACTGTGACAAAAATATGCTAGAAGTTGGCATCTGGTTGTGGGTAATTTTGATGGCTCAGAAATGCCATCAGAGAGGGGATTGATGGAGCAAGGTCTCACAATGAGACTTGCTTGTAAGCAATCTTCTCACAGTATTAATTAATTTGTATTAAACTTTGTAATGTCATTATTAATAATGTGCAAACACTACATCTTATCCGAGAGACGCTTGCCTATGTGTTTAAAACTAATAAGTAATTCCTGTCTAATCCAAAATGGCCGCTGAAGCGCGGAAACTCAATTGCGCATGTGTCAACCATATCACGTGGTATGACGTCTTTCTTTGCTTGGAGGGAATCTTTGCTTCTGCGCAGTGTGTCCTAAAATGGCTGCTTGATGTTCTCACATGCTAAAGCTTACGCATTTGCTGCAATTAATAATGTGGTATTTCTAACGCTATTAATGCGGGATAGATTTTATAATTAAATGGGAATAGAGTAGAAGTAGGGGGTATACAGTGAAAACATTTATTTTTGATTTTAATATGTTTCTTGTTTGATTTCTATTAGTTCGTAAAATGGGCCTGGGTTAACTGAACAGCAGCTCGAGAGCCATGGAACCTGCACATGCGCTCTGAAACTAACAAGACAAAGCGATGAAGTCAACTTGGAAGATGTCCAAGGACATGACCCGCTGATCACCTTCACTGTACATCTGAGATGTCCTACCAATTGAAACAATGTGTATACATTTTGTATTAAAATTTGTCGTGAGACGGGTGGGAAATAAAGCAAATGTATTAATTGTGAGGGGCGGTATTCTAAAACAATGGGCTTAAAGAAATTGAACTAAATTGTCATGGTGTGAGGATCAACCCCTGTCCCTGTCCAATCAGAAGTAGTGGACCCATAATTTTGAAACATTAATGGGAGGTCCTGGGTGTCGAAGGGTATAATAGATATAGAATTAGCTAATTAGAGCATCGCACAGGAGCACAGAACGAGATGATCGATTGCAGACTGAATCGCTGTCCAAAGAGGTCCTGAGGTGGGGGCGGCGGATTCCATTAGAAAGAAGACACGGAAGAATCGAGGAGGATTGAAGTGTTAGAGAGGGGAACGACGCAGGCGTCGTTGGTAGAGAGGTTACCTATCCGGTCTTGAACCTGTTCTGGAGGTCTTTGGTCTTCATTCTTCTTGGGACCCATCTTTCCAACTCCTTGGCCAAGGGGTTTGGTTCTCACACTCTTAGGCAACTATAAAGCATAATCTTTAGTTTGTACTGCTGTCTCTATCTTCTTCTTTCTGAGGGACCGTCATTTGATTAAATAGGTGATTATTTAGTATGCTTCTTCATTGATATGCGATTAAGTATTATGTGGTTTGTAATTTACTCTGCTAAAGAATTTAGATAAACATTTTAAAACTTCCCGAGTCAGTGGTTATTTCAGGTGTTTATGAAATTGTATTTGTATGTTCTCATTTTATCCCCAATTATCAACGGTCCAGTGGTAAGTCATTACTCTTCAATCAGAAAGGTAATTGGTAGCAGGGATTTTTGATAAAGAGTACAACTGACTCCCACCAGCGGTGATTATTAGTTAGCGTGAATGAATGGGCCCAGGTGAGTATATAGTGTATATAGTGGAGAAGTGTGGCTCAATGGTTAGAGCGGCAGACCCTGATGCAGAGATCTGGCCCGGGACCAGGGTTCAATTCCCGCCTCGGCGGGTCTTGGGCTCAATTTCCTCGGACCTGATAATTCTCGCCTCGGTGCCTACTCTAATCATGGGTCCCACTCTGCAACTCTGGGCAATAGCTTGCTTAATCTCCACAACGGCCCCAACAGCGCTGGGATGCCTGGCTTCACCCTGGGGGTGCCCAGGAGTGGACATTTCACAGGGAAAAGCCAGGAAGGGTTCCACAGCGGTATGCGTACAGCGCCTGGACACCCCTTTGGGGGTATGGGTGCGCTTTACAAGTACAAATTTCAATGCTTGTTGCTAGTAACCCGCTGGATCAGTAGTCGCACTTAACAAACTCCTGATTGATTGATTGATGTTTCCTCTATCGTAGCTCCTCCCAAATATCTACAAAATCCTGGTGTTCCAGTAATGGTATGGGAGGATTGGCATGAGTCATTTGAAAACTATTTAGAAGCAATTGGTTGTGAAACTTTTGTGTCCAAACGAAAAGATGCGTTATTAAAGCACAATTTAGGTGTGGAAGGCAGGAAAGTTTTAAAAACTGTACCAAAACCTGCTAGGGTTATATCTTCGAATCATTAAGGTGATAGCTGGGACGAGGCAGTGTCATAGGAAACAACATTGGATGAATATGTTAAGGTTATGAAAACTCTGAAGGACACTTATGGTAAGAAAACTAGTATTGGAGTGGAGAAGTTCTTTTCGAAGGGTTCAACTACAAGGGGAAACAGTAGAGCAGTATGTATCTGTATTAGGAACTTTAGCTGTGACGTGTAGATAAAAAGATCTACACAAGGAAGTAATTAGAGACCAATTTCTGAACAGAACAAACAACATTAAGATTCAAGAAAGGTGATTGGAATTAAAGATCCCTCCTTGCAAAAAACTATTGAGATTGCTAGACGCATTGAAAATTCATCCAGATATGTCAAAGAACATAATGAGAATCAACCCAAAATCAAATGTGATACTGATAATGTGAATGTTTTCCAGAAACAAAAAAGAGTAAATGAAGTGCCATCAAAGATACCATCTCTTAAGAACAAATGGGTGTGTTATAGATGTGGTTGTTTTAGACACACTGCGGAGGCTGAAAGATGTCCTGCTGCACATGTAAGGTGTTTTAAATACAAAAAGATGGGACATTTCTCACGTATGTACAAGGCAAGCAATCAAGAGAGTTAGAAGCGTGCTGTGAATGCAGTTAATGAGTTTTCTCTTGAATTGTCAGAGGAAGACAGGTGAGTTGAAATATTAGTAGTGAATGAGGGTGAAAAGGTCATTAGCGAAGAAGGATATAATCCACCCTGTTGTACTATAAAAATAAATGGGACATGTGTGTCTGTTTGGGCACACTCATGCTCCCCATATACTATTATCAATAGACAAGTGTGGGAGAGTTTAATGGAATGCAAAATGTTGCCACCAGACATTGAACCGGAAGGATATTGTGGTGTGAAACTTCCCTCGGTAGGATACTTTGAGTGTGATTTATCATACAAGGATAGGAAGATTTGTGGGAGAGTATATGGGGTGGAAAAGGGGAGAGCTTTGTTAGATTGGAAAGAACAGAGAGCTTTAAGCCTAATACTTGACTGTAACCGTAACAAAAGATGCGGAAAGCGTGAAGTGGAGTGTTAGGTACCCCAAATTATTTGCCAACGAGCTAGGTTGCTTAAATAAATTTGAACATCGCATAGTCTTAAAGACAGGAAGTATACCGAAGGTACACAAAGAAAGAAATGTGCCATTTGCTTTGCGGGCTCAGTTGAAGGATGAATTGAAGAGTTTGTGTGGAGCCAAAGACATAGAGCCGATAGAATCATCTGAATGGCTTAATTCCATTGTTGTGGCACCAAACCAAATGGCAAGTTGCGCATGTGTGTCGACTTGAGAGATTTAAATTGTAACATATGGATTGATGGCCACCCATTACCACATAATAACGAGATGATTTCTAGTGTAAAGAATGCCAAATACTTCTCGACTATCGATTTATCCAATGCATACCATCAAATACGCTTTCATACTGAATCTAAACCACTCACCTCATTTATAACGCCTGAAGGAGCTTTCAATTTATTCGTATGCCATTCGGCCTAGCATCGGCATCTGCAGTCTTTCAAAGACTCATGAGCAGTATATTAAAGGAGGTACCCAATGTTTGGTATTTCAAGATGATGTGCTTGTGTGGGGAGTGAATGTCGAATGTCACGATAGCATACTTAATGAAGTGTTAAGAAGATTGCAGGATGCTGGGGTAACTTTGAGCAAAGACAAATGTAAGTTTGGGGAGAAGCAAGTGGATTATTTATGACACACATTATCGGTAGAAGGTGTGAAGCCAAAGAAAAATCTACTGGAAGCCATAGAATGTGCGTCATCATCTGTTGATAAGGAGCAACTGTGCTCTTTTCTCTGTCTAGCCGAATATTACTCCAAGTTTGTAAAACACTTTGTGGAAAAGTTACACACTTTAAGATCACTGATGAAGAAGGGTGTACAATTTATATGGACTAGTGAATGTCTACTAGAATTCAATGAAATTAAACAACAAATAGTGAAAGCAGTTGCTTTAAAACAGTTTGACACATGTGATCGAAGTATAATAGTTGTGGATGCAAGTGCATATGGCTTGGGTGCTGTACTGATGCAAAGGAGGCATGGTCAGGTGCGGGTAGTAGCATTTGCCTCACACACTCTCAAGGGGGCAAAGGCAACCTACTCGGTTAGGGAAAGAGAAGCACTGGCGTGCTGCTGTGAGGTCAGTTATTTCAAAACATATGTGTGGGGGAATAGTTTTGAGTTTAGAACTGATCACAGACTGTTAATTGATATATTTACCACAAAGGGTGCAGGCAAAGCAACTCCAAGAATTGCTAAGTGGTGGTACAGGTTGCAGGAACATGATTTTATACTCAAGTATGTTCCCGGCAGTACAAATGTGAATGCTGATTGCTTGTCGCGTTTGCCTTTTACAGATCCCACAATGGAAGATGAAGAGGATGATGGGGAAGAATGGTTGGTAGCTAATGTAGGTGAATCTTGTGAGGGAGCCATTAGTGAAGATGATTGGAAACAAGCCATAAAGGTGGATGAGGTCTTGAAGCAAATTGCGGATTGTTTGGCCAGAGCAATGGATTCTGTGGTGGAAGGAAAAAAGAGTTTGGTGAATATAAGATGGTGTGGTCAGAGTTGTCAGTGGTAGATGGGATTGTAAGAAGAGATGTCAGGCTAATGGTGCCTTTAAAACTTTGAGATTGCTGGAATTGTTCCATGATGGACATACTGAGATGTCGGGTATGAAGAGAAGGGCGCATGTCTTTTTGTTGGCAGGGCATGGACAAGGAAATTGAGAGCAGTGTTCGCAATTGCTTGTGTTGTACTTGTAGCGACAAAATCTCATAGGTCTGAGGAAACTCCTATCACAGCTACATATTTGCCAGACAAACAACAGCAAAAAGTGGCCATGGACATTTGTGGACCATTTAGAGCTAGTGGGATTGAAAACAAATATGCTATTGTATTAGTTAATTATTTTTCCAAATGGCCTGAGGTAGCTTTTGTAAGGGAAATTAAGGCTTCCAACATCATATATTTTTGTGAGGAGGTGTTTCACAAGGAAGGGTACCCGGAGTGTGTTGTTACAGACAATGGGCCACAATTTGGAGCGGATGAATTCAAGAAGTATATAAGAGAGTTTGAAGCAGTGCACCACACTACAGCAGTCTGTAATCCCAGTGAAAATAAATGGTCTCGTGGAAAGATTTAACCACGTGTTGAAGGAGTGTGCGCAATTAGCTGAAGAAAGGGAAAAAGAATGTAAAAATGCAGTTAAAGAGATGTTGTGGAGTTATCGCAATATGCCTCATGCAGCCACATTGGGAACTCCTTTCAGTCTTCTTAAAGGCAGGCAGGCAGGCAAACACTAAGGTAACTCCAGCTTGGATTATAGGCCAATCACAAGAAATATAAGGAAGGAGGATCTGCAGGGTGAAATGGTATCAAGACAAGAAGGTGCCTAGACACAACATAAAAATAGTGAACAAACCACATGCATTTGCGTGTGGTGATTGGGTGAGAACAAGTGCATCTGGAGGTCAAAGAGCAGTCCAATCCAAATGGTCCAAGTCCAAACGAATCAATAAAGTCATTGGTAACAATGTGTGGTTGGATGATGGGAAAAGGTGGAATACCCATGAAGTAACACAGTGTAATGAGCTCGAACGCATGGTTTGGCTAAAGGGTACGGGTGGTGATGTTCTTAGGAATAATAGTTCCAAAGAACCAAGGAGTGTGATTAACAAAGAGGTGTGCATGAGGACAAAACCATCCTAATTGAATGACTATGTTTGTTCATGAGTAAAGTTACTGTGCATTTTGGTACAGGTTTGTACTAGGTTGGGCAGTTACATCTATATGGTGTGTCCACCTGGAAGATTGGGTTTCCTAGCAAGTATATTTTATTGTTGTGTATGTAATATATTTTACATCTGTTATTATATCTATATGTCAGTTTTGTTGAATTTAAATGTGGGGGATATGTTATATCCTAGCACCATGTTAACCAGGTGTCCACGCAACTTATGCTGACCACACTGGATTCTATATTGTGGAATGCAGGGTGGTCAGAGTCCTGACGGTTGCTGCCGTGAGAGGACGTGGAAAGGGGTTGCTGCTCTTCCACTAATAAGCATACTTCAATTATCCTCGTGTCGGCATCTTAATACTGTTGCTACAGGTTCTTTGACTCTGCACATTCGGGCACAGTTAACCAGGCACCAGTGCATGTGCTCTGACCCCTAAAACATGTTGAAATTGGCTAGACTCCTGATTGTCATATGATAACTAACCTTTAAGTCTCAACTATATGGTACAAGGTTTAAACAGGACCTGCAAGGTAAATGTCACTAGTGGACTGCAGCACCTATTGTTCCATCACAATGCAGAGTATGTCCCCAGGCCTGCCCTGGCAGCCTGGGTAGGCAGTTTTAAAGCTGACAATGGGACCTGGAAAAGTAAACCTTCTGCCAGGCCTAAACCTTCCTTTTTAATTCTAATTAGTTATCTCTATGGTAGGTCCTAAATTTCCACAGGGAAGGGTGCATGACATTTAGAAAGTAGATGGTTCACATGTCCTGGCAGTGAAAAACCTTTAAAGTCATTTTTATTGTCTCGCTAGACAGTGCAGCTGTTGCCAGACAATTATGTGAACATCACTAAAAAGGGGCTTTGGCTACGTCCACATGTTGAGAGCCAGGAGTACATGTTTTGATTGGGCAGAAGTTGTGTTCTTCCACAAAAAAGTGTTTGTCCTCCAGGTCAAGGCAGCTGTGATCATTTTGTTTATTTATCCAGATGCTTAAGCTTGAACTTTTAGGGGCATGCACATGACATTGCAAAGCCAATAAAGTGTCTTAGATAACCAGATCATTTATGTAGTTTATCTCTGGCAGCAGCACAGATGGGGGGGAGGGCAGTCTTTACCCTACATGGATTTTTAAGTCTGGCTTGACAGTGCAACTATTACCTGACCTTTCACCCTACACCAGTATTATTCTACTGCTCTATGCTTTCACACAAATACATATCATTTTCCATGCTGTTTACGTGTAGTCCTTAACATTGCCATACAACATTCATTTAAAGCCACACCCATTGGCATTGCCAGTGCTAGTTCACTGTTGCAAGGCTGGCTCGCCCATAGGAAAGCATTGGGTTACATTATAACACCTGCTTAATTTAAGTTTGGGAGTAGCAGAAAAATTATTAAAATACTAATTACAGTAGTAATTTAAAATCCTACGTAATGGTCAAGTTGGATTTTATATTACTAATTTGAAAATTACACTTTTAGAAAGTTGTCTTTTTCCTGCCTGGGCCAGTTGTTTCTTTCTGTCATTGTGAACTGTCACCCAGGAGCTGGACGGCTCCTTGATTAGGTGTGAAATGGCACCCAGACATGAGACTAAGGAAGAAAAAAATTATATTGGCCTCAAGATACCGATTGACCTGACTATTGTCCATTTTCTCTAGCATTTTAGATAATACCAGTAGCAGGGAAATTGTTCTAAAATTTGTTCGAACCTTGGACTTCGCAGAAAACATTTTTAATTAAGGAATCACCTATGTATGTTTCCAATTCTTAGGAACTACTGACTGTGGCAGTGTACAATTAAATAGGTTGTTGATAACAGGAGTAAGGATATCTACTGCTTTTGCTAGGACTTCAGGTGGATGGATAGGTATCCACCGGCGAACTAGACCGACAGTCTAAGATGGCCTGTGCCAAGACAACTAACAAGATACTTTCAAAGTCAGATTTACAATATCCCGAGGCCTACCGATCAGTAAAAATGGGTCAGAGTCGAATAAATAATTTGTACTTACATCAAAGTCTGCATGCATTTTTTCAATTTCCTTGTGAAAGAAAAGGGAGAGAGTTTCACAAAGCTCAGCGGAAGGAGTAACATGACACTTGCATGCTTTGGACGCAAGGAGACATTGAACTGTTTTAACAATCTCCCTAGGCCTATTGGCAGCACATGCAATCTGGTCCAAAATATAATCAGCTTGGGTCTGAATGGATCAATGATAAAGCAGATGCATAGATTTCTTTTTCAGCAAAATGTTCTCCTCCAGGCACATTCCAGCCTCTTACATTGTTTTTTTTCCACCTTCCAAGGAGCCTAGAATCAGGGATTGGGAGAAGACCCTACATCTAACAGGAGCAATAAGACCAATAGCTGACGAAAGCCAGTTATTTGTTGAAGCTGCATCATGATCCAAATCCCCCTTAAATATGGAAGGTTCCCTGGACAAATTCTGTTTCAGGTTGTCATCATCTACGTTATACTAAGGCGAGAAGTGGGACAGTATTTGACAGGTAGAGACAACTTTGAAGGAAGGATGAAAGACCTCGGAATAAGATAATTGTCAGCCCAAGTCAGTTAAGTAGGAGCACCTACTCTTAATTTAGAGTAGTTAAGTAAATCCAAGAGTCAATGTATGGCCTGCCACATGTGTGGGGCCATTAACGTTTTGCTCTAAGTTTAAAGAAGTGAGGGCGGCAATACTCTGAAAGGTGGAGGGGCAATCCCGCACTTCCACATGTAGCAGCCGCGGCCCATGCAGGTAAGTGGGACTGGTTTGAGGGGGATTCGACAGATGGCCACGGGGGAAAATTAAATAAATAATTAGTTTTCCCTCGTTGTTGTCTGTCGAAATCCCCTCCACCCAGCTCTACCACCCCACCGCTCTTACATGCACGTGCCGCGGCTGATATGTAAGTTAAATTACCAAGAATAGTAAAATTGACAAACTGAAGACTACTTCTAACAACCCAATTGCAAAATTGATGATGTAACAAGGGGGCCAATAAATTAAGGCCCAAGAGAAGGCAACATTTGCATTGATTTTGATGAAAAATACAGTCTTGTTCAAATCTTTATGGCTCACTAGAAGTGATTTGTAAGTGATACATGTGTTGCATAATGTTTCACAATCCGTTTTTTTATTTTAAATCTTTCATGGGTCAAAAATCAATCCGGGAGGTAGCCTTAGGCAACATGGCTTTGCTTTATGTTGTGCTACAAAAGCAGAAAAAGGTGCCAATGGATTTTTCATGTTTTGATTACACAAGTACACGCATTCCATTTAATGGCAGATTTTCAGGAAAAACGCATCTGATCTTATAATTTGAATAATATATATGCACGAGCATTAGTGTTTCGATTAACAACATCAAAGTCAAACTTCTGTTAATAACCTTAACACACACAATAACAAGGGTTATGTTGTTCGGTGTTATAAATATAGCAGACAATCCACGTTTATTACTGCGGTTCTCCAAATGCATTTTCAGGCCAACTATGCTGTTTTGTTCTACTTTGATGTTTAAAACTGCTGCCCGGAGATGTCCTCTAATGCAGCACATGGAGCTAAAAGGGTGTTAAGAGCTGGGAATATTGAAAGATAATATATTTGTGAAGCCTCACTCCCTCAAGAGCAGCAAACTTTACTGTAAAACAGTGATAGCTCGGTAGAGGAAATACTGGTGCATTTTTCATTGGGTAACAAACCATACTTCAGAATTTGTGTGGTTTTCCATAACCACCAAATTGTAAATTATGGCCAAATGCATGGATTGTGAAAATAGGAATAGAGGTGTTTTCTTAAAGATGTCATTCACTAATGAGTGTATTGACATTGGGAAGGAAATACTATAGACATAGATAGTGCTCAAAGACGTTATGATGCCTCTCCCCCCCATCAAGAATCGTACTAAAAAGAATATTGTACACTCCGCATCCACTTATATGGTTTATGCCAAGGTAGTTTTTCATGTGTACTTGTTATAAGAAAATGTCTTCAACAGAAATTAGGATGCAAGGAGTTCAATTTGTGCAGTATGATAAAATCACATTGACGAAACCCCATCACTACTAGAACTGCCTTCCTGTGTGAACTAATTGTTACATGCAGTTTGCGAGACAGCATGTGTTTTTCTCATTTTAATGCTGCTATTCCTTGGCAAAAAACTCAGGAGTGGCCGGTGCAGGTAAGCGCGGTGGGGTGGGCGGAGTTGACAGATGACGAGGGAAAATAACATTAAAAAAAAGAAAAACACTTACCTTGCGCTTGCCGTATCGCAGACTCTGCAATGCGGCGAGAACAAGGCAAGTAGTTGTTTTTTATTTTAATGTTATTTTCACTCATCGTCGTCTGTCGACTCCCCCCACCGCCCGGCCCCACCGCACTTACCTGCACCGGCCGCTCCTGAATAAAATCGAATCTGGCCTTTGTAAAGTAGTAATAAATGTGTGAATGTGTGTTTATTAGCAGAACAATGCAATCAAAGACGCAAAATGTATAGCGATTTGACACAATAGGAACAGACTCTTATCTGCTAAGAATATATTTACCCATTAAAGGCCACCTGCTCTGACACCCATGTCATAGAGTCTGGAGATGAGTCTACGATGGTTGATACTATCAAAGTCAGGTGACAAAGGTAAGAGTTTCATTGCCATGACACTATTCCCTTCATAGCTCTATGGATGTCGTACAGCAGCTCTTCTCGACATGTTAGTCAACTCAGATACCTGGCTCCCACTGGCTTCTCCATCAGGGCGCCAGTTTCTTAAATTGTTTGTCACTCCCTCCATGTAGGATGTATAATTTGCATTTTCTTCTGCTGCCATGTTAATTTTCGTGCAGCTTTTTTCTTTTCTAGTCTTCTCATTGACAGCAAGGGGCCTCAGATCAACTGTGGGCTATGGTTCAATTTGAGGGAATATTGATCCATTTGCAAGGCTGGTTACTTATACCTTCTTTCTTTTTCTCTCCTCTGCTAAAATACAGAACTTCTAGATGGCCTTGGAGCAGCATAAAGAGAAAAATCAAACAACCAGTTTAGAATTACATGTCTTTTGGTCTGTGTAAATAGCTGCATATCAGGTGGCCTAGATGAATGAGGGCCTTTGGGATTGTCTGCTGGTCTGTATGTGTGCGTAGCTGTAGTAGTGTTCGCCTGTGTGTATACATCTCTTCCTATTCCATTTAATTGTCATCTATGTCAGTGCATACATGGTTGTTGTGTGTTTGTATGTATTCATCCAAAATTGAAATCTATTGTATTAACTAATGTTTGTTTCTCTTATAGGAATACTTACTATTTTATACAACTTCTTGTTGTAATGTTGCCCATTTGAAATGAACTTGGATGTGGTCCACCTGTTATTTCCTGTAGTTCATGTGGGAATGACCTGTCTTAGATGGTGTGCTTCAGAGGTCTTTAAACTCTGGGCCAGGGCGTCCATTCTCTGGCCAAGAGTACCATTACTATGCCCCTGGGGACAGGGTCAGACGCCATACAGGAAACAGTGCTGTGTTTAAAGTGGAAGTAAATAGAAAGACAGTGAGTCACTCCATATTGGGCCATCAGTTCATCTTTTGTTACTCTTGTCATGGTTGACAGTAAGTGCCAAAGTAGGGCTGGGGGGTTTAAATATCCCACAAAGCCCCTCTAACATATTTCTGATAAAAGATCTTATCACTTTTAGGGAGATCTAGCTGCCAGTAGAATGCTGAATACCATGTGTTTGATTGCTTTTAACTAAATACAGCTGTAATATTTGCCTTGTTAGGTTTGTTCAGAGCTGTCCATGTTTTAGACTGTATTTATAATTCTATGGGGCACGATGGCTTATTTCTTTTTTTTAACTTGCAGGGGGCGTGACATTAGCAATTTTGAAGCCCATTAGTTTACGCTGTGATCTACAATGCATTAATTTAGCAGTGGTCATGTACCTTTCCAGACTAATTGAAAAGCAAACTCCACTTGACTTGTTCCAGTCAGGAGTGCGTGAGGGTGGCTGTGAAGAAAATGACACTTCCCCCTTTAACTGTGTTAATAGTATTAAGGCCTGTGGTAGCCTACAATGAGGTAATGAGTTGGCCTCTGTTCTCTCTAGATATAGTAATATAATGAGAGGTTAACTGTCCTGTTAAAGTGTGTTGCAAAAAACTGTTTAATAGCTGATATTCTGGTGACAATACCCGCAGCAGCTGTGTGTCGCCTGTGGCCGATGGAGATTGATTACTGTACACAGAACCTTGGCAGACAGTTGTCCTGTGTAACTCTGTGCTGTTTGGCTACATCTATGTAGTGTCCTGTGGTGTCAGCGAGCAAGTACTTCAAGCATGTCCATGTATATTTATAAAGAGCATATGAAAATCAAAAAGCCAAGCATGCAGGCACGAACATAGGTAAAAACAACAGAACACATTACCAACACAACGGCACACAAGAAATATGCACTAACATTGTTGCCACACGGTACCACTAGGCCTGGGTGAAATTTTCATTATGCCGGTATAATCTTGCATTACAGTTGGTATGTGAAATCACACTATTATGACATGTTGCGTAATTACATTCCATTGGTGGCAAAAATGAAGCACTAGGGCATGGGAACAATGTAAGCGTTCAGAAAGCCAGTGGCTGCTGTTTGTAGTATTTGTGCTATTTCTTTAGAGTGAGATGCATCTATCAATCAATCAATCCATCAATCAATCAATCCGGATTTATAGAGAGTGGCTAATCACCCAGAAGGGTATCCAGTTGCTAGGTTCTTGCTGGGATCAGTCGAAAAGCAGGCTCTTGAGTCCCTTCCTGAATTCTGGTAGAGAGGATGAAGTTCAGATGTGCAGGGGAAAGTTGTTCCAGGACTTGGCGATGAGGTAGGAGAAAGAAAATTCTCTACTGTTGCTTTGGCAAATGCGGGGTGTGTGAGCGAGGGTGAGAGAGGCAGAGTGCAGGTGTATGGAGGGTTGGTGGAAGTTCAGGCGGTGGTCGTGGAGTGTCTTGTAGGCATGTATCAGCATCTTGAATTGGCATATATTGTCTGGATCGGGAGCCAGTGTAGGTTCCTGAGGTGGGGGGCGATGTGGGTCCATTTTGGAGATTTTGAGGATGAGTCTGACAGCTGAGTTTTGTATCGTCTGCAGGAGTTGGGTGGTGAGTCTTGCGTAGAGTGCATTGCAGTAGTCCAGCCAGCTGTTGACTAGGGCTTGAGTGACAGCTTTCCTGGTGTTGACAGGGAGCCATCTGAAGATCTTTCGGAGCATGCGAAGTTTGTGGAAGCAGGCAGAGGCGACTGCAGTGATCTGGAGTTTCTTGGTGAGTTTGCTGTCGAGGATGATGCCAAGATTGCGGGTGTGGTCTGTCGATGTGGGTGTGGGTCTGAGTTTGAAGGGCCACCAGGTGTTATTCCACAGGGAGGTGTTGTTCCAAAAAATCAGTTCCTCCATCTTGTCTGTGTCGACCTTCAAGCAGTTGGTCTTCATCCAGTCCACAACTCTCATCATGCAGTTGTGAAAGTTGGTCCTAGATGTGGAGGGGTATTCTGAGAGCATGAGAATGAGCTGGGTGTTGTCTGCTTACGTTATAATGTTGAGCCCATAAATTCTGATGATGTAGGCTAGGGGCGTAATGTAGGTGTTGAACAGGGTGGGGCTGAGGGATGGGGCTTGAGAGACACCACAGATGATGCTCTTGGCTTCTGAAGTGAAGGGTGGTAGGGGGATTCTCTGGGTTGGTTCTGTGAAGAAGAATGTGATCTGTTTGAGGGCATCTCCCTGGATCCCGATTCGTGGGAGTCTCTTGATAAGGGTGTGGTGGGATACGGTATTGAATGCTGCTAAGAGGTCGAAATGATCAGGGCTGCTGTCTTTCCCCAGTCGATGAGGGTCCTGATGTCGTTGGTGGCAGTGATCTGGGTGGTCTCAGTGCTGTCGTTGGCGCAGAAGCCGGATTGGGAGGTGTCCTTCAAGTTGCTGCTCTTCAGGTGTTCAGTGAGTTGGTGGTTGATGGCCTTATCAAGGAATTTGGTGAGAAAGGAGAGCAGCAAGATGAGGCGGTAGTTCTCAAGTTCGCTGGGGTTGGAAGAGGGTTCCTTGAGGATGGGTCTGACTTCAGCCTGCGTCCATTGATAGGGAAAGGTGGCTATGGTGATGGATCTATTGAGAATGGAGATGACCTCAGCTGATTTCCTTGTTCCAGAGGTTGAAGAGCTGGTGGGGGCAAAGGTTCATCAGTGCTCCAGAGTGGATGGAGTTCATGATGACTGTAGTGTTCTGAGTGGTGAGCTATTTCCATGCGTTGAGCAAATGGTTGTGGGTGGCATCCATCGGACTGTGGAGGCTGTCGCGGTTGGAATCTAGGATTTGCGGCATACTAGATAGATACTCATAGAAAAGTCACAAATATCCTAGCATAAACTGAAGTGGATGAGCAACAAGTTGCTACCAGAGGACATGTCCTTGGAACCACAATATCTTTACAATTGAAATTGTTGCTTGTGCCATGTCACATCGCAAACAAGCAATGTATGTACCTCTACATCATGTCCGACTGCTGAAAAACTGTTACAAATGCCAAGTAATGGCAATTTCATAAGTCAGATCATTTCAAATGAAAAGTGCAAAACATGAACATTCAATTGGGGCCAATGCCTGTGCCCGCAGTGGCGGAGCACGCCTACTTCAAGTTTAAAAAAAACAAGCCGCTGGCGGTTCCCATTGGCTGATGGCTATTCCTCATAGGCGGTGACACACCGCGGAGGTCAGGAAGCGTCCACCGCTATCCTGCATCATTCAAATGGGGCCAATGCCGGGCCCCACAGTGGCGGAGCATGCCTACCGCGAGAGTCAGTAAAAAACCAAACAAGAGAAATCATGAAGTGTTGGCATGGTAGACAGATACTCATAGAAAAGTCACAAATATCCTTGCATAAACTGAAGTGGATGAGCAACAAGTTGCTACCAGAGGACATGTCCTTGTACATACAATATCTCTACATATGAAATTGTTGCTTACGCCATGTCACATTGCTAACGAACAATGTATGTACCTCTACATCATGTTTGACTGCTGACAAACTGTTATGAATGCCAAATAATGTCAATGTCAAAAGTCATGTCATCTCAAATGAAATGTGCAAAACATGAACATCAAAGTTGTGCTGTGTACTGAATATGCTGACAGTGTAACCTCGGTTCAACAGGTGATTCACTATCAACACCAGGCGAAACTGTGACCAACGAGCAAAGCCAGTCTCCCCCCCAGGAAGGTGACCTCTCAAATGCTGATTGTCTCCGTTTCTCGGACGAGGAAGACCAACCCGGCCCCTCAGGCGTGGCCGTGCAAGATCAGTCTCAGGGCCTCACTGTCCCCACCACCACCATGACTGCCACAACAGCAGCAACAACGCTGACCCCTGCAACAACGACCTGTGCGTCAGCCACCTCCAACATCACTACCGCTGCCTCAACACTGTCCCCATGGCAGTTGCCAACAATACCACCAGCCAGCCTGGAAACGCTGAGGACAGTGTGCGGGGTCATCAACAGGCAACGCCACAGGTCCATGTCTGTAGGGCAAGTGGGAGGGCAACTGGGGGACAGTCACAGGAGGACAATGAGACTGAGGCCCTGGCCACCATCAACACAGTCCTTAGTGCATACCAACAAAACCAGGGACAGATGGGCCAGGTTGTGGAAGGACTGCGGGATCTCCGCCTGCTGCAAAGGTCCATGGACACACGCTTGGGACAACTTGTGGAGTATATGGGCCAGCTTGTGGGTGTTCTGAGTGACATCCATGCTGCTCAAATAGCCACACCCCCTCCCAGTGGCCAGCCTGATGATACAACACCTCAACAACAGCCACAGGGAGGGGTGAGGCAGAAGGCACAGACTCCTCAGACACCTCTGAGCATGCAGCAGGTTACCCCCCTGCCATACGGCAGAGGGGACATCCGAGAAAGACCACTGGACGATCACGTGGTAAAGCACCTTCCAAAACAAGTTCTATGAGCCACCGTTGATGTCACCAGTGTTGCACAGAGCATTGACTTTGTTGTACATCCGATCCCACATTGCCACAATGATGGGAGTGTTCTGTTGGACTGTGGAATTCCACTATTGTGTGTTCTACCCTGAGTATCCATGTACCAGCACTTTCAACTTCATTCCTCACCTGTCACTCATGTATAAATAAACACAATTCACACCACTATGCCTTTGTGTCAGTACCATGTTTGTCATAGTAATTTACATGTTAACTCACATTGCAATGTATCACAAGATTTGAATGCGACAATCCATTGAGAGAGCGGAGGAACCTAGAATGACACAAGAAAATAACATTGACTTGACATATGATGGCATGACAGCTAAGGCACAGCACTAGGCAACACTGTACAAGAAGCATTCCAGATCACACTGGACAACACCATCACCATGGACAGAAGGGGGATGGTAGCACAGTACTTCACCTCCCAGCACAGTTCAACACTTAGCAGCATTGTAAATGAACGTCATTTGAAATGCTTACTTGACTTTCCGGCGAAGTATTTCACCAAGGTTGTTGCAGATTAGTGCTGTGAATCTCTAGTCACATGTGTTCCTGGATATTATCCTTCATCAGTAGAGATAAGGAACTGAAAATCATTGTCAGCTGAGAAAGCTGCCACAATCCTCTCAGGTCTCTGTACCTCTCCCTGTCCAACTTTGGTGAAACACTTCAGCTACATTTCAAGTAAGCAACTTTAACTTCTCTGCATTTACCCGGATGCCAAGGGGTGAACTGTGCTGGGAGGTGAAGAAGTGTCCTACCATCCCCCTACTACCCTCAACATGGACATGACGTAACTGGTAAAAACTCACACAGCGCTGCACAATGTAACCCTTAGCAGTGTGCCAACAAGAGCCAGCATCCAAACACATCCTGTTAAATGTCATTTGGGGACATTGTTGTGGCCAGTAAGTCAAGTACAGTCACACGGGGCTTGTAAGGGATCATTGTTGTTTTTTGCCTGTTTTCATAGATGGACACCAGTCCCAGCCAACAGTTGCACGCTAAATCACCTTTTTTTACGGAAGTCATCTAATCCTTAATAACACAAACAGCTGCGGTTTACGGGCAGGCCTCCCGTATACAGTATCAGTTTCACAATGTGTCACATGCTGTAGCAATGTACTGTTCACTCCCCATATGTGAATGTTGATAGTTAGTTGTGGTCTCACATTCCCACTATGAAAGCATACTTCATAGAGTTAAGCAGGCTGAAAGCGCATTTGTTTCCGCAAGAAGGCACTCAGATTGCAGGTGGCTCGATAGTCCTGCGAGATCCAGTCAATGCTAAACAAAACTCTCCCACTCCATTTTGGGGAACTGATACACCAAATATCAAAAACTTCTGATACTGAAGGCCTTACACATCATTTTTAACTTGTGGGCTATGGCCTTGTTACTTTGTTTCAGACTATTTTAGGAGTACTACCGGGGATCATTCAAACAATATTTCTAGTGCATTTGGCGGTTTAGCATCATTCTCTTGGCTGTTCTGCAGAGTGCTGGTTCAACTACAGCTCTTACGCAACGGCTGCCCGTCCTGTGGTCCAGCCCAACCCCGGTCAGTTGCACTGTACCGTGAATGAATGCAGCCTATTTTTGGATGTCTGCCATTAGCTGTGAATGAATGAATGATTCTTTATTTGTGTGATTAATAAAACCAATACAAAAGACGATCAACATAAAAGAAATATTAAAAATAGAATAAAATGATATATTTACACTTCTTATTCCTAAAATCCTTTAGTGTCCTTTTTTTTTTTTTTTTTATACATTGGAGTGAATAACAGTCCTTTAGATGCTCCAAAGCAAACTTTCAATGGGGGCCAGACTGGATGGGCCCCTCATCCTGATAGTTCCCACGCACAGCCAAAGTTGACCTGTCCATAAGAGCTAAGCGGGCGTAGTAAATGAACTTGGCAAAGTTGGCCATATGCTTCACTGTGTCCAGAAGGTATAACTGTTGAACGGCCTCATTTGCCGTTCGCGTGCCCAGTTGAAGAAGAATGGGCCTTAGATGGATACGACGTGCTGGCAACAAGACAGGACAGCATAGCAGGATGTGCGCCAACGATTCTCGCTTGTAATAGCAGAGGCGGCACTCCGCAATGGCCGGTCTTACTTTCACTGAAGGGTACAGATCTTTTAGGGGAAGAGGATGTAATCTGGCTGCAAGAATCCTATAAAGGGCTAGCCTCCCCACCGGCTGTGTGAGATGTAATTTGAGGCCATGCGATGTATGAGGAGAACTTTGGGTCTTATGAAACCCTCTAGCTATCAGAGCTTCAGTGTCCAATATACGCGAGCAAGATCTTACTTGCTTTTTTATTGATGTTTTAATGGTGGTGTACTTGATTATATTGGGGTCCCAATTCTCTATAGATAATTTCAAAAGTTCTTTAGCTGAAGCAAGGCCAGTTGACCATGGATTGCCAGGTTGTTGAAAGATGTTGTTTATGACGGTCTTCATTAAATTCTCTGGTGCCACAGTTGTTAAATAATAGTATTTCGCCAGAGTCGCCAGTTCTTCCAGAGATTGGCGGTTAAGGTCGAATTCCAGGTGAATTAAAGTGTTCCTAGTACATGTTGGTAGACAAAATAACTTTTTGTAAGCCGCACAATGGATCTTTTCAAGATCCTGCGCAAATCTGCCTGGAAACGCCTGTATTGCGTAATTGAGGGAAGGTAATAGTTTTGCCCTCAAGACTCGTCGGATGGCCATTGTTGTTGGACTTTCTAAAACGGCATGGAGTTTGCAGATGGCGTAAGTGACCATTTTTCCTTTCTGCAGGAGTTTATGACGATGGGCCTGTGAACGGCCAGTTTCACTAATCCAGACCCCAAGATAATTGTACGATTGTGTACTATTCAATGTTAATGGACCCAGACTCCATTTCATCAGGTTTTTTTTTGGATAACGTCCAAAAATCACTATCTTGGATTTCGTTGGGTTGGCAACCAGCTTATTTTTGGCGTTGTACACTGAGAGTGCAGTTAAAGCTTTCTGAAGGCCGATTTTAGTATGGTCGAATAGGACAAGATCATCAGCATATTGCATCAGCTGGATCTTGATTTTCCCAATCCTAGGAGTCGCTAAAGTGGCTCCGTGCAGAGCACTACCCAAATCAGCTGTATATAAATTGAAAAGCAGCGGGGCAAGAACACAGCCCTGCTTTAGCCCGTGATCCGTGGTAATTTTTTCTGTAGCGGATTCACATGAGAGTTTAACTCTTACCCAAGTTTGTGAGTACAGCGATCTAATGGCTTGTAACAATTTCGGGCAGATGTTCCAATGTGCCAATTTCTTCCATAAAATATTGCGGTCAACCCCATCAAATGCTGCTTTATAGTCAATGAAACAGGCAAAAAGCGGCTGGGTGCCTTGGGCCATCGTTTGGTGTACTAGGTATGATAGGGCAATGATGTTATCTAAGGTGGAACTTCCTGATCGAAATCCGGTCTGATAGAAAGGGAGAAGTTCTTCATTGCTGACCCAATCGGCTAGTTCCGCCAGAAGAGTGCTTGCGTAAGCCTTGCCCTCAATGTCCAATAAAGCAATCATGCGATAGTTCCTAGGGTCCGAGCTTGGCCCTTTTTTATATATTGGGTGTAGCAGTGACCCCCTCCAGGAATCTGGGACATCCTCCAAAAGCCTACACTCGGCATACAACTGTTCCAGATTTACTGCCCAAAAGTCAATGTCTTCCCTAAAGAGGGAGGCAGGTAGGCCATTAGGTCCAGGGGCTCCGTTATGACGATTTTTTTTCAAGATGATTCGGATTGCCTTTTTTTCTGGGGGGGGCGTGAACGGCCAGAGGTTCCATAAGTTCCATTATCGCTTTGCTAGGTTGCCCCCCAGGAGTTGTTGTTCTTTCTATAAATTTTTCCTTTGAGTCATCGGTATAGAGGGTTTTTACATGAGCCACCCAGGTGCTTGCATCAATTGGATTCTCTCTATTAGAGGTCCCATGAATTACCATATTTAGATATTGCCAAAATTCTTGGGATTTGCTAGGTGCAAGCAACTCGAAAATCTTCAGCCATTTTGCCTCTGTGAGTTCACGTTTTACCTGCCAAACCATTGAAGAGTGCCTCTTGCCTGCTAGTTTTAGTTCTTTTTTAGCAGAATCGGATCTAGTTGCCTGATAAGCCCTGCGTTTGGAATTCAGTTGTTTAGAACTTTCCTTGATTGCTGGTTGGTATCCCAGTTTGTATACGGGGTTAGCGTTAGTTCTATGTGTAATGCTCCCCCGAAGCAAAGATGCCAAGTCATAGGCAAGTAAACCCCATTCCCCTATATGGCCCTTGTCGTTGAGGCCAGTCTGCCAGCCTTTCCATGTTGATTTCCATGAGGAAAACTTATGGCTTGTGAGCGGCCCCCATTTGATTCTTCTAAGGAGTCTATATCGCTCCTCCCCCTTTGTGGCTCCAATGCAGTGAAGAGTATAACGCATTTTCGCAGTGATGGATAACTGTAAGGATAGAACGGCATGGTCACTTTCTTTCCGAGGTTGGACTACATAGTTTAACATGTGTTTTTGAAGACTTTCACTTAGTAAAATATAGTCTATTGTGGTCCGATTGTTATAAGTGGGTGCTATCAATGCTGCTGAGTTGGCTTTTGTAGTTAAAGAGTGTGTCGTTACCAGGTTATATGCGCGCATTAGGGCATTGATTCTTCCAGTTCCCCCGTTGGGGTGGCTTTCTGGTGTATTCAGCCCTATATCGTGCATGTTGAAGTCGCCGAGAATGATAGAATCCATACCTGCATACTGTAATAGCAGAGTTTCAATCTCGTTTAACAACCGATTAAGTTTGTCCTTCAACCCCGGCCCATTACGATTGAAATAGACATTAATTAAGAGTATAGATATTGGACCATCTGTCGTATTCAAGCCTTTCAGGGTACCGGCCAAAAACATGTCTGAGGGGTTTTTTATTACTGAGAAATATACTTTCAGTGCGTGCTTGACGTATATTGAAATGCCCCCAGATGGTCTCCCAAAGATATTGGCTTTTGTTGCAGGTTTGAAATATTCTGCATAGTCCCCTATTGGTGTAGAAAAGATGGCCCATGTTTCTTGGGCACAGGAATGTAATTGCAGCTGGACTTTGCAAAACTTTATTAGCTGTGCTGCACATCAGTTATAGGCTAACCTTCCGCTATGCCTATTTCACCTGCGTGCAACCTGTGTTCTACTGTCGCAGATGCCCCTTTCAATGGGCCATGGATGCCTGCCTTTCCAACTCATCTCTTGCTGATCTGGATTATGACTTGTGGGTGGGTCCTTTGTTAGCCCACGACCAGGACTGATCCGGGGATCGCCGTTTATGGGTTGCCTTACAACGTGGCAGATGGGCTGCCAGCTGCGCATGTGCGTTTGCGCAACGTCTCCTGTGCCATGCCTACATCGAACCTCTTCCCGCTTGCCCTGAAATGCTTCTTTCGTCCATGGGGTTCGAGGAGCACATCTGTTCCTTCATACTACTGGATTGGATGGTGGTCCTGTTTGCTGAAGCTGATTCTGATCGTCTATTGGAACTGATTGCCTACGAAGCTGCAAGTGCTTTCTTGGATTAGTAACCACTTATCAGCATCCGCAAATGTTTGGAACTAAATCAATATTGTTTGACCTTTTCTCACCTCCTTCTGAAATTCAATCAGATTTATCACAAACTTTGGCCCTGTCTGCATTCGCTTTGACACTGCTTACCTTTGCGGTCTGTTTCGCTTGGTTCCACAGACCTGAGCAAGGGGAGTCTGTTATATGCCCGTTGTGGGCATTGTCGCCAAGTACGAGCCCAGCTTTCATTATGCAGCTGTAGCGCACGTTAATACATGGCTTTGCTGTTTTGCAAGTTGCTTTGTTTATGTCTTTCACATGAAAACTGCCCGCAGAGCTTGTTCTCTGCGCTGTCCTGGAGTACAGTACATTTCACCATCTATGGGCTGAGGAATGGGCTCTGCTGACAAAGCCCAGAGGGCTTTTGGGATACATTACATGACTTCTTCTAGCAAGGGGAGGGGGATAGGCCCGTAGGTCTTCCTCATTTGGGCTTATTAATATGACTTATCCCTTCATGACATCTGGACATGTTTCTATGCTGACTGTTTTTGTATGATGCATTAATCTGCTTGTTGTGGCATGTATACTGCATGTTAGGACACGTTATTTGAAATAAACATTTATAGATGTTTCTTGAATTCAACTGATATTATTGTGGAGAAGTATAAGAGTGAGGGCGACAGGGTGTGTCTTGTTACCGCGATTCCAGAGGGATGTGACAGTGTTGTGTTATATGATATATAAGCGCTTGTTTCACTGTCAGTGAGTAGGAGAGCTACTGAGGCACGATAGCTATTTGGTCCTGTGCTAATGGGTACACAGGTGGTCGGATGACTCAGTCCCTGCATGCCCAAGTCCTATAATCCTGTGCATAGTTCTGTATGTGAGCAGAATCCCTGCAACAACCCACAAAGTTTGGGAGACAACAGCATAGCTCACAGACACAGTCACAGTTAATCAATGCTAACTTACACTCAATGGAAGTAGTTGGCGATGAGCTGTTCACGCAGGTCAAGACCTTCTTCCTCACCACTATCATCGTCACTGGGCATGTGTGGGTTTGCAGCGGGGGGCTGCTGCTGCTCATCATTGTCCTGAATCAGGGGGATCTTTTTGCGCAAGGCCAGGTTGTGGAGCATGCAGCAGGCGACCACTGTCTGACACACCTTCTGGGGTGAGTATAGAAGTGCACCATCACTCTTGACAAGACACCTAAATCTAGACTTTAGAAGTCCAAAAGTGTGCTCCACCACATGACATGTCCTCCCATGGGCATCATTGAAGTGGACTTCTCCGGGCGTAGTTGGATTCCGCTGTGGGGTCAGCAACCACGGACGATTGGGATACCCTGAGTCACCTAGTTGTGAGAAACACAGACAAAAAATGTAACAGTAATATGTGAGGAGAGCAGCATGTTACACATACCTCACACTCATTGACACAGCCCTCTCACCAACAAGCCAGGCATGCTCTGGGTGAAGATTTGACATCAATTGTGGTATGCTGCTATTCTGCAGAATGTAAGAGTCATGTGCCGAACCGGGATACTTTGCACACACGTGTGAAATGATCTGATCCGCTTGGCATACCACTTGCACATTAATGGAGTGGTAATGCTTGTGATTTCGATATATGTGTTCACGTGCCTGTGGTGGAACTAGGCCAATGTGGGTTCCGTCAATGCCTCCCACAACATGTGGGATGTGTCCAAGTTCATAAAAATCCCCCTTCACAGATGCCAATTCATTGCGCTTTAGGAAGTGTATGTAGTTGTTCTTGTATGTCATCAATGCAGACAGGACATCACGCAACATCATGCTGAACATAGGCTGTGACATCCCACCGGCGCTGGCCACGGTGTACTGGAAAGACCCAGTGGAAAAGTAATGCAGTGCAGCCATCACTTTGACTGTAGCAGACAATGCAGCAGGATATGTTGGGCTTCAAATGGGGCTCCAACTGAACACATAGCTCTCGCAGTGGGAAGCGATCCAGACGGAATTTCCTAATGATTTCAATGTCCTCCATCATTGCCAGGACTGGTACAGGGTGATAGATAGGTGGTCTCCTCCTATGTTCTCTGGCAGGGTACACATGCAAAAGATGATATGTGTGAAACAGCTTAAACAAAGACTCACACAAACACAACATTGACATGACCCCTAAAGAAGTTAAATGCACAAGTGACCTGCATACAGACCTTCATGTCCTCCACTCTCTCGACATACTAACTACTACAACATCAAAATAAGTCAATGTGTATGACATGTGGTACACTGCTACATCAAAGTGTGAGAAGCCCTGTGGGTGTATGGCACAGCACATGTGGGTAACAGCATCAATGCTGAGTTGCATTATCTGCTGTCATTGCATGACCTCAAGCTTCAGTCCCACAATACACATCAACTTTACGAAATGAGACCACTGAGTGTCACCTGGAGCAACAATACTTGAATAAGCAGCACAGTGGACACAAAATATGAACATTATGTGATCTGTACATCATGACTGTGTGAGGATTCTGCGTGACAGACATTGCCATGTTCACCAAAATGGTAAACAAATACACATGGATTGTGTATACATGCACACATGGCTGAAAATGAGCAATTAGGTCGGACAAAGCGATGTTTGTTTGTAACACATGTGCTCTCCTCTGACATGTGTGAAAACATATGCAGGCAATGGCAGGTAGGCACACAGCATGCCACAGCAGTACGTGTGTAGAAAGTGTAGAGCTTACAAGTATGTCTGATTTCCGTCCAATGGACAACACAAAATATCACTCAACATCACTGGCCCTTCATGAGACAACCCATCGCAAAAAATTAGACAGTCAATTAGCAAGTGATATTTAAACAGTGTTCACAGGTTCAATGTTTCAATACACAACATTAGTACCGTGCGAGAGGCCTTTGTCCTTTTGGACTCCTTAACTCATTTCATACCATGCTGGCCACAAGACATAACGAAGATTGTCATTTCACTCTCCTTTTCTTGGACATACCATGTGTGTGAAGACTTAACTCAAAGGTCACACTCTATGATACCTTAACAGGGTGCACATTTCACTTTATGCTAATGTGTTGGGATGAGTGATGCAATCAGCAAAGCGAGAATGGAAATGCAAAATGTGTTTACAGGCGCGGTAGCTGGCATCCACAGCGGTAACACGCATTGGCCCCAAGTGAATGATGCAGGATAGCGTGCTCTGCTTCCTGACCTCCGCGGTGCGTCACCGCCTATGAGGAATAGCCATCAGCCAATGGGAAACGCCAGCGGCTTGTTTTTTTTAAACTCGCGGTAGGCGTGGTCTGCCACTGTGGGGCCTGGCATTGGCCCCAATTGATTGATGCAGGATAGCGGAGGACGCTTCCTGACCTCCGCTGTGCGTCACCGCCTATGAGGAATAGCCATCAGCCAATGGGAACCGCCAGGGTTAACATTTTTGAAACTTGCGGTAGGCGTGCTCCGCCACTGCGGGGACCGGCATTGGCCCCAATTGATTGATGCAGGATATCAGTGGACGCTTTCTGACATCTGCAGTGCATCACCGCCTATGAGGAATAGCCATCAGTCAATGGGAACCGCCAGCGGCTTGGTTTTTTAAAACTTGCGGTAGGCGTGCTCCGCCACTGCGGGGCCCGGCATTGGCCCCAATTTAATGATGCGAACCAGGCTGGCCAATGGTATCAGCAGAGCCACATTGGAACGAGCGTAGGGCACTATATATATGCCTGTGAAATGTCCACACCTGTCACTTGCCTAGAGACACTGCTGCCTGCCATTCCTCACCACGAACTGCTGCTGTACCTCATCTCTGGACCAGTCATGGCTCGTACTGAGAACCTGAGGGCCCGTCCCTTCACCACAGAGGAGCTGGAGGTCCTGGTGGACAAGGTCCTTGGACAGTACGGCCGGCTCTATGGGGCTCCCGAGGTACTGGTAAGTGAATGCCAAACTTACTTAGGGTGGTCCGAAGGCTCACAACATGTCACTGTACAGTGCTCTGTGCCTCAGACTGCAAGCCTATATTTGTGCTTTCTGATTCAGTCGTCTGCATTTCCCATATATGACGTACTACTTGATGCACTTCAGTTTATGGGGAGGATGGCACACTCGTCAATGTTGCAGCTCCATAGTTGGGAAACATCACACATGTGAATCTCAGAAAGGATGATGTATACGTGTTGGAGACTGTGTAGCCAAACGAGTTCAAGTGCATGGTGTTGAGCCTTGTTCCCCCTGAGCCCTGAGTGCATGCAAAGACGATTTAGCCAGAACCTGGTTTATCTGTAGTACAGTTACAATGATGAGTCCATGGAATCTCTTTTAGGACACACATTCCTTGTGCCATATCCTCTATGAGTTCATTACGGGTACATATGTACATTAGTGAGATGGTAAGTTTCGATTAGGCAGGGGTTAGTGATTATGGGGTGTGCTCATTCTACAGGGATACTATGGAGGTGAGCCCAGTATGCATGAGAGTACAGGGCCTGCTACTGTCTAGATTAGTGTGAAATAACCTCTCGCATCTGATACATGTACAGTGGACATGCCATCCTTCTTTTGGTGTCATTATGTGTAGACTCGCTCATGTGTATGCACTGTGTACTGACACACAATGCACCACTACAAAGTGTTACAAATGTCTCCTCTTGTCTCCCATATCTACAGCTCAAGGTCCATCAGCAGAAGGCAATATGGAGGGCCATCGCCCGGAAGGTGCGGGCCCTAGGGGTCTTTAACCGTCGACACAACCACTGCCACAAGAGGTGGGATGACATCTGCCACTTTAGCAAAAACGTCGCCGAAATGATGCTGGGCCTGGTTCCTCGGACTGGTCATTTGGCGCGCTGGAGCATGACCCCACTATTGACCCGCATCCTGGCAGTGACACAGCATGAGCAGGACGGGCGCCTGAGGGCCCAGCAGCAGCAAGTTGGGGGTGAGTATTGTACAAAGTGTGATGTTGCGCATGAAAGACTGCACGAATCCCAGCCCAGAGCAAGGCAGTAACATATGAGTTGTCTCTAGTGTGGTGTAATAGCCTCTGAGTTGACTCAGTGGTGAGTGCAGATATTCTGCGCCTCTACAATGTCTGCATTGTCATGTAGCCAGGTAACATCAGCATAAGTGTCAGTCTCTGTGGCATCAACTGGAAGTGGACATCAGTGAGCATCATGTCAGGGTGATTTTCGAGATTGATGTTGTGCATTTCCATGTAATTGATACATCTACAGATTGCTTACTAATGTTCAACAGTAGTTGTGTTGCAGTACCTACATTAGTGGATGTAAGGATGTCATGTCACTTAACAATAGTTTCCTTTAACTTACTATGAGTGTGGTTCTATCACCTCAAAATTCCAGTGTGACACACACAGTTCATTCAGATGTGTAGCTCTCTTAGCTGAAGGCATGTTGATGTGCCTTCAGACAATAGGATGTGATGTTGAAATGCCTTCACATGCCTAGCAATTTGGCAGTATGAAGGCAACATGGAGCAGGACTGTCCAATAAGCATGTTAAAATACTTCAGCAGATCATAGCAATGTTTAGATTTACGCAGACAGTACATGGAGAGTCAAATGTGTGCCTTGAGTTCAAGCTTTTAAGTTGGTATTGCCTAACATGTTTGTGGTCCGGCCACTTCACTGAACAGTGTCTCTGTCTCCTACAGAATCTACCAAGGTCAGAGAAGGAGAGGGGCACGAAACCATCGGTGAAGCTACTGGCATCACTGCTGCCCGGGAGTACAGCGATACTGAGGGGACCAGCGCATCGGAGGGGGACAGGAGTGCCCTGGAGGAGTCCGCTCCAGAAACGCCTACCTCCACTTCATCACACTCCAGCGGAGACTTCTCAGTGTTGTCGGGCAAAGGAGGATCGACCTCTGCTTCATCGTCCGCCACACCCTGTCCTGTGTCCACCCTCCCTGATGCTCCCCCAAATGTTATCCGTGCCCGCTGCCCTAAGAAGTGTAGGGTATCTTTTCCCCCAGGCACCGCTGCCCCAGCCCCTGTGTCCCCTGCTGCCCTCAGTGTGGAGGCCATAGACATCTTGCGGCAGGTGTCTGTGGGGCAGACTTTGCTCCTGAATGCCCTCCAGGATCATGGCAACAAGTTGTCACAGGTTGTTGCGTTCATGGAGGGCATTCATTCTGACGTCGGTGGCCTGCACAGGACTGTCCAGTCTTTGGCCTCCACACTGACGGCAGCCATTCTGCAGTTACATGCTCACAGTCCGGCTCTGGTCCCTTCCGCAACCACCCTGCCTGTGACCCCACCTGACCAGAGAACACGCACACCAGAGCACTCAGGCCCCAAGTCATCCCCACACAGCACACGACAACAGGAGTCCAAGCGAAAAAGACACAAGACATCATCCCCGAGGCACACCAGGAGCACACATGCCAGCCCCACCACAAAGACATCACAGGACACAGAGAAGCCGAAACACAAAAAACATGCATCCACATTGCAGACCTCACATTCCTCGCCCTCCAAGAGCCCTCCAAGATCTACAGCTGGTCCTGAATCAGTACATGAAGTTGCCCTGGCTGCCGTGGGCCTGTTGCGTGCCACTATTGCACCCCCCGCAGTTCAGAGGGCTGTTGTGCCCAGGACTTCCACTCCCACCAAGCCACCCCCTAGGAAGCATGGACAGAGAAGCAGTGAGGTAGTGGTAGCTCCAAAACAGGGGAGGCAGGGTTTAAGCCCACCCCTTCCCAAGGGTATAACCAGATCCGAAAGTATTGCCCGGAAGGATCCACGAGCACCTGCTCCACTTTCTGGGAAGAAGGAAGCTGTTGTGGCCACCTCACCTATCCCTTGGCCCAAAACACTTGGGGGCTATTGTATCCCCAAGCAAGTGAGGCCCAGCCCTCCACATGCAACATCAGTCAGAGCCTCACTAGTGCATTTCACCGCCTCCCCGTGTGACGACTCCACCAGGTCCAGCCAGCCCTCAGGCTCCCACATCCAGGGATCCCTCTACCTCAACCAGTTCTCCCCCTCCCAGGTCCAGTCCTCCGACTACCCCAGACAGTCATCCCCCACCCAGTTCCGGTTCTCCACAAATTTGAAGCAGAGTCCCTCTTCCCACCCCATTCCTCCCTGAGCAGTGCCTGAGCTGCCCATTTGGTGGCCCTATCCTGGTGATATTCCCATAGCTGTGGACTGTGTTTAAATCATCAGTGTGGAATTTCAAAGCACACATGTGCGGACTTGAGTATGGACTGGCCTTTGCCCTTAATGTTTTGCACTTTACATGCTGATACTGAGTTTATGTAATAAAAATATATATTTATGTTCTGAGCATTGTCGCTGGCCTTACTAATGATGCTGTGCAATGTATGTGTATATGTTCATCGGTTCCATGCTCTGAATTCACACTTTACCATAGGCATGTACTTCAGTTGATATTGCATGTGTTACCAGAGGTTACAGCAACTAATGTCCACTTTTGACTCTGAGGATTGATGGGGGCGAGCTGCTTGTCTGCGATGGTCCACTCTGGTCCTGTTCATTATGTGAGATGAGCTCTACTTATTCACACATGTCAGATTTGTTTGATCTCCATCATGAGAATCTATTCCAATTTACATGTTGTCTTGAGGGGTGGACAGGGTACAACATATCTGTGTGATCTATCTTGATGTGTACACACCAGTGTAGGTGTGTAGTCATCTTGGATAGGTATGGCTTCATAATCAAATGGATGGATGTACATGTGCTTACTGGAGTCATCAGACAGTGTGAGTGTCCTGTCATTAGCAGAGGTGTTGATGTGTATGTGCCCTTGAGCATTGCCCTTTCACATATGTATGATCCAGTTGATGAGTGCCTGTTTGTTTCCATGATCAAACACCTTGTGTAGTGTTTGTGGACATGTTGGGGTTGTTGCTGTAGCAGTGTGCAGTGTGTCATTGTCACCTAACAGTCCTAGGGTACACCTACATCTTATCCACATCATTTGTGAGTATGCAGAGTGTGTCACTGCAATGTCTGTGTTGTGTGTCTTGGGATCCGGCCTGGCTCTTGCTTACCTTTGTTCTCACTGTGCTGCATGTCTCTGGGATACAAACATGATATGTGAGTTTTAACATGCATTGCTGTCACTTTCCACTTTATGGTCTCCAATAGGTGTTGGTCTGATTCCTAGCAGTCACAGTCATACCATTGAGGCCTACACAATGGGAGATATTCCACTATGGCTTTTTGCTCTGTACACTCCTCACTTGTGCAATTCTCGTGTATACACCACTTCAGTCAATCCATGTGCCACTGCATGCCATGGACATGTTTAACCCTCCCCGCCACTCCATGTTGTGACACTGTACTGTGTGCAAATGATTTGTATCCAGAAGCATTGTGACCATCAGCACTGTTTCAGTAGGTGATATGTGCTATTTGAACCTACTTGATTTCAGTCATGGTTGCTGAGGTACAGTACAGATGTATTTCCAGCACAGTCCATTTGTCTTGTTCCAGCGTGGATGTTTGCCTGGGTTGTGTAGCAGTAGGTGATAGCAAAAGTGTGTAGCTGTTTGCAGCGACACTGCTACCCATCCTGGGCACACATCTTCATCACTTTGGAGTCTGCATTGTATACACTCCCAGCCCCCAAGCAAATCTGCCACCTTGAGCCCGATCAGAGCTGTGTGAGTGGTGCTTGTAGGTGGGGGAGAGGGGAGCAGCGTGCCAGGTAGAGTCAGCACAGGGCAGCCTTCGGGGCCCTGAAGGTGTCACTAATGTAAATTGAGGGAGCCTCACATATTACATTTCACATGTTTCTCCAAACATCGTAGAGCAGGCCCTGCCTGCACGCCTGCTGTGAGTTGTTGTTGTACAGGGGTTGCATGAGTGGATATGTTTTGGACGTACCTCTGCTGTAGAGCTCGGCAGCGTCTTATCTGCTGGTGATGCATCAGGTAGAGCAGCGGAAAGGCCTGTAGAGCAGGATCCATGGCGGCTCTGGTCGTGTGCGGGTGTTATGCTTTGACTTTTCCTCTCCGTAGTTGTGCTTCCGTCATCCGCGATGAGGTGGTATTTCCGCCGCGGTGGCATTGGCTGTTTGATACATCGTAATCTGGTTGGTGGACGGGACGTGATTCCGCATGCAGTTCTTGCTCTATTAGCTCCATCCGCCAGCCTTGCGTAAGGAAACAACGTGCGGAGCCTGAAACACTGCGGCAGTCGGGAAATGGCCTATTTTAGCCCCTCGTAATATGGTGGTCGCAATCACTGCATCAGGAGCGGAAAAATCTATGTTTTTCCGCCACCACTACGGATGCACTTCCGTCCGGCATCGTAATCGACCCCTTAATGCAATAGGCCTTAATGAGTTAATGAAGGACAGATATCTACCAAGGTTTTAGGCTGATGGTGTCTTAAATAGTCAAAGAGATGGAACAGCAGTATTTTACCACCTTGGACACTGGTCAATTGCTGTTTCTGAGTGAAACTTTAAGGAGTGTACTGCTTTTGGCTTAAAATGAAGCAGCATTGATATCGTTGAAATATACAGATGAACATAAGACAATAACATAATGCAAATTCAGATTACAACATATTCATAACATAAAAGGGCAGAGGACAAAAAAACAGTTAAATCAGAATGCAACAAGAACAACCTCAGTACAACACAATACAAGCAGTAATGCAGCTCAAAACATAACAAAACTAAAAACTACATGTAAAATCACCACCACAACGAAATGCAATAAAGCAATGATACACAAACATTCTTTTCACGTTACCACCTCCAGAAAGTAGTTCTTATAATACTGAGGTAAATGCACTGTCTTATCTGCCAACAGGGACATATAATGTTACCAGCATTTTTTTACACAATTTAAAGAAGTGCTAATTTTAGGTATGATCGAGGATATGATTTCAAACTGATTGACGCTAGACTGCAAAATAATTTTTGGCTTGCACTATTAGATGTCCTTAGTAGTAAGTAATGCAGCACATGAATCAATCATCTTTTACCACCTATTCTGAAAGAGATTTGGGGAGGTGGCAATATTTAACAAGAATGTTTGTGCACATTTAAGCAGGCAGACTGCAATTGAGACACTGCAAATTATAGCATCACTACAGTAATTCACAAGATAATAAGACAACACAACAACAAATAGATAACATACCAACACTATACAACTCATTAAAAACATTTAACAAAAGCAACAACACAGTGACAACACAATTGCAAAACAAAAGCACACATCAGCAATACACCAATAATACACAGCACACCAACCCAGCACACTAACTCACCATAGTATTACCTCAAAACAAGACACCACACTACACAAAAACAAAGCACATTGCCACATAAAGTAGCAAATACACCAATACAATAAGACATAAGTACAACACACAATCTCCTAGTACTAGCATTAATTAATGGTAAACAACAATGTAACTCAACACTGTATCACAAAACAAAACACCATAACATAACTAAACCAGCAAGCCAACAGCCAAACAATTATGAACACACAACCACTATACAATATAATAAAAATGGCAAAACCAAACTCACAACAGAATAATAACCAAACTAATAGCACAAAAATAACACAACTCAATATAATGAACAAGTGTACTACGTTCATATGATCTTGTATTATAATGCGATTGAATGGCTGTTGTCTGGTGTGCAGCTATTCTAGGTTTATTGCTGTGTGTCCAAGTTGATGTCTTGCATTGTGGTTTTGTGCTCTCGCGTTTTCATTGTGTTGCTGTATTTTGATGGAGTGTTCTGCTGTGTAGTGCATTTTGTGGTCTGTTTGGGTTTTGCTGCTGGATTGTTTTGTTGTGTTGGTGTGTTGATGTACTGTGTGTTGCTGTGTTGTAATGATGAGGTGTTATTGTGAGGTTACTGCTAGGTTATTGCTTATGTACTATATTAGATGGATCTGTTGTGGTGATGTTTCATGGTTTCTGTACTGCAACTGCGGCAGGGTTGCCTAAATATACATAAAATGTCTTGCCACATCTCTCTACCACAACAAATCTCCTTTGATGACTCCTTGGAAATGCATTAAAATAGGTTCTCACTAGCTATTTATTCAATGATTAAATAGATTATTTTTCCTTCACTCCTACCCTTCAATGTCCAATGTGAGTATTCACTTCATTCGTATTACTATACTGGGACAGAGCTGATGGTGAACTTGATGCTATCTTTTGGTTTTTCCCCCACTCACTTTCACACTCCCTGCCTCCTTATCTTCCAGCTTCTTTAATTTTAGGTCTGGCCTAAAGATAGTTTTAACGGTTTTACCAGCCTCACATTGTCCAAACAAATCATTAAAAAAAACACATGTATATGGATGGGATTTTAGTCAACCCTCTTTTTGCCTTTCAGATGTTCATAAGGTCCGCAATGACAGTGCTCAGCATAAGACAATGAGCCAGACCACTTCAGCCATTGCCTGGCTTAATTATGAGTTATTTTATTTTGCTGCTTCACATGTATAAATCAACCTAAAACCTAAATCAAACTGCACTTGTTTTTAGCAGGGACTGGTAGAACCTAGGTATAGCAGAGTGTCATCACAGTATTCCATAACAATCAGCACATTTATTTACAGCTGCAATATTGACTCATATCTATATATATATATATATATATATATATTATCTACAGGCGGTCGCCAGTAGATAGTTATAGTTAGAACCTATTTTCCATAGGAAATCCCCAACATTCTATTTGAAATAACTCTCTTGCCGGTTGACGTATCTTCGCAAAATTTTCAAACTTTGTGGGGCGCTCCGGTCCGCTCCTACCCTGAAAGTCTCGGGGTGATTCGTCAAGCGGGGGCCGAGAAAAAAGGGGGGTCCCAAAACGCGTTTTCCCCATTCATTTTTCCATAGGAAACTTTAGACACGGCTACAGCTCGAACTGCTGAACGGAATTACACCAAATTTGGCAAAGAGGTAGTTCTTGGTTCAGAAAGAACCCTTTTGTTAAATGGTGTAAATCCGTTCAGTAGTTGCTGAGAAAATCAAAAGTAAAAGTACATATATATCTAAGGGCACGGAGGATCCGCGCACCCTGAGCGCACCCTGCGCGCACCGTCCCGATCACGAGCTGCATGTTAATTGGCTGTCAGCTGGCTGTCAACATTCCGATTCAGGAAATGTTGGCAGCCATTTTGTCCCTCGGTAGAACCGAGGGACAGAAACAAGTGCGCAAAGCGCACAAAGGGGGCAGGGTAGAAACACCCTGACCCCTAGGTCTGCTCAGGGGTCCCATAAGGACCCCTGGGCAGAAAAAGCATTTTTTTTTTTTTAAATCGGCAAGATGCGCTCAGGGTGCGCGGATCCTGCCGATAAAAAAAAATCGAGCGCGGTCTCCGCGCTTCGATGTTAATTTGCCCCCGGGTGGGCCAAGTCCCGGGGGCATGCTGGGGGGGTGTTTATTTTATGTATGGGGGCCTCTAAGGGCCCCCCCAAGCCCCGGGGACCGCCACCCCCGGGGCTTTCTTTTTAAAATGGTGCGGGAGGGCTCTGAGCCCTCCCGCAGCCCCGGGGACCACCACCTCCCGGGCTTCTTTTTTTTTTTTTCCTGTGTGGGGGGGGCTCGAGCCCCCCACACGCCCCGGGACCGCCACCTTCCCGGGCACTAACAAATTAAAATGGATGTCCGGTTTGGACCCCCGAAGCCCCGGGACCACCACCTCCCCGGGGCTGTGCTGATGTGGGGAGGGGGCCGCGCGGCCCCCTCCTGGAGCCTGTGGTGGCCCTGGGGACCGCCACCCCCAGGGCCGGCTCCTGCAGTGTCCCGGGGTGCCTACCCCCGGGACACTGCTGTTTGCAATGACAGGACGGAAGCCTCGCGGCTACCGTCCTGTCATTGCAAACTGCTTTGGATATTGGAAGAGAGAGCAGGGAAACCTGCTCTCGCTTCCAATATCCAAAGACAATTGCTTTTCCACACGGGGAGCAGCATGTTAGCTGCTCCCCATGTGTAAAAGCAATGCCGGCTCCCGTAGGACACGGGGAGCCGGCGGGACTGTGGGGGGTTTGGGGACCCCCCCACAGTCCCCAACCAGAGGCCAGGCCCCGGGGGATGGGGTCCCCGGGGCAAGTAGTGGCCCGGGAGGGGGGCCACGCGGCCCCCCTCCCCAGAAATAATTTTTTTTTTTAAATAAAAAAAAAAAAGGGGGTAAGGCCTTGGGGGATGGGGTCCCCAGGGCCCAAAAATAAGAAAAAGGAAGGGGGCCACACAGCCCCCTTCAGGGAAAAAAAAAAAAAACTATCGGCCCGCAGGCCCCGCCCCTTCCTTCACCACTCTGCAAACGCGCCCCTGGCGCGTTTGCAGATGGGGAAGTAATTCCCTTTCAATACTGGGGGTCCCTGGGGGCCAACTAGCCCACCAGGAACCTCCAGTATGCACCAGGGGGCTGCGTTGCAGAGAGGTGTACAGAGGCCACGCCCCTTTATACACCTCTCTGCAACGCAGCTCTGTGGCGCTTTTGGAGGTACATGGTGGGCTAGTTGGCCCCCAGGAACCCTCAGGATTCAAGGGGACTTAATCCCCCAACTTAAAACGCGCCACGGGGCAATTTGCACAGTGGTGAAGGGAGGGGGCGGGGCTTCAGGTGACATGTGTGCAAACAGGCCCCGTGGCGCGTTTTAAGATGGGGAATTAAATCCCTTCAATCCTGAGGGTCCCTGGGGGCCAACTAGCCCAACAGGTACATCCAGAAAGCGCCACAGAGCTGCGTTGCAGAGAGGTGTAAAAGGGGTGTGGCCCCTCTACACGTCTCTGCAACGCAGCCCCTGGCGCATACTGGAGGTTCCTGGTGGGCTAGTTGGCCCCTAGGGACCCTCATGATTCAAGGGGACTTAATCCCCCAACTTAAAACGCGCCACGGGGCGCGTTTGCACAGATGTCACCTCAGGCCCCACCCCCTACCTTCACCATTGTGCAAATATTCCTCTAAAATCTGCCGAACTACGAATTCGGATTTACTCACCTGTTATCAGGAGAGACCTCAGTGCTGCATCTTTCAGCCCAGTACTAATCCTGAAAAGTAATTTTAACCGTACTTACCAGTAACTTGAATTTCCTTCCTAAGGATATCATTGCCTGCTTTTTGCTGAAAAAGTTTCTAAGTGTTGATTTTTGAAACATACAAATATTCCTCTAAAATCAGCCGAAATACGAATTCCGATTTACTCACCTGTTATCAGGAGAGACCTCAGTGCTGTATCTTTCAGCCCAGTACTGGTCCTGAAAAGTAATTTTAACCGTACTTACCAGTAACTTGAATTTCCTTCCATAGGCTAACATTGACTGGTTTCACTTGGAAATTCTTCTAAGTGTGGAGTTTTGGAACTTTAAAATATTCCTCTAAAATCAGCCGAAATACGAATTCCGATTTACTCACCTGTTATCAGGAGAGACCTCAGTGCTGCATCTTTCAGCCCAGTACTTATCCTCAAAAGTAATTTTAACCGTACTTACCAGTAACTTGAATTTCCTTCCATAGGATATCATTGCCTGCTTTTTGCTGAAAAAGTTTCTAAGTGTCGATTTTTGAAACATACAAATATTCCTCTAAAATCAGCCGAAATACAAATTCCGATTTACTCACCTGTTATCAGGAGAGACCTCAGTACTGTATCTTTCAGCCCAGTACTGGTTGAAAAGTAATTTTAACCGTACTTACCAGTAACTTGAATTTCCTTCCATAGGCTAACATTGACTGGTTTCACTTGGAAATTCTTCTAAGTGTGGAGTTTTGGAACTTTAAAATATTCCTCTAAAATCAGCCGAAATACGAATTCCGATTTACTCACCTGTTATCAGGAGAGACCTCAGTGCTGCATCTTTTAGCCCAGCACTGACCCTGAAAAGTAATTTTAACCGTACTTACCAGTAACTTATATTTTCTTCCATAGGAATCCATTGTCTGGTTTTCAGCAGAAAAGTTTCAAAGTGTCGATTTTCACAAACTACAAATATTCCTTAAAAATCGCCTGTATGACTTAAACGCATTCTTTCAACTGTTTACAGGAGATGCACCAGTGCTGGATCCAGGATCCAACACTGAGTAAGAAAAAGTAATGATAACAGTTTTTACCTGCTAAGTGAATTTCCTTCCATAGGATAACATTGGTGATTCTATGAGAAAAAGTTTCAGTGTCAACTTTTAAAATACAATAATATTCCTTAAAAATCACGACTGTAACCAAAACGCTTTTACTCAACTGTTTACAGGAGATGTCCCAGGACTGAATCTAGGATCCAGTTCTGTGGTTAGAAAAAGTAATCCATAAAGTAACTAATTGCATTTAACTAGAAATTCACATTGAGCTGAATGTTGCATTGTGTTTGAAAATGTGTTGCCCATTGCAACAACTGTAACTACTGTACTTAAAAGTCTATTGCCTATGTGCAAAGTATTTAAACTAAAGTAATTCATTCTCAGAAAGTATTTTTTGTAATGTAATGTATAATGTAATTACAATGTAATTTAAAAAATAAAATATGTAAAAAAAATTGTTTCTAAAAATGTAGTAAATCACTATGAAAAAAATTAATATAACAATTAATACATTTAAAAATTGTCATTTACAAAACCTTTGAAATTCACTGAAAAAACCGTAGGTTTCAGACATGTTATAGTTAGGAATTAGCATTTAAAAAACCTTTGAAATTCACTGAAAAAACCATAGGTTTCAGATATGTTATAGTTAGAAATTAGCATTTAAAAACCTTTGAAATTCACTGAAAAAACCATAGGTTTTAGGGACAGTTATAGTTACTTGGACATTGCACTCGTACAAAACCCGTGAAATTCCCCCGTTATAGTTAGTTCAGCTAACTATAACTCGTGCCCCCGCAATGCACTGCTGATGACGTCACATATTACATCACTCATGACATGGTCAGTGACATCACTGATGACATCACTGATGACATCTCAAATGACATCACTGATGACATCATCCACGTGATAATCTGATGCACCTCCTCACACCCTAATATAACCTTTGATAAACCCACTCTAAATTACAGACTGCCATTTGCAAAACCATAGACACTCCAACACCAATAACTACATACCCACTCACTGATTCATAGGTCTACGCACACATCCACTCACTCACCCGTACAGTCACTCATACTTACGGTCACTCAGTACAGGACTATCATATGCACTCATACTCCTATATAGACACTCAAACACCGCCACTCATCCATAGAGGTACTCACACACCTAGTCAGTCATGCAAATAATTAAACACACTGCCATTTACTCACCTATACAGTTATACACACACCAGCTCACTTACTCATACAAATACTAGCACATTCTTACGCTCTTATACAATCACTGATACAAGCACACACTCATCCATACAGCCACTATCACAATCACTCACTCTCGCTTATAGCTATTTATATACTCCAACACACATATATACTGACTTTCACATATGTAGTTACTCACACATGTACCATTGGGACATACATTCACTCACTAACACACTCTTACACACACTTACCCACCCATACAGTCTATCACAGATACAGTCTATGCACAGAGTCGCACACACCCCTCCCACACAAACACTCAGGCACCCCTACAGATACTCAGACAACCATTCAATAACTCATATAGACACTCATGTAGCTATTCACAAACACATGCAGCCACTTACACAGCAACAGACAGACGGATACAGACATTCACCCAGTTTAGTCACTAACCCATGCATTCAGTAAGATACGTTAAATCACTCACTTATAGAGTCAGTCACGCACCTACTAAATCATCCATACAGACACTTACACCCCCACTCATTCTTCAATACGTCTTTTCCTATATATATATTAAAAATATTTAAACTTTACAGAAACACACAGTCACTGGATGATGTCATCAGTGATGTCATTTGAGATGTCATCAGTGATGTCATCAGTGATGTCACTGACCATGTCATGAGTGATGTAATATGTGATGTCATCAGCAGTGCATTGCTGGGGCGCGAGTTATAGTTAGCTGAACTAACTATAACGGGGGAATTTCACGGGTTTTGTACGAGTGCAATGTCCAAGTAACTATAACTGTCCCTAAAACCTATGGTTTTTTCAGTGAATATATATATATATATATATATCAAAATAGTATTAGCATATTTAATTAGCCTAAAGCAAATATGCACAAATAATTAGAAGAGCAAAAGTGTTTATGCAAATGTATATGTTGAAGCTACACCGGTCAGATACATGAAGGACATTTCAAGCAATTGCATCTGACTTGAGAGGACATATAGTAACAACTTGGAGTACTGCAGCTTTCTGAAGTCTTTTCTTAGAGAAGGATATGACTCAAGAGGGATATCTAATAGCAACTGGAAGTACTTGTGAAAGACTTTTCAAGTTGTTAAATTAGATTCAATTCATAATATTGTTATGACTTGAGGTACCATAGTTTTGTGCAAAATTCAAGCAGTTGGATCTGACTCAAGAGGGACATCCAGTAACCATCTTAAGTACTGAAATTTTGTGAAAGACTTTTAAAGCATTTGAATCTGACTAGAGAGAGACATCAAGTAACAGTTTTAGGTTCTGCAAGTTTATGAACGCTTTGCTAGCCTCTTGTTTTCCCCAAAAAATCATAATGAAAATACATATATCTCTGATTTTATATAAATGTATATGTATATGTGTATATATATATATCTATGTATATATACACACACATATATATACATTGAAGGCCCTTTGATCAAATTTCAACTCTCATAATTATTTTCTCCTCCAAATACAGCTCACACCATAGGGCACAATTGAAAAGCACAGTTCTGCCTTAAGCTAGTGCAATTTGTTGGGGCACATACATAGATCCAGTTAAACCAGTCTGCTGAGAACAAATTTGAAGGCAGTTATATCTCCAATGATTGTCAGTACCTATGTAGTAGTAGTAGTAGTAGTAGTAGTAGTAGTAGTAGTAGTAGTAGTAGTAGTAGTAGTAGTATAACATTTTTATTCAGTTATAAAAAGAACCATAAAAGCACATAGTACAATGCATAAAAAACAAGATAAAATCACAATTAATAAATTCATTAGAAATAAAAACAAATATACATATGCCAAATCAAATCATCAGCTCAAAAAGTCCATACATTAAGGTAGTTCATGTTGGAAATATTTCAGTATAAAAGATAGCAAAACAGTAGAAGCAAAATATAAAGTGCATAAGTGGCATTAAAAATTATACCAGACACTGTGCATGTCTATAAAATGGCATCTACATGAAATTGCATAGCACAACAGTAGGACTACTACCCAAATCATATAATTCAAATTCCTTTAAAAATTACAAGCAATTATAGCCCACAAAGGGCTAGCTCATCAGAGCACTGCCATGTCAACAATAAAATACAACTGCCATCACTCCGTATAGAAATACACATTGTACACAGTCAAAAAGAAGCTGGGCATTTATGAGGAGCACTGCCAGAGAGCCCATGACAATTAAGAGATATGAATTATAATTGATTTTGTTTCCCAACCAGTTTACGCAATCTGATAGAAGCTGCAATTAAGCTATATACTGTATGTGTTATGAGTTTGGTTTGTAGTTATTGGAGGTGCAGTAATGCAGGTCTGTATGATCTAATATTGAGGGTTCTGAGCAGTGGAACCAAAACAAATTTTCTAAGATCCCTGTATAGATTGCAAAATGAAATAAAGTGCAGCTGTGATTGGGCTGCTTTTGAGTCACATGGCCAACTGCGAGATCTGTATCTCAGTAGGCCTGTGATGGATAAGAGATCAATAAGTGGCCCATACTGAGTCTAACTAGATAATATCTCTGTGATCTGGGAATGGTACGCAGGTACGGTTCTATGCAGGTGGTTGCTCTTAAAAAGGCATAAGCCTCTACCAACCTTTTGCTACTCTCCAGCTTCTCTATGTTAGTTGTCATAGAGACTGCAGTTCATTTTTGACCATTACTTTGGTATGCCTTTCTAGGGTTTGGGATGTCAAAAATGTTGTGATGACCAATTGAATACAACTGCCTCTTTATGTGTTGCAGCCACTGAATATGGCACAACTTATCTAGGGCCAGGCATTCTATAATCACTGCTTTACCTATGTATATTTGAGTGTCATCACAGTGGCCCAGAGTAATAAAGACATTTGTTGTACATTGCAAAATTGACTCATCATCATAAACCAGCCTATTTAGACTACAGAAAACTTATTAAGCCTTTGAAACCAAACACAAATGATTAGAGAAGAAAGAATGTATATGAATAAATAATAAAATAGAAATATGGATCACTGATACATCGAACTACAAAATTATCGAATCAAAAATATTGTAAACCAGAATATCGACACACAATGCCCAAAATAGAAATTACACTAACATTGATAAAAAAATATCGTCTAAAAAATCTCGATTAAATTAAAATGTAATGGAACACATCAAAAATATCACTATATAAACAATATCGACTACACAAACATCGATAAAATACATATAAACTATATAGAAAATAACATTTAAACATAAAAAATACTATTTACAATAATATAATAAAATAACATACAAAATATTTTAAAGAAACAATAAAAATAATTACAAATTAATCACATTAATTAAAACAAATAAAGTAAAAATACAATACCAAATAAATAAACAAACAATACAGCAATAAAAATATATCACAAATAACAAAAATAAACAAACATAAATATATATAATATATAAAAAAATATAAAACATTTATCTACATATAAAATTAAATAACAACAATAAACAAAATAAAAACAAACAATAAATAAACAATAAATATGAAGCAAATTAAAATGTAACAGCTAAACAATTCAAAAAATCTATCTCGACCAATAAATTTAAAACACACAAACACAAACCAATAGAAAACTCTAACTAGTTAAACAAACACTATAAAAACAATAAAATAATTAACAGAAAATTTACTGTATAACGGACAACCACGGAGGAAGGACGAACCATTGAGAGAGAGAAGACAGAACGGAAAACAACTACATCAAAAACTATTCCAAACATCCCACAATAAAGGTAAGCACAAAACTTTGTAACTAAATAAATGAAATAAGCTTTTAAAAATATTATAACATGCTTTCCTTTACATATAACAGATTCAATTTTACTAAAATTGCACCTAGAAAATTCAACACAAAGATTTACGTACACAACAACAATAAAATATAACACAATGTAAGTATATGACTTAACCAATAAATAACGTAAATTATTTAAAAGTAATACATTTTATAAAATAGCAAAACATAGCTAACAAATGATTTTTTTTAACAGCTTCTACAAAAATCAACAAAACCACAACATCTACCAAGGACACTCCTTCAACTAAAAAGAGTAAGTATATTTATTTAATTACAAATAAATAAAAATAAACACTAAATAATATAAATAATCAAATTAACTAAAATTACAACGTATTCTTTTATGTTTCACAGATTTACTTCACAATAACTCCACCCAAAAACCCCAAAACAAACATTACGTTCAAAAACAAATACAAAACCAACATAAGAGAAAAATATAATACAAAGTAAGTATATAAATGAACCAACAAATAGACCTAACTATAAAAAATGATAAATTTAATAAAAAACAAATCATTACTAACAAACACTTTTCTCTTGCCAGCTTCTACAAACTGCAACCTACAACAAAATCATCGAAAAAAACATCATCAATGAAAAATAGTAATTATTTTTTTCTCAACTAAATAAAAATAGAAACTAAATAAATAAAATAACACAATAAAATGTAACACTTTAATAAAAATAACATTTTGCTTTTAAACCAACAGAAAAAAAACAGTGGATAAACATCAACAATCGTAAAAAAGGATCCATCAAGAAAATAAAATCAAAATACATGTAAGTTTATTTTCAAATATATAAATTTTACAAAATGTTTACAGTTCAATATCATATAATTAATAAATATATATATGCATATATTCACAGATAGAACAAAAAATTGCAGAAGGAGCAAAATTCATTACTTCACAAAAGGGAAAACTACTTCTGTGCTACATGGGCTACACTTATACCCAAGAGAAAATGGCTGGAAACAAAACACATTGGAAATGCATTAAATATTACTCTACATCTTGCTATGGGAGAGCCACTACAATAGAAACCAATGTAGTAAATGTCAAAGAACACAACCATCCTCCCAATGTAACTGAAATTGAGGTTAGAGATGCTCTCGAGACAATCAGAGAAGCAAGTACCAGCTCCCAACAGACAAGTATCCAAATACTTAAAAACGTGTTAACTAGGGAACCTGAACATGTCACAGGACAACTACCATCTATTCCCACCCACTCTGAAGAGATTAATTGCATGAACTAAAAAAACTACAGCTCAAACACCCCCCACCCCCCACGCTTTTGCAGAAATACAAATATTACCAGTTACACCATCATCTACAAAGATTAAAAATTCCTTCTACATGACTACAGTCATGAAAAACGAATTATCATCTTTGCAACAAACAACAACTTACAAAAACTTAAAAACTGCGAAACGTGGATGATGGATAGCACATTCAAAGTTTGCCCCAAGCCTTTTTATCAACTATATACAATCCATGGCGAATATGAAAATACTAACATACCCTTTATATATGCACTACTCCCTAATAAACAAAACACCACACACATAGAGCACCTAACAATATTAAAACAATACACCGACAACTACTTCCCTCAAAAAATCATCATTGATTTTGAACAAGCAATGATTCAATCAATTTTAAAAAAATACCCACACACTGCAATACAAGGTTGTTATTACCACTGTAACCAAACTATCTGGAGACACCTACAAAAATCTACTTTAAGTATAGGTTACGCCACCAATAGCAACTTTGCCTACCAAATTAAAAAATGAATAGCCCTGGCCTATGTAACAACAACTGAAGTAGCAAACCATTATAACCTAGGGCATCATCACGATGGCGGGCAGACAAAGTCCGCCCGCCACCGTACCGGTAACCGGGACTGACCGCCAGAGGTACGGCGGTCCTGCTGGGCCCATTAGGATGCGACCGCCACCCTGGCAGTCGCATTCCACATATTCAACACTGTGGTTGGCAGTGCTGTAAGCAGCACCCGCCACAATGTTGAAAATGCATGTTGTGCATTGGCATGCACAACGTGACAGGCACCGCGTGGGGCCTGCCACCTTGTCCATGCCAATGTAGGGGGGTACCATGGGTACCCCCCAAGTGCAGCCCCCAACCCCCCACCCCCCGGGGGCCCGCAACGGGCCCCCAAAGTGAACTCTGCATGCCTTTCCATGGCGGAGTCTCCGCCGTGGAAAGGCATTGAAAATGCCACGCTAATATGGATGGCGGTGCCTGCAAGCCACCGCCACCATACTATGGGCCTTTTCCGCCCGGTAGGCAATCGGGACAGTACCCCCGCCATGCTAATGTGGCGGGGGTAAAAGGCCATCCGGCGGTGTGTTTTGGCGATCCGCCCGCCATGCTAATAGGCCCCCTACTTCTTGAATGATTCTTCAATCAAGCAAATGAAACTAAACTAACTCTCTTCCTAGACTACTTTGAAGACACTTGGGTGGGAAGACTACATAGGTCAGGGCACCGTAGACAACGCAAGTTCCAAATACCCTGGTGGAACGTCTACAACAGTACTCTATCTCAAAAAGCTAAAACCAACAACGCGGTGGAAGGATGCCAGAATGCCTTCCAAGGCACAATAGGAAGAGGACAACCAACCCTACATAAACTTATTGAAGCTATTAAAAAAGAACAGAGCCATCAATAGCTAAGGCTAGAGCAATCCCTAACTAAAATAGGCCCTAAACTAAGTAAACAAACTAAAACAATGTATGAATACCTACAACACAAAACTAGACTATTTGCAAACATCAAAGGTCTAGAATACCTAGACATGATAGCTAAATCTATACTGTAAAGAAAAAACAATGCTAAACACCATAAGCATTTTAAAAATTCCAAACATTTAAACAGCATAATTCTACTCTTTTTTAAATTAATCATTATAATTATGTCATGCAAAATTTTAAAAATAACACAAATAAAAAAGAAACAAGCAAATCAATGTAACAAAAAACATTACCCACCCATAATAATAAAAAATAACTTACAGTTATGTAGCAGTAGATAATCCTGGAGATCCAATAAAAATACACAGAAGATAAATGGAAAAACAAATCCATTCAGAAAGAGAACCCTAAAAAATGCAAAAATACAACTGTAGAGAAAATAAAAGAACACCCACCCACAATAACACGTACAAACCCACAAACATTAACCCCTTTACCGCGGCGAACATTCCACCGCGGTGCGGCGGTTTAAAGGAGTGGGCGGGGCCGCGTCGGCCAACGGACGTGCGCAGCACTACCGAGGTAGTGCTCGTGACGGCCGTTGGCCGACGAACGCAGCGAAGGGGTTAACATTACAATAAACACAAGATAACAGAATTAGACAACACATAACTAACACTACATAACACTCTATGCCTATCCAACACTACGTCAAACACATAAAACACTAAGGGGCCGATTCCGATTCGGGCCAGAAATCTCACCGACCGAGCCGGACCCGGAGAGATTTCCAACCGAATCGGACCCTAGCAGCCCGACCGAACGAGTACGATGCGCACGTATGCTATCGGACTCGAGTCGGTCGGACTCCCATTGAAGTCAATGGGAGCCGGTCGTACAACGCGTACGCGGGCTCCCATTGACTCAATGGGTGCGAGGCAAACAAGGGCGCCCCCTACAGCGGGTATGCGGCGAAGCGACTCGCGCCGTACACGCACAACTTTGTGCGACTCGCGCAGCTACGCGTACAGGGGGGTCCGACACGGACCCCCAAGTACAGCTCCGACTGCTTCTTCGAGCCGGACGGCGCGAGTCGGTCGGACTGCTCACAGCGCGCATCGTACTTGCCCAGCCGGGGAACGTCTCCATAGCGCGGTGCGAGGCGTGTCCGAGCGAGTCGGTCGGAGCGGTCGGCTTTCGCGAACGAGTCGGTCGGTGCGGCTGGGTCTCGCGAACGAGTCGGTCGGAGATTTCGCATCGTACTCGCTCGCCCGGACGCACGTACGAATCGGTCGGGAAACAGGGCTCCGAATCGGATCCGGTAAAGCCGACTCCGATTCGGAGCCCTACCGGCCGAGATCGGAATCGGCCCCTAAACTGTCAAAACAACACCTAGCTGCACCAAAAACAAACAAATTACGTTGTAACAAACCTAATTACACTACTACTACCTCGCCCCTACCCTAAAACTACCTTAAAAGTAAATTGAATCAAACTTACCTTAAGCGACGAAACACAGCTCCCAACCAGGAGGTTCCGCCTTCCAAAATGACTTAAAAACGAAACAGATAGAAAAGTAGAAAAAAATGGTCGCATAATAAAAATGAAAAAATGACTTACTCCCTATAGAAAAGAATGGAGAAATATTTCTAAAATGCAAAAAATAAATGTATATTTTTACTTATTGCAAAAAAATAGAACTGTTCAAAAAAATATACAAAGAAGTGTTAAATATATATTAAATATTATATCATCAAAAAACAAAAACTATAATATTTAATATGTATTAAAATGTATGTTTATTTCATGTACTGTAAATTTACCAAAAATATTAAAAAATATATTTAAAAACAATATGGGAAAATATATATTTGTTATACAATTTGTAAATTATTATATATATTAAATATTATTTTAATAAAAATAATATTCAATATACTAAATAATACAATAAGTAAAAAACAAATACATATTATATAATTGCATTAAAAAATTAAATTATATAAAATGTATTAAAACATTGTTTAAAAAAATGAATAAAAATGTTTACTTTTTTTCATTAAAAAAATTAACAATCAAAGTCAAATTGTTTATAATAAATAAACTAAAAATATATTTACTTAACTTTTGCCTGACTATACTTCAAAAAAATGTAAACTTTTTCAAAAATGTTTAAAAAAATGTATGTAAAAATATTGTTAATTTTCCAATTCTACATGAACAATATATGTACAAAATATATTATACTTTATAATACATTTTGTACAACATCAAAATACCTGAATCATGTTTTTAATATTGTGAAAAAAATGAATAACAAAGCCAAATGATAACAAGTAAAGTGTAAAACAAAAAAAACATGTGTTAACCAATAAACATATTTGCAATAATAAAAACATACATCTCCTTTCTTATCTAAATGTACAAACAAAATATAAAAATAAAATAACTAATGAAAAATAAAAATTTACTATTCCAAACTCCAAAACCAACAAAACTCAGTAAAAATGCTGAGTAATAAACCATAATAAATTACTATTCCAACTCCAAAACCAACAAAACTCAGGGAAAGTGCTGGATAATAAACCATAACAAATTACTATTCTAACTCCAAAACAAACTAAACTCAGGGAAAGTGCTGGATAATAAAACAGAATAAATTACTATTCCAACTCCAAAACCAACTAAACTCAGGAAAGTGCTGGATAATAAAACATAATAAATGTTTGGACAAAGGTACCTACCTCTGCCAACTAGAGACCCCCAAATCTAACAGGGATGTTGGATTTATAGGGGATAAGGGTAGGGAGTAATTTTTTAATGTTGTTTAAAAATACATTTATTTATAAGTAATTTTTGAAATATTGAAAAATTTCTTTTTAAATTAAAATTTTAAATTGTTACAAGAATTACATAATCTTCTGGTTGTATTTATTTTTGGTTATTCCAACTCCAAAACCAACAAAAATCAGGGAAAGTGCTGGATAATAAAACATAATAAATTACTATTCCAACTCCAAAACCAACAAAAATCAGGGAAAGTGCTGGATAATAAACCATAACAAATTACTATTTGAACTCTAAAGCCAACTAAACTCAGGGAAAGGGCTGGATAATAAAACATAATAAATTACTATCCCAACTCCAAATCAAACTAAACGCAGGGAAAGTGCTGGATAATAAACCGTAATAAATAACTATTCGAAATCCAAATATATAATTTAAAAAAAACATTTTTTATCAACATTATTTTTATAATACAATTATAAATTAATAAACTAATCCTATTTTTCATTAAATTTAATTTTTTTTAAATAAATTATAAAATATATTTTTAAAAAACCAAAAATAAATACAACCAGAAGATTATGTAATTCTTGTAACAATTTAAAATTTTAATTTAAAAAAGAAATTTTTCAATATTTCAAAAATTACTTATAAATAAATGTATTTTTAAACAACATTAAAAAATTACTCCCTACCCTTATCCCCTATAAATCCAACATCCCTGTTAGATTTGGGGGTCTCTAGTTGGCAGAGGTAGGTACCTTTGTCCAAATAGGGACCCTTGCGTCTAGTCAGGGAAAGTAGGTACACTCCCGAAATAACCCCTGCTCACCCTCTTGGTAGCTTGGCACGAGCAGACAGGCTTAGTTCAGAGGCAGTGTGTAAAGCATTTGTGAACACATACAGTAATCAAGTGACAACACTACAAATGGACACCACACAGGTTATATATTTATAAAAATAGGTATACTTTATATAGATTTATCACCAGACCATAAACGACAAAAATAATCCACAATACTGTTAAGAATACTTAGTTCTGATCAAAAAGGCTTAATTCAAGGTTCTGTGCGAGTCGGTAGCCTCCTCCGGCTACGGCGATGTCGAGAACAAACAGAGTCTAACAAATCCAGCTGACCGCGTCGAGACGGGCCAACACAGCGTAGACAGACTCGGTCACAGTACCTTTTACTTGAAGCGGCAGGCACGGGCGTGCGAGCCGGATGGCTGTCCGTCGCGGTCGCGATGCAAAAATGGAAGCGTTGCAGGACACGTTGTCCCTCGATGCGGTGCAGGCAGCGGCTCGTTGACGTCGTCGAGACGGAGTCGGTGAGACCAGGGCCGTGCGTTGCAGGGCGAGACGGTGCTTCGATGCGGTGCTGGCAGGTTGCGGTGCGGCGACGGAGCCGGATTCAGGAGCTGGCGTCGATCAGTCCGGACAGCGGTGCGAGTCGGGCGGTGCGTCGCAAAGCGTGCGAGCGGTGCCCAACTCCGGTGCGGTCACAGGACTCGAACTCAGCAGCAGTGACCGTGTCGGTCGGACCAGTTCGATTCGGCGTAGCGAAGCGTTGCAGGACGCGTTGTCCCTCGATGCGGTGCAGGCAGCGGCTCGTTGACGGAGTCGGTGAGACCAGGGCCGTGCGTTGCAGGGCGAGACGGTGCTTCGATGCGGTGCTTACAGGACACCGAGTCGGTCGTGAGAGTCGGTCACAGCTCCCTACCTCTGCAGCCACTGAAACAGAGTTTCCAGCAGCAGTTCACAAAGGGGGTGAAGTCCAATGGTCCTGGGACTTCGGTCAGGGGCAAGCTCTCTTCGAAGCCCTTGGAGATCCTTCACAAGTTGATGAAAGTCACAGCAAAGCAAAAGTTCCTTTCTCCTTTCTTTGGCAGTCAGGCAAACCACTGCAGGCCAATCCCCCAAGCAGCACTTCAGCTTAGGGATAGTCTCTCCTCAGTTTCTTCTTGGTTCCGCTCCTCAGCAAAGGTTTCTTCTTGTTCCCAAAAGTGATCTAATTTTCCTGGGGTCTGGGTGCCCCTCTTATACCCTGATTCTCTTTGTTCTCTGGAGGCAGAGAGGCCTCTGCCTAGTCCAAAACCAGTTCTGGTCAGTCCTGGAGCACTTTGTTTTTCTGACTCCTTCTTTCCTTTCAGAATGTGGGGCAGAGTGCTCAGCCGCCCGGCAGGAGGTGGAGCCAGCATTGTGGAAGGCAGGCACAGCCCTATTCAGACCCAGGTGCAACTCCTCCCTCCACTCTGGATGCAGATCTTTCTATTCAGCCCTGGGCTGACTCACCCTGTCTCCTGTAGCCACCCCCAGCCCCTGTCACTCAATCTCCAGACAAGGAATACACAACCTAGCAGAGGCAGGCTTGGATAGTTAGGCAAGAAAATACCCACTTTCTAAAAGTGGTATTTTCAAACACAGAATGTTAAAACCAACTTCACTAAAAGATGCATTTTATCATCCTGAGTTCAGGCATACTAAATTCGTTTTTCTACCATGTTCCCTGGGTCAGTTCTGACTATAAGGTGTAATAGTCAGTCTGCCCATTCTGGCCTATGGGGAGCAGGTAGCCTTGCAATAGTGAAAAACGAAAATGGCTGTAATTCACTATTAGGACATGCCACACACACCAGGGCATGTCCTACCTTATACTTACAATGCACCCTGCCCTAGGGCCTACTTTAGGGGTGACCAACATGCAGTAAAGGGAAGGTTTAGGGACTGGTAAGTGGGTGTACTCACCAAGTCGACATGGCAGCCCTGGGCTGCACACAGGCTCTGCGATGGCAGGCCTGAGACACATTTTACAGGCCGCTTCTGTGGGTGGCACAACCAGTGCTGCAAGCCCACCAGCGGCATTGGATTTACAAGCCCTGGGCACACTGAGTGCACTGTACTAGGGACTGACAAGTAAACCAATCATCCAATCATGGAGTCACTAATACATATATCAATTAACGATAGGGAGCACTTGCACTTTGGCACTGATTAGCAGCGGCAAAGTGCCCATGAGCATCTAGTCCAGCAAAAACATATCGGCAACAGTGGAGGCATTACGAAAAAATGGAAGGGAGACCCACGCCAAGGATGCCAGGTCTAACACGTGTCCCCTCCAGCTGAAATGTGGGGAGAACTATCCTACCCCTAGGGAGTTCTCATCGCTAAGGCGGAAAAATCTGGACAGACCATCAGCATTGGCGTGTTCTGTACCAGGGCGGTGTTCCACCGTAAAGTCCATCCCCTGTAGGGAAATGGACCACCTCAACAGCTTTGGATTCTCACCCCTCATCTGCATCAACCATCTGAGGGGCCTGTGGTCTGTCTGAACCCGGAAGTGAGTCCCAAACAGGTATGGTCTCAGCTTCTTCAGTGCCCAGACCACAGCAAATGCCTCCCGCTCAATAGCACTCCATCTCTGTTCCCGGGGAAGTAACCTCCTACTGATGAAGGCTACAGGTTGGTCTAGGCCCTCCTCATTGATCTGTGATAGAACAGCCCCTACACCATGCTCTGAAGCGTCGGTCTGAACAATGAACTCATTGGAGAAGTTGGGTGCCTGGAGCACAGGCGCCGTGCACATGGCAGTCTTCAAGGTGTCAAAAGCTTTTTGACAGGCGTCAGTCCAAATCACTTTCCTGGGCTGCTTCTTGGAAGTCAGCTCTGTCAAGGGGGCAACAATGCTGCCATACCCCTTGACGAATCTCTGGTAATACCCGGTGAGTCCTAGGAAGGCTCTCACCTCTGTCTGGGTCTTGGGGGCTCCCAAGCCAGAATGGTATCAATTTTCGGTTGGAGGGGCGCCACCTGGCCGCTCCCAACCTGGTGTCCCAAGTACACCACAGAACCCTGCCCAATCTGGCACTTACTCGCCTTGATTGTGAGGCCTGCCCTCCGCAGCGCCATCAACACTTCCCAGAGGTGGCGCAGATGTTCTTCCCAACTGGCACTGAACACTGCGATGTCATCCAGGTAGGCGGCACTGAAATCCTCCAGTCCAACCAACACCTGGTTGACCAACCTCTGAAAGGTGGCAGGGGCATTCTTCATCCCAAAGGGCATCACCCGGAACTGGTAGTGCCCATCTGGTGTGGAGAATGCTGACCTCTCTTTGCCCCATCAGTCAAGGCGATCTGCCAGTACCCAGACGTTAAGTCAAACGTGCTGAGGTACTGCGCAGCCCCTAACCGATCTATGAGCTCATCAGCTCTGGGGATGGGGTGGGCGTCAGTCCTGGTGACGGAATTGAGTCCCCTGTAGTCCACACAGAACCGGAGTTCTGGTGTGGCACCAGGCGCGGCAGCCTTTGGAACCAAGACCACTGGGCTGGCCCAAGGGCTGTTAGAGGACTCAATGACCCCTAGCGCAAACATCTTGGAGACCTCCTCCTTGATGCAGGCTCTGACCCTGTCAGTCACCCTGTAAGCCTTGTGCTTCACAGGAAGACTGTCCCCAGTGTCCACATCATGGACGCACCAATGAGTGACACTGGGAACCAGGGAGAACAGGTCAGGGAACTGTCCCAACAGTTGGCGACAGTCACCCTGCTGCTCAGGTGTCAGGGAGGTAGAGAGGTTTACTCCCTCCACTGATCCATCTTGCTCTCGGGCTGACAGGAGGTCAGGAAGAGGCTCGGTCTCCTCCTCCATTCCATCATCTGTAGCTAAGAGCATGCCCACTTGGGACCTCTCCAAGTGGGGCTTCAGGCGGTTCACATGCAGGACCCGCAAGGGGTTCCTGGGAGACTGCAAGTCCACCAAATAGGTAACTGGACTCTTGCGCTCCACCACCGTAAAAGGGCCGGTCCACCTGTCCTGGAGCGCACAAGGCTCCACAGGGGCCATGACCCACACTTTCTGACCAGGCTGAAGCTCTACCAGAGTGGCATTCTGGTCGTACCACCGCTTCATCTCCTCCTGGCTGGCTTCCAGATTTGCCTCAGCAAGTTCTCTGAAACGCCTAGTCTGGTCCCTGAAGGCCAGCATGTAACTGTATACATCCTGGGGAGGTTTCCTGGGAGATTGCTCCCAGCCTTCCTTGACCAAACTCAGAGGTCCTCGCACCGGGTGTCCATAGAGGAGCTCAAAGGGACTGAACCCTAGAGACTTCTGTGGCACCTCCCGGTATGCAAACAACAGGCATGGTAAGAGGACGTCCCATTTACGCCTCATGGGTTCTTCCAGACCCATAATCATGCCCTTGAGGGTCCGGTTGAATCTCTCAACCAGACCATTTCCTTGAGGGTGGTAAGGAGTGGTGAACTTGTAAGTTACACCGCACTCCTGCCACAGGGACTTCATGTACTTGGACACGAAGTTGGTACCTCTGTCAGACACCACCTCTTGAGGGAATCCCACACGTGAGAAAATTCCCATCAGTGCCCGTCCCACCACGGGGGCCGTCACTGTCCTCAGAGGGATGGCTTCAGGGTACCGGGTGGCATGGTCCACCAAGACCAGGATAAACCTGTTGCCCATGGCTGTCTTGGGGTCCAGTGGCCCCACAATGTCAATACCCACCCGTTCAAAGGGGGTGCTGACCACAGGGAATGGCTGGAGAGGAGCCTTGTGCTTCCTCCCACTCTTTCCACTTGCCTGGCAAGTCTGGCATGTCCTGCAGTGAGTGGCGGCACTCCTGCGCATCTGGGGCCAATAGAAATGGGTAACAAGCCTGTCAAAGGTCTTGTCCTGCCCCAGATGTCCCGCTAACGGTACATCATGAGCCAACCCCAGTAGGAAGGCTCTGAAGCGCTGGGGTACCACCAGCACACGGGCTGACCCAGGCTCAGCAACCTTAGGCTCTGAATACAGGAGACCATTCTCCCAGTAAACCCAATGTGATCCAGACTGATCACCTGCTGCCTGGTCTGTGGCCTGTTGCCTCATACCCACGAGAGAAGGGCATGTGTTCTGCTCCTTGCAGAACTCTTCCCTGGAGGGTCCTCCTTCTTGCTGCCAATGGGTCAGCTCAGGTAGGTCCCCCAGTTCAGCTACCTGTTCCCCTGTAGGCTCCAGGGCATCCCCCTCAGGGTCTGCCTCCTCCTGGACCGTGGGAACTTCGGGGGCCGGTTTCCCGCGCCCCCTGCCTCCTCTCTCTCCGGCAGGCACCTGGGCCTCCCTCTCAGGCTCCAGGTCCTCTTGAACACCTTTAGCTGCCATTGACCGGGTGGTCACACATGCCCAATCAGGCAAGCCCAACATTTCTAAATGCGCACTCCGCTCCACCTTAGCCCAAGGTGAGCTCTCCAAATCGTTCCCTAACAAACAGTCAACAGGCATGGCTGGCCTCACAGCTACTTGAAGAGTACCCGAGACCCCCCCACTCAAAGGGAACCTGAGCCACCTTGCAGTGACTCTCTGTGTTGTCAGCGGCAACAACCGGATAGAATGCATCAGGGATAACCTGCTCTTTAGACACCAGGTGACACTTGACAGCTGTCACACTGGCTCCTGTGTCTCTCAGAGCCTCCACCCTATGGCCATTGATGGTCACCCACTGCCTGTATTTCTTAGTGTTCTCAGGCAGCGGGGTCCTAGGGACCATCTCAGAGTCTCCTAATGAGACAAGGGAAAACACTGTGGGATCCCCCCACCTTGGGCACCCAACTCCTCCCCCAAGGCTACACTAGCCAACTGCCGGGGGACTGCACTGGTGGGTGCTGGTTTTCCATGCAAAGGGCAACGAGGATCGTTTGCCTTGTGGCCAGGGGTGCCACACTTGTAACATACCAGTGGTCCCTGGTGAACAGGGGGCCTGTCAGGGCCACTGGCTTCTTCTCAGGGGGAGGCTGGGAACCTTTCCCTTGGTTCCCTTGGGGTCTACTTTGGGGCCCTTTATGGAACTCCTTCTGTTTACCCTTGTCCCCCCCACTCTTCTGCTGGGGACCCTGCCCACCCTTGGCGGAGTCTCCCACGTGACCCTTGTGGACCCGGGTACTCACCCAGCGGTCCGCCTCCTCAGCAAGCTGCCTAGGGTTAGTCAGCTTACTATCAATCAGGTGCTGGCGTAGCTCAGGAAAACAATTACCGGACAAGTGCTCCCATGCAATTAAATCAAAGAGCGCCTGAAAATCAGTCGCTTTGCTACCCTTTACCCAACCATCCAAGGCTCTGCAAAAGAAGGTCACATATTCAACCCAGGTACTGCTTTCAATCTTACTACAGTTCCTGAACCTTTGCCTATAAAGCTCAGGGGTCAAACCATACCTAGTCATTAAGGCATCCTTCATGTGGCTGTACGAATTATAGACTTCAGAGGGCAAATCCAACAAGGTATCCCGCCCTTCACTGAGGAACCGTCCCCACAACCCCGCTCCGCAATCCTTCTCAGGGACCCGGTGGGAAGACATGGCTACCTCATAGGCTTTGAACCACTGCCCTATGTCATCATTTTTAAAAAACTCCTTCACCACATCTTTGGGAATATACACCCTAGCTTCAACAGGCACAGGCGGTACACTGCCACCAGAGGGAGTAATCTCTAAGCTCTTGGCCTTCAATTCCAACTCCCTCAAAACTTTCTCATGTTCAAACTGCATTTTCTTTTCCTCTAGGGCCAATTTCCTAGTTTGCATTTGGAATTCTAACTGTCCATTCAGCTTGAGCTTGGTCAGCTCCATTTCGTGCATCCTACTCTCTTTCCTGTCCTCCAACTCCTCTGGAGACAGTCCTCTGGCAGAAACACTGCTACCTACTGGGGAAGGTGGTCTTTTATCCCCTAGACCCAATAGCCCCTCCAGCTGCCCTTCTGCATTCTCAGCCCCCTCCACAGGGGCACTCCTTGATTCGACCCAGGCCCTCAGCGCCTTTTGGAGGTCCTCCTTCCTGGAGAGTCCGGTCATGGAAACTTTAAACTTTTTGCAGACTTGCCTGAGCTGCTTAAGGGTGTAGCATTCTAGCCTCTCTTCTTCCCAATCACACTCAACAGAGGCTACTGATGCTGGTTTCTCCATAGTGACTGAACTTGGCATTTGCAAAAATAGGAAATCCCAGAAAAAATGCTATAAAAGTATGTGGTTGCGTTTTGGTCTGCACTCACTAAGTAGTGTTCACCAATCACTGTACATGAGTCACAAATGCAAGTCCAGAATCCTCACCGCTGACCACCAATGTTACATTTGGGGGTCTCTAGTTGGCAGAGGTAGGTACCTTTGTCCAAATAGGGACCCTTGCGTCTAGTCAGGGAAAGTAGGTACACTCCCGAAATAACCCCTGCTCACCCTCTTGGTAGCTTGGCACGAGCAGACAGGCTTAGTTCAGAGGCAGTGTGTAAAGCATTTGTGAACACATACAGTAATCAAGTGACAACACTACAAATGGACACCACACAGGTTATATATTTATAAAAATAGGTATACTTTATATAGATTTATCACCAGACCATAAACGACAAAAATAATCCACAATACTGTTAAGAATACTTAGTTCTGATCAAAAAGGCTTAATTCAAGGTTCTGTGCGAGTCGGTAGCCTCCTCCGGCTACGGCGATGTCGAGAACAAACAGAGTCTAACAAATCCAGCTGACCGCGTCGAGACGGGCCAACACAGCGTAGACAGACTCGGTCACAGTACCTTTTACTTGAAGCGGCAGGCACGGGCGTGCGAGCCGGATGGCTGTTCGTCGCGGTCGCGATGCAAAAATGGAAGCGTTGCAGGACGCGTTGTCCCTCGATGCGGTGCAGGCAGCGGCTCGTTGATGTCGTCGAGACGGAGTCGGTGAGACCAGGGCCGTGCGTTGCAGGGCGAGACGGTGCTTCGATGCGGTGCTGGCAGGTTGCGGTGCGGCGACGGAGCCGGATTCAGGAGCTGGCGTCGATCAGTCCGGACAGCGGTGCGAGTCGGGCGGTGCGTCGCAAAGCGTGCGAGCGGTGCCCAACTCCGGTGCGGTCACAGGACTCGAACTCAGCAGCAGTGACCGTGTCGGTCGGACCAGTTCGATTCGGCGTAGCGAAGCGTTGCAGGACGCGTTGTCCCTCGATGCGGTGCAGGCAGCGGCTCGTTGACGGAGTCGGTGAGACCAGGGCCGTGCGTTGCAGGGCGAGACGGTGCTTCGATGCGGTGCTTACAGGACACCGAGTCGGTCGTGAGAGTCGGTCACAGCTCCCTACCTCTGCAGCCACTGAAACAGAGTTTCCAGCAGCAGTTCACAAAGGGGGTGAAGTCCAATGGTCCTGGGACTTCGGTCAGGGGGCAAGCTCTCTTCCAAGCCCTTGGAGATCCTTCACAAGTTGATGAAAGTCACAGCAAAGCAAAAGTTCCTTTCTCCTTTCTTTGGCAGTCAGGCAAACCACTGCAGGCCAATCCCCCAAGCAGCACTTCAGCTTAGGGATAGTCTCTCCTCAGTTTCTTCTTGGTTCCGCTCCTCAGCAAAGGTTTCTTCTTGTTCCCAAAAGTGATCTAATTTTCCTGGGGTCTGGGTGCCCCTCTTATACCCTGATTCTCTTTGTTCTCTGGAGGCAGAGAGGCCTCTGCCTAGTCCAAAACCAGTTCTGGTCAGTCCTGGAGCACTTTGTTTTTCTGACTCCTTCTTTCCTTTCAGAATGTGGGGCAGAGTGCTCAGCCGCCCGGCAGGAGGTGGAGCCAGCATTGTGGAAGGCAGGCACAGCCCTATTCAGACCCAGGTGCAACTCCTCCCTCCACTCTGGATGCAGATCTTTCTATTCAGCCCTGGGCTGACTCACCCTGTCTCCTGTAGCCACCCCCAGCCCCTGTCACTCAATCTCCAGACAAGGAATACACAACATAGCAGAGGCAGGCTTGGATAGTTAGGCAAGAAAATACCCACTTTCTAAAAGTGGTATTTTCAAACACAGAATGTTAAAACCAACTTCACTAAAAGATGCATTTTATCATCCTGAGTTCAGGCATACTAAATTCGTTTTTCTACCATGTTCCCTGGGTCAGTTCTGACTATAAGGTGTAATAGTCAGTCTGCCCATTCTGGCCTATGGGGAGCAGGTAGCCTTGCAATAGTGAAAAACGAAAATGGCTGTAATTCACTATTAGGACATGCCACACACACCAGAGCATGTCCTACCTTATACTTACAATGCACCCTGCCCTAGGGCCTACTTTAGGGGTGACCAACATGCAGTAAAGGGAAGGTTTAGGGACTGGTAAGTGGGTGTACTCACCAAGTCGACATGGCAGCCCTAGGCTGCACACAGGCTCTGCGATGGCAGGCCTGAGACACATTTTACAGGCCGCTTCTGTGGGTGGCACAACCAGTGCTGCAAGCCCACCAGCGGCATTGGATTTACAAGCCCTGGGCACACTGAGTGCACTGTACTAGGGACTGACAAGTAAACCAATCATCCAATCATGGAGTCACTAATACATATATCAATTAACGATAGGGAGCACTTGCACTTTGGCACTGATTAGCAGCGGCAAAGTGCCCATGAGCATCTAGTCCAGCAAAAACATATCGGCAACAGTGGAGGCATTACGAACAAAATGGAAGGGAGACCCATGCCAAGGATGCCAGGTCTAACAATCCCACTACTACATTTTAACAAAAATTGTTTGAATGTTCTTTTAATTTTTTTTTAAATTACTCCCCACCCTTATCCCCTATAAACTCAACATCCCACTCCTAAAACGTTTCAAAAATATATATTTTTAATTTTAATCAAAAAATGTTTAATTACTCCTCACCCTTTTCCCCTATAAACCCATCATCCTGCTACTAAGGGGCCGATTCCGATTCGGGCCGGAAAACATACCGACCGACTCGGTACGGGAATATAGTCCAACTGACACGTACCGGCGCTGCCCGACCTGCGTAGTACGATGAAATGCATGTGAATCACGACCGACTCGTACGGAACACAAGCCGAATGACCGAACCGCACGGAAACCAGCTATCTGGCCGGGAAACCACGCGAATCGAACCGACCGACACACACCAGGAATGAACCAAACCGAAACGTACCCGCGAACTCCGACCCGCGTAGTACGATGCAATGCGTGGAAAACCAGACCGAGTCGCACGGAGCCCAAGCCGTACGACCGACACGCATACAAAATCCAGCCGAAGCAACCCAATACTCCACGACCGACGCATACGCCGCACATGAAACCCAGCAGAAATACAGCGTGAACGACTCGGAGAAGCTCGCACGAGACAACTGCAGCGTCCTACTCGGTCAGAAGAACGTCTCCTACATGCACAAAAAATACAAAGGAAAAAATACAAAAAAAAGGGCCAAACAAGCAATTACAAAGCCAATAAATACTGGGGGGGGGAAACATGGAACAAAGACACACCCACAACTCCACCCATATGAAGGCCACAAATCCCTACCTTGATCCTTTGCAAATTCAACTGACCTGCCAGCACAGAACACCATCAGACAGCAACCACAGACACACTCACAGCTCATCCATCACACAAGCCACACACCATTAGCACCTCAACAAATAGCACCCTCACATACACCCAGCAAAACCTACACTCACACACCCTCACTTGCACACACACACACATCAATCACCACCACCACCCATCACCATGCCCCCAAAGAAGAATCCAAAGTTCCTAGACAGTGAATTGGAAGTCCTGGTAGATGAGATCCTCAGGGTAGAGCCACAGTTGTTTGGTACATTGGTCCAACAGACCCCCATGTCGCAGAAAACAAAGATGTGGGAGAGGATCGTCGACAGGGTGAACACACAATCACCATATTTGCGCACAAAGGAAGACATCCAGAACAGGTGGTATGATGTGCGCAGGAGGGTCAAGGACCTACTAAAGAAGGATTACGTCTTGAGTCAGCGCACCGGCAGTGGCCCTCCTGCCAAACCACTATACCTCAGGCCCTGGGAGGAGAAGGTGCGGGCCATCCTACCACCAGTGAGCGTATATGGACTATCAAACATCCCAGAGCCTGGTGAGTACACAACAAATATACACAATATTGTGTGACAATACACACACATCACTGTCAAGGGGATAGTCAAACCATGCACCCTTAGCAAATCCACAGCAACCAAAAGATAATCACTCCAAGATATGTCTGTTAGTTAGATAAACACAATACATGCCATCTCATAGTGATATGTAACTGTGTCATGACATGTACAAACCTAACAACAAATAGAGCAAGGCAGTGGCACAAATCTAACCAACAAACACAGTCAGATATTTTGCCACCACTAGAACAACACCTCACAGGGAAGCTCACTGAAAGGAAGGAATTCTGTGTATGCTGGTGAAGTCAGTGTAGCCAATAGCATGATGGGAGTTGTAGTCACAGATATTGGTCATCCTCACAATTGGCCCATCAACACCACTCTGAACCATGCTCACATCACAGGGAGTGGAAAACAACTGACAAGATGGCTGACACTGGGTACTGCTGTGGGGAGCACAAGGCCCTGCTGGGAACTGTGCAACAACCAACAGCAGGACACCACTGACTGACATCCTGAAAGCCAACGTGCACTCCCTGCAATGGAAGCACGTTCCATGGTGGGACATCTGGCTGGGTGGGAAGGAGGACTGACAGCTCTGACCATAGTCACCGGCAGCTTTTCTCACACACCCCCGTAACACAAACTCCACACAACTCACCTTGGATAATGCAATGCCTCACACTCTAATTAAATATCCCACAAAGAACAACCACACTGGGTTATGCCGTGTGAAGCACAGGGACACTTTTGGGACTTGTAGCCAAACAAACGCCAGGACAACACTGTCAGCCATCCTGTCAGCACAGGCACACTACCCCACAGGGAAGCAGAGTCAAAAGGAAGGAAGTATGGGCATGTTGGGAAGGGGGTGTAGGCAATAGCATGATAGGAGTGGTAGTCACAGCTCAACATCTCCCACCCGCATGGCCCAGCAAGCTCACACTGAAGCATGCACACCTCACAGGGAGTGAAAAGCCACTTCAAAGATGTCTGACGCTGGCCACAGCTGTGGGGAGCACAAGGCCCTGCTGGGAACTGGGCACCAACAAACAACAGGACCACACTGTCAGCCATCTTGCCATTGCTGTCACACTCACACACAGTGAAGTCCACTCAAAAGGAAGGAAGTATGGGCATGCTGGGAAGGGGGGTGTAGGCAATAGCATGATGGGAGTGGTAGTCACAGCTCAACATCCCCCACCCACATGGCCCAGCAAGCTCACACTGAAGCATGCACACCTCACAGGGAGTGAAAAGCCACTTCTAAGATGTCTGACAATGGTCCTGTGTTGTGGGGAGTACCAGGCCCTGCTGGGAACTGGGCACCAACCAACAGCAGGACACCACTGTCAGCCATCTTGCCATTGCTGTCACACTCACACACAGTGTAGTCGACTCAAAAGGAAGGAAGTATGGGCATGCTGGGAAGGGGGGTGTAGGCAATAGCATGATGGGAGTGGTAGTCACAGATATTGGTCACCCTCACAATTGGCCCATCAACACCACTCTGAACCATGCTCACATCACAGGGAGTGGAAAAGAACTGACAAGATGGCTGAAACTGGGCACTGCTGTGGGAGCACAAGGCCCTGCTGGGAACTGTGCACCAACAAACAACAGGACCACACTGTCAGCCATCTTGCCAATGCTGTCACACTCACACACAGTGAAGTCCACTCAAAAGGAAGGAAGTATGGGCATGCTGGGAAGGGGGGTGTAGGCAATAGCATGATGGGAGTTGTAGTCACAGATATTGGTCACCCTCACAATTGGCCCATCAACACCATTCTGAACCATGCTCACATCACAGGGAGTGGAAAAGAACTGACAAGATGGCTGACACTGGGTACTGCTGTGGGGAGCACAAGCCCCTGCTGGGAACTGTGCACCAACCAACAGCAGGACACCACTGACTGACATCCTGAAAGCCAACTTGCACTCCCTGCAATGGAAGCACGTTCCATGGTGGGATATCTGGCTGGGTGTGAAGGAGGACTGACAGCTCTGACCATAGTTACAAGCAGCTTTTCTCACACACCCCTTTAACACAAACTCCACATAACTCACCTGGGAGAATGCAAAGCCTCACACTCTAATTAAATATCCCACAAAGAACCACCACCCTGGGTTATGCTGTGTGAAGCACAGGGACACTCTTGGGACTTGTAGCCAAACAAACGCCAGGACAACACTGTCAGCCATCCTGTCAGCACAGGCACACTACCCCACAGGGAAACAGAGTCAAAAGGAAGGAAGTATGGGCATGCTGGGAAGGGGGGTGTAGGCAATAGCATGATGGGAGTTGTAGTCACAGATATTGGTCACCCTCACAATTGGCCCATCAACACCACTCTGAACCATGCTCACATCACAGGGAGTGGAAAAGAACTGACAAGATGGCTGACACTGGGCACTGATGTGGGGAGCACAAGCCCCTGCTGGGAACTGGGCACCAACCAACAGCAGGACACCACTGACTGACATCCTGAGAGTCAACCTGCACACACTGCAAGGGTGGCATGCTTCATGGTGGGATAACTGGGCTGGGGGGAGAAGGAGGGCCGGATGTCCACCAAATACCACCAATGCTGGCCATGCACACACCTCAATATTCACATTGAAAAGCTTCAGGTTGGTAGGACAATGTGCTACACCAATATCAACTTCTGACTGTGACAACTTAGGACAATGCAATGTACAGGCCCGCATCCCGAGGTACAGTCACAACTGTCAGGTGTGTGAACCATTGATGCCTGTAGAAACATAACATACAGTGTGTGTCTCTTCCAAAAACAGGTGATGATGGGGACACAGCAGCAGATGATGAGGAGTCCCTGTCCCAGGCTCCGGGGAACACTGAGCTCACTGGTGTGGAACAGCCTCTGCCCTCCTCGGATGGCGAAGACCTACCTGGCCCCTCCAGTGTGAGTCATCATGCAGCACCAGCAGGACCAACATCTGCACGCCCTGCACCCACTCCTCCAACAACTGCCAACACACAGACCACCCCCGCCGACACGGACAGACCAAGGACCACCAATGACAACAGCACAGGGACCCCGGCCCACCGTGGAGCAACGGACAACAACCCCAGTAACAACCCCCAAGGGGGCCTAGGGTCACCTGTGCGTGCCACCGCAGGTCCCACATGTGTCACCAGGGGTGGTGGGAGGGGTGGTAGACATAGGTCGCTGTTTGCAGAGGGGTCTGGACTGCATGATGACCCACATCTGGTACGCATTGCTGATGCGTACCAGAATAGCACCGGAGAGGTCAGCCAGGTAGTGGGGATCCTCAAGGACATTCAACATCAGCAGGCTGCCCATCATGCCCACTTGGACACCCACATGTCCCGTGTGGAGACACACATGTCTCGCATGGAGTCCAAGTGGGACACATTGCAAGAACTGACAGCGGTTGTGAGAAGTTGGCCTGGCATATGCTGTCCACTAATTATAGTGGGCACCTTGCACCAGTCCAAACAACCCCTTATTGGAGATAGGTTAAAGACAACCTTTATTGAAAGCTATCCTAGTGGTAGCTATGGAGAGCAGCCTTCAGGCTAAGTCTTGAAGGAATGTAAAGCAGCTTGTTTTACCAGTCTATAATCTCTTGAGTGACCAAATGAAAGAGGACCACACCAGGTATATATTCAAAATATATGTATTTATTGCTAAACACACCCCTCTAGTCTCTTTATGAGGCTAGAGTTCGAAGTACATAAATTATAAGTCAGTTATCTACAGTAATAGCACAAATACACGTTTGAGCCCTAGGGGCGTACCAAACCATATACCAATAAAGTGGTATAAGAACCACGACTGAGCTAGACACAGGGCCTAGAGCCTGTAGAAGTGCTTGGACCACAAGGAACCACCCAAGGTAGTGACACAGGGGACCCACGGGGGACGCGTGCAGTGTATGAACACAGCCGCGAATCGCCGTTAACTTCTATGGGGAAAGTCGCGGTTTGAATTTAAAAGAAAAGGGACACTTAGAGGAGGACTTGGAGCAAACCCTTTGAGAACTAGGCTGTTCTAGTGTCAATACCCACGGGAGCACCGGAGTACTCGAGTTACCTCACCCAGGGGAGCCGGGTGCATAGGTGTCTTTCGGGGTCGGGTTTCGTCGTCGCTTTCAATGGCGATCTGCTGCAAAGTGCTGCTGGCGGCAAGTCGAAAGTGTTCGGGTGGATCCAAAGGTGGATCGAAGATCTGAAGAACCTGAAAGCAGAGGGGACAGAGTCTGGGTCACTAGCCAGTGACCAGGAAGGCGATGAGCAGATGCCCACCGATGTTGAGTGCTTCAGGTAGGTTGATGGTTGTCTTGACTCTTCAGCCATGAGGTCCAGGAGGCGTTGACGATGACCAGGAGCTGGATTCGAGCTGTCCCACGACGTCTGTCGATTGCAGGGATGTTGGCGACCGGATTGGACCCAACAAGCCTTGGCAACGGCAAGTCTTCTGGAAACGGAAGAAGGACAATGTTGCAGACCAGCAAGGTCTGTGGGACTCACCCAGTGAGGGTAAGTCAGGGCACGCCTGGAGCAACCAGGGAGCCCAAGCACAAGAAGATTGGCCTTCGGGAGGGCCTACTAGCCAACGGACTAGCGACCGCAAAGGAGCCTCAAGTCAACGCACGTGGAGCTAGCTCACAGGACACTCGTGGAGTGGAGGCCAGTGATCTTCGATGCAGTTTGTGCTGGAGGCTGGGGCTACTCGGAGCCCAAAGCACGACTTCGTGGGAGACCCAGAAGAGGATGCACTTGCAAATGTGATTGGTGTCCATGGGGTCACGGTTCCACATTACCCACGACAGCTACAGGCCTCAGCTTTACTAGGGACTCAGGGCAGCCTCGGGGAAGTCTGGAAATCCACCTCTGGTGATGCAAAGACTTCGGCGTCCGGCGGGAGCTTCAGCGATGCAGACCGGACAATTGCTTCTTTGGTGCCTGCCAAGCAGGGGAGTCACTCCTTGACCCCAAGGGACATTCTTCAGTCCTCTAATCTTAAAGTAGAGCGTCGAAGGTCCAGGATTCTGTGACAGAGTTTCGTCCAGGTAAATCTAAAGTCCTAAGGACTGGGGTCCCATACTTATACTAAGGTAGGGGGTTGGACATACTCTGTGGCCCCACCTATGGGAGGGTCAGGGCAGAGGGGTGGTTACACCCCTTTCCCTTTGTCCAGTTTCGCGCCAGAGCAGGGGCTGGAAGCCCCTGAGCCGGTTTGAACTGGGGTATGCACAGGGACACCAAATGTGCCCCCAGTGCAGGACTTCAAAGCACCAGAGAGTGCTCCCGCCCAGCCCCAATACACACTATCCTGTCTGGGGAGGTGGTTACACCTCCCTGGGACAGGAAACCTATTGTCCATGCCTCCCCTGCCGGAGTTTCGGTCAGCAGCAGGAGGCCAGACTTGTGTCTGTGGCAGCGGCATCCATTTTGTGATGCCAGGGCTCTGGAAAGTCAGTACCGGGTATACCGGTGTGTACATGTCTCTCCCTCTAGAAGGGTGGAATGCTACCCCCGCCGCCAGAACTGGCGGGGGGGGGTAGTATTCCAAGATGTTTGACACCAAACACGACATGTTTCCGTGCAGCCATCCCAAAGTTAGCATTTAACGCGAGGTTATAATGCGCTTAAGAGTATATGGTCGGGCTGCACAACAAACAGCATCAGAGAAGGGTCTCCGAATGCTGCAGAGGGGCCCAGCTCATGCAGGGGCACCCTCTCACATAGGAACCACGCACTCTGCCTTCAGGATTGATAAGGCCTGCCATAGGAGTGACTTATAGGTTTTATATGTGTGTATGTATGTAGTGATATAGGTAGCCTATATCACAGTAAGTGGTGCATGCACCACCTTACCCAGGCTGCAGTAGCAGGCCTGTGGTGTCATTTTGGATGGCCTTCCAGGGGTGGCACAATACATGCTGCAGCCCCTGGTAGGCCTCTGAGGTACCTATGCCGTGGGTACATAGTATACCATATACTAGGGACTTATAAGGGCACTCCAGATTCCAATCAGAGATGTGCCTAAGGCACATGGAAACCATTTTAGAGAGGAAGCAGCTAGGCTGGGGTTCTGATTAGCAGGGCCCCAGCCAGACTAAGGTCGAAAAACAGTGAAGCATCAGCAAAAAGTGGGGGTACCCATGTGAAGCAGATCCTACTCTCCTACAGCGGTGCATAGGGACATATTGACATGCCTCCCCCAGATTAGCACCAACATGGTCACACCTCCCTGTGTGCCCACAGCATCTGGTGCTGCAACAACTGCAACTGCCACAGGGAGGGAGGATGACTCTGGCGGAGAGTCCTCTGCACCGCAGCAGACTGCACGTGAGGGTCCCCCCCGAAAGAAGAGGGGTCGTCCGAGGAAGGGAAACTGAGAGGCCGATGGCCATGTACATCCCCCAGGAACCCAACACCTGTTCTGGAAATTCTCCTTTGTGTGCAAACTGTTCACCCTGTCGAATGCAACCCAACTCTCCCACATGACATGGGAAGTTTAATTTGGACTAATGTATCAGATGACTGTGGACTTTACTCAGGACATTTCTGCTACCAACACTTCCAACTCATCTGGGAACTTTGGATTCCAATCCCAATGTACAGCACCCACCATCCTGTGCACTATCCTCACACATGTATTTAAATAAACTCACTAATACACCATACTTGCCTCTGTTGTGATTCCAACGTGGTTTCTGTCATGGAGATGATGATCTGCTAAATGACACTGTGCATGCTAACTGCTACAGCAAGTTCAACACCGTCATGTAAGTCATGGCGATGTGACACATATGAGGGAGACACACCACTAGGGCTACACAACACATACACACCAGGGCCATCTGACTCATCGCCTACACTGATGTTGCCGGGAAATACAGTGGAATGCACAGACACCACTCCTATTCAGAGTCTGTGTTAACTAGCCCACAGGTGCAGTAAGCACATGTCAGTCAGATGTGTGACCACAGACAACGCACATCCCAAAGTGAAGCACAGGTTTATTACACATTTGCAACATGTTGTTTCCACTACAGATGCAAGGTAATCCTACGTGGCAGTGGCCACACAGTCAACAAGTGTAGAAGAAATAAAGTCCAGGGGTGTGTGGCACATCACCAGTAGGGAAACGACTGCTTCCACCCTGGAAGTTGAATCATGGTGTCGGGGTATCACAGTTGACCAAACAACTCTGAAAGTACCCTGTGAAGGACAGACATGACACACAGTCAAAAGCACTGAAGAACAGGACAGAACTGCAATACTCATGCCCAATACATGTCACAAGATACTTACAGAAAACCAAGTTAGCATGTCAACACTGTTGGGGAGTACAGACTACCTGTAAGGACACATCGCTGCACGCTTCCAGTCAAGTAGCACATGGCCACACTCAAACAGCACCAGAGCACCACCAACACATATCACGCAAACTCACATCATTGACATGACATCTCTGGATACTCACATTAAGCTGAAGAAGTTGGTGATGAGCTGTGTGCGGACATCACCCTCAACATCATCATCATCTATGGCATCGTGGCCCAGGCCAGGATCCTCCACAGGTGGCGGATGTTGGTCATCTTCATCCAGGATGAGAGGCAACTCCTTCCGCACTGCCAGGTTGTGTAGCATGCAGCAGACGATGACAATCTTGCACACCTTTGCTGGGGCATATGGGAGGGCCCCTCCTGTCTTGTCTAGGCAGCGAAAGCGGCTCTTCAGGAGACTTAATGTCCGCTCGATCACTCTCCTGGTCCGACCATGTGCCTCATTGTAGCACATCTGGGCTGGTGTCACAGGGTTCCTGAGGGGTGTCAGCAACCACGGCATGTTGGGGTATCCCGAGTCACCTACATACAGACAATTGCACATTAGCTGAGTTGGAAAAGAGGGTGGAATACAACATTGCAGAACACACACAATGGTACAAAGTCAGTACACACCGACAAGCCAGGCACGCTGGTTCTGCATCTGTGACATCATCCTCGGGATGCGACTACTCCTCATCATGTAGGCATCGTGTGCAGAACCGGGGAAACGGGCACACACGTGTGAGATGCTCATATCTGCAAGACATACCACCAGAGCATTGACCGAATGGTAATGTTTCCTGTTCCTGTATGCCTGCTCATGTGCCTGTGGTGGTACCAAAGCCACATGTGTCCCATCAATGGAGCCAATGACATGCGGCATCCTCCCCAGGGCAGAGAAGTCACTCTTGACGTCAGTGAGTTGTTGACGTTTAGGGAAATAGATGTACTGGTTCAGGTATCTCAACATTGCCTCCAAAACATCGCGTAGCACACGGCTGAACATGGTCTGTGACATCCCACCAGCAGACGCCACAGTGTGTTGAAAGGTACCGGTGGCAAAGAAGTGTAGGGCTGCCATCACCTTCACCTTGGGGGTCAGCGCTGTAGGGTATGGCTGGCCAGGTTCCAAATGTGGGGCCAACCGCACCGCCAATTCCTCAATCAGCGGCCTGTTGAAGCGGTACCGTCGGATGCAGTCACGTTCAACCATCGTTGCAAGGTCAGGGAATGGTCTATGGACAGCTGGTGCCCTGCAGTGCATAGGTGAACAAAGAAAGATTGTCAGTAACCCCACATATGTGGCATAGACCATACTCAATATCACATGATACATCATTACGAGACACAAGTACTTGATGTGTGTGCCGTTCTGTAAGGACATGTATGGCACCTACATGGCCAACATCTAACATCACAGTTCAACATGTGTTGACAACAAGTTCGAGGTTGTGCTATGGGATATCATTAGGCTGTGTCACAGTACCCATGTACTGCTGTCACGTTCCAAACACACACCACAGTGACATGTGAGGACAGATGTGCCCCAGGCATCACAGCCCATTGACAGGAAGATTCCCAGGGACCCTGTATTGCCACATGGACACTGGCATGACATGGCGTATCATGAATACACCACAGCAAAACAACCTTGACCCCCACAGGTAGTGGTCCCTGTTGCCTCTGCAGGACAGACATGGACGTCTGTGACACACACACACGCACAACATCAAAGTCCATGCACAAACAACGTGGATGTGGAGACTGTCTCCCATTGTGCACATGGAATCAGAGACATTGTAAACACAACATGCACACAGACTGTGGAGGGCCATCACTATTGTGGCAATGGGTCACCCTGTGACGTACATACCTTCCCACATGGGACTCAGGGGGTATGTGACATGACATACACATACACAACCTGGAAATGTGACCATGCCACATGCTCTGAAATGAACAGTTGCACATCACAGTGGTCATGTGCACAAGACACAAAGGATTCTGTCCCCATGAACACGTGCACAGCCTGGGAGTGGCTGCCCCCAAGTGCCACCCAAAAAACCACATGTTGACCCCCATACACAGAAAAGGTAATGCAGCCTTACATGCCTTAGGATACAGTGTGGACAGGCTGTGGTGTTGTAGGTGTGCCCCTGAGTCCCTGGCAAGTAAATGTGGCTGGCATACGTTCACCAGTGACAAGCATGGTGACATATGCGAGTGACTTGTACAGGGACGCGTCGTACAGCAATGGACCGATCCGTGTGCACGCATTGGTCATTGCATATGATGTGAGCGGGTACGCGTTGTACAGCAATGGACCGATCGGTGCGCACGCATTGGCCATTGCATATGATGTGAGCGGGTACGCGTTGTACAGCAATGGACCGATCGGTGCGCACGCATTGGCCATTGCATATGATGTGAGCGGGTACGCGTTGTACAGCAATGGACCGATCGGTGCGCACGCATTGGCCATTGCATATGATGTGAGCGGGTACGCGTTGTACAGCAATGGACCGATCGGTGCGCACGCATTGGCCATTGCATATGATGTGAGCGGGTACGCGTTGTACAGCAATGGACCGATCGGTGCGCACACATTGGCTAGGGCCTGGCATGGCAACGGACGCGTTTTCGAAGTTTTAAGGAGGCTGATGCAGTGAATTCAGTTGGCCAGCCACAACAATGTTGCAAATTCATGGGTGTCATGAAGTTGAACTTTTGAAGGATGCTGTGGGCGTGTATAAGTGGTGCAATTCCATGGATTGGCCAGATTCAGAAGATGCAAACGACTTGGACCTATCACTTTGGACACATGGGACAGTATCTGCCTCTGCAGCACACATATAATACTGGCTGTTCCCCTGAGAGCTCACTTGCCTGCACTACATGCTCCAGGACGACATCTACCACCAACACTGCTGCTGTCTCTGCATCCTCTGGCTACTGCAATGGCACGTACTGTGGAGAGAGCCCCAGCCTTCACCAATGGGGAGAACCAGGCCCTGCTGGACAGCCTCCTTCCACAGTACTAAGGCTAAAAAGGAAGGGAGGATATTAATTCTCACAGGTGCAGAGTATTGGCGCTAAACCCAATAGCGTGAAAAGTATACAGATTCTAACCAATATCAGCGGTGCTACAGGTGGGGGAAAATATCCTTTAAACCCCCAAAAAGCAAGGGACCCAGAGGTCCAAAACAATGACAGACAAAGAGTTCCTATGCACACGCAACAAATAAAACAGGTATATGACGCTGTTCTTGTGTTTCATAGATGAGAGACAAGTCGTGTAAACGTTGTGGTTTGTCTTTAATATGGATTTCCTTGTAAGACCAGCCAACGCGCGTTTCGTCAGTGGGTGATAACCCCCTTGACTTCTTCAGGGCTGGGAAACAATACAGAGAATAAAACAAATCACCTTGTGGTACAGGATGATTATGAGTCAATGTATATAGCATGTAAATACACCCGTGTACTGGTTACATTCACAGATGTGTATTCAATTTATCAATAGTGATTAGTGAGAACAGAGTGGGAGAACAGTAAGACGACAGTAAGAAAAGGCACAGCTAGACACACATAAAGAGACAACCCCATTGACACCACCACGTTAATTATTGCCAATAACACAATGATACAGTGAGGGCACTAACTGGTCGCGATTACCTATCGCACCATCTACTTTGGCCTAGCAAGAGTAAAACCACACTTATCTAAAAACAGATCTAGCACAATCTGATCAATATACAGCGCGTGCAAAAATTATAGGTGCCCGTGGATTTGCAGGATAGAATTCAGAATATGGACAGTGCCACGTGGTATAAGTTTGATGATTAAATATAATCCCCTGACAGAACATGCAAACCTCGCCCGAGTGTTCAACGTGTGCGTGCACGTAACGTTGTCCTTCGAGAACCGTATAGTGTGCACAGCTAGTAGAAAAGAAAACCGTGTTATGTGAAGAGCTTCCTAATTGACTAATAAAGAGCCCTCGGAAAGACGTATTTTGTTAAACGTATTCAACATTAAAACCTTAACTGTTAGGATATCCTAATCTAAATACCCCGGTGCCGGAAGTGCTTCCACCAGTATTCCACACAATTAAGGGCCGCATCCAAAGCCTGGGCCTCTAAAGAGAAATTAACATTGCGTACCTTTTCTGCATCAAAATCGGAGCTCCCAATCTAAACAATTAATAAAGGATCCAGTCAGGGGAAGTGAATATTTATGACCACTATCTCATATGCGTCTAGTAAACTACACGTCAATATAACAGAAGCAGCTGCTCACCTCTCCACCGGTGATAATTCCAACCCGGTTGGGCATGTAGCTGTCTTCTAATCTTAAATACAATAATTCCCAATTCTGAAATGCATAGATAACCATGCCCCATCAGGCTTGAGTTAATACCACGGGGTATCTTGTGCACACCTAGGGGGTCGATTCCGATTCGGGCCGGAAAAAGCACCGACCGACTCGGATCCGGAAAAAATACCGACCGACACGTACCAGTGGCGCCCGACACGCCAAGTACGATGCAAGCCGCGATAAATCCGACCGACACGTCAGGAAACCAAGCCGACCGACCGAGCCGCTCGGAAAATAGCAATCCGGCCGGAAAAACACGCGAATCCAACCGACCGACACGCACCCGGAACAAATCCGACCGAATCGTACCCGCCAACTCCAACCCGCAAAGTACGATGCAAGGCGCGAAAAACACGACCGAGTCGGACGGAGGACAAGCCGTACGACCGACACGCATACAAAACCGAGCCGAAGCAACACAATACACCGCGACCGACGCGTACGCAGCATACAAAACTGCACAAACACAGCGTGAACGAAACGGAAAACACCGTACGAGACCAATGCAGGGTCCGACTCGGTCACAAGAACGTTTCCAACATACACAAACAGCACAAAGGAAAAATCACCCAAAAAAAGGCCAAACAAGCAATTACCAAGCCAATAAATACTGGGGGGGTGGGGACAGAGAACAAAGACACACCCACAACTCCACCTATATAAAGGACACAAATCACTACCATGAGCCTTTGCAAATGCCATTTCACTGCCAGCACCCAAGAGAAAGCAACCACACACCCACAGCTCATCCCTCACACAAGCCACACACCATCAGCACACCAACAAATACCTACCTCACATACACCCAGCAAAACACACACTCACACACCCTCACCTGCACACCAACACACACATCACTCACCATCACCACCCATCACCATGCCCCCCAAGAAGAATCCCAAGTTCCTAGATTGTGAATTGGAAGTCCTGGTAGACGAGATCCTCAGGGTGGAGCCACAGCTGTTTGGCACTCTGGTCCAACAGACCCCCATGTCGCAGAAAACCAAGATGTGGGAGAGGATCATCAACAGGGTGAACGCCCAATCATCATGTCGGCGCACAAAGACGGACATCCAGAACAGGTGGTATGACGTGCGCAGGAGGGTACGGGACCTGCTGAAGATAGACTACATCAACAGCCAACAGACCGGCAGTGGCCCTCCTGCCAAGCCAATATACCTCAGGCCCTGGGAGGAGAAGGTGCGGGCCATCCTTCCGCCAGTGAGCGTATATGGACTAGAGAACATCCCAGAGCCTGGTGAGTACACAACAAATGTACACAATAAACTGCCACAAAACACACACATCACTGTCAAGGGGAGAGTCAAACCATGCACACATAGCAATTACACAGCAACTAGAACAGAATCATCCCAAAATGTGTATGTCAGTCAGATAAACACAACACATGCCATCAAAAAAGTCACATCCAACTGTGCCAACACATGTACAAACACAACCACAACTACAGCTAGGCAGTGGCACAAATAGAACTAACACACACATCCACACATGTAGCCACCACAACAACACCAACACACAGTGAAGACCACTCAAAGGAAGGAATTCTGTGTATGCTGGCCAAGTCAGTGTAGCCAATAGCATCATGGGAGTCGCAGTCACACATATTGCCCCCCACAACTGTCCCATCAACACCACCCTGAACCATGCTCACATCACAGGGAGTGGAGAAGGACTCACAAGATGGCTGACACTGGCTACTGCTGTGGGGAGCACAAGGCCCTGCTGGCAACTGTGCACCAACAAACAGCAGGACACCACTGACTGACATCCTGAGAGACAACTTACTCTCCCTGCAATGCAAGCACGTTCCATGGTGGGCTATCTGGCTGGCTGGGTGGGAAGGGGGACTTGCAGCACTGACTATAGTCACCAGCACCTCCCCTCACACCCCCCAACACAAACTCCACAGTACCCACCTGGTAGAATGCAATGCCCTCCATCCTAACACAAGATCCCACAAAGCACCACCACCCTGGGTTATGTTGTGTGAAGCACAGGGACACTCTTGGGACTCTTAGCCAAACAACTGCCAGGACAACACTCCCAGCCATCCTGTCAGCACAGCCAGCCCACCCCACAGGGAAGCAGAGTCAAAAGGAAGGAAGCATGGGCATGCTGGGAAGGGGGTGGAGGCAATAGCATGATGGGAGTCGTAGTCACAGACATAGCTCACCCCCACAACTGTCCCATCAACACCACCCTGAACCATGCTCACATCACAGGGAGTGGAGAAGGACTCACAAGATGGCTGACACTGGCTACTGCTGTGGGGAGCACAAGGCCCTGCTGCCAACTGTGCACCAACAAACAGCAGGACACCACTGACTGACATCCTGAGAGACAACTTACACTCCCTGCAATGCAAGCACGTTCCATGGTGGGCTATCTGGCTGGCTGGGTGGGAAGGGGGACTTGCAGCACTGACTATAGTCACCAGCACCTCCCCTCACACCCCCCCAACACAAACTCCACAGTACCCACCTGGTAGAATGCAATGCCCTCCATCCTAACACAAGATCCCACAAAGCACCACCACCCTGGGTTATGTTGTGTGAAGCACAGGGACACTCTTGGGACTCTTAGCCAAACAACTGCCAGGACAACACTCCCAGCCATCCTGTCAGCACAGCCAGCCCACCCCACAGGGAAGCAGAGTCAAAAGGAAGGAAGCATGGGCATGCTGGGAAGGGGGTGGAGGCAATAGCATGATGGGAGTCGTAGTCACAGACATAGCTCACCCCCACAACTGTCCCATCAACACCACCCTGAACCATGCTCACATCACAGGGAGTGGAGAAGGACTCACAAGATGGCTGACACTGGCTACTGCTGTGGGGAGCACAAGGCCCTGCTGCCAACTGTGCACCAACAAACAGCAGGACACCACTGACTGACATCCTGAGAGACAACTTACACTCCCTGCAATGCAAGCACGTTCCATGGTGGGCTATCTGGCTGGCTGGGTGGGAAGGGGGACTTGCAGCACTGACTATAGTCACCAGCACCTCCCCTCACCCCCCCCCAACACAAACTCCACAGTACCCACCTGGTAGAATGCAATGCCCTCCATCCTAACACAAGATCCCACAAAGCACCACCACCCTGGGTTATGTTGTGTGAAGCACAGGGACACTCTTGGGACTCTTAGCCAAACAACTGCCAGGACAACACTCCCAGCCATCCTGTCAGCACAGCCAGCCCACCCCACAGGGAAGCAGAGTCAAAAGGAAGGAAGCATGGGCATGCTGGGAAGGGGGTGGAGGCAATAGCATGATGGGAGTCGTAGTCACAGACATAGCTCACCCCCACAACTGTCCCATCAACACCACCCTGAACCATGCTCACATCACAGGGAGTGGAGAAGGACTCACAAGATGGCTGACACTGGCTACTGCTGTGGGGAGCACAAGGCCCTGCTGCCAACTGTGCACCAACAAACAGCAGGACACCACTGACTGACATCCTGAGAGACAACTTACACTCCCTGCAATGCAAGCACGTTCCATGGTGGGCTATCTGGCTGGCTGGGTGGGAAGGGGGACTTGCAGCACTGACTATAGTCACCAGCACCTCCCCTCACACCCCCCCCAACACAAACTCCACAGTACCCACCTGGTAGAATGCAATGCCCTCCATCCTAACACAAGATCCCACAAAGCACCACCACCCTGGGTTATGTTGTGTGAAGCACAGGGACACTCTTGGGACTCTTAGCCAAACAACTGCCAGGACAACACTCCCAGCCATCCTGTCAGCACAGCCAGCCCACCCCACAGGGAAGCAGAGTCAAAAGGAAGGAAGCATGGGCATGCTGGGAAGGGGGTGGAGGCAATAGCATGATGGGAGTCGTAGTCACAGACATAGCTCACCCCCACAACTGTCCCATCAACACCACCCTGAACCATGCTCACATCACAGGGAGTGGAGAAGGACTCACAAGATGGCTGACACTGGCTACTGCTGTGGGGAGCACAAGGCCCTGCTGCCAACTGTGCACCAACAAACAGCAGGACACCACTGACTGACATCCTGAGAGACAACTTACACTCCCTGCAATGCAAGCACGTTCCATGGTGGGATATCTGGCTGGCTGGCTGGGTGGGAAGGGGGACTTGCAGCACTGACTATAGTCACCAGCACCTCCCCTCACCCCCCCAACACAAACTCCACAGTACCCACCTGGTAGAATGCAATGCCCTCCATCCTAACACAAGATCCCACAAAGCACCACCACCCTGGGTTATGTTGTGTGAAGCACAGGGACACTCTTGGGACTCTTAGCCAAACAACTGCCAGGACAACACTCCCAGCCATCCTGTCAGCACAGCCACCCCACCCCACAGGGAAGCAGAGTCAAAGGAAGGAAGCATGGGCATGCTGGGAAGGGGGTGGAGGCAATAGCATGATGGGAGTCGTAGTCACAGACATAGCTCACCCCCACAACTGTCCCATCAACACCACCCTGAACCATGCTCACATCACAGGGAGTGGAGAAGGACTCACAAGATGGCTGACACTGGCTACTGCTGGGGGGAGCACAAGGCCCTGCTGCCAACTGTGCACCAACAAACAGCAGGACACCACTGACTGACATCCTGAGAGACAACTTACACTCCCTGCAATGCAAGCACGTTCCATGGTGGGATAACTGACTGGGTGGGTGGGTGGGTGGGAAGGAGGTCTGGCTGTCAACCAAACACAATCAATGCAGACCATGTTCACACCCCAGAGAATACATAGAAATGCCCAAATAATGCAGGACAATGTGCCACACCAATATCAACCCCTGACTGTGACGACTTAGGACAATACAATGTACAGGCCCGCACCCCGAGGCACAGTCACAACTGTCAGGTGTGTCAACCACTGATGCCTGCAGAAACATGACATACATTGTTTGTGTCTCCCAAAAACAGGTGATGATAGGGACACAGCAGCAGACGCTGAGGAGTCCCAGTCCCAGGCTCAAGAGGATGCCGAGCTCACTGGCGTCGTACAGCCTCTGTCCTCCTCGGACGATGAAGAACAACCTGGCACATCCGGTGCAAGTCAACATGCTGCACCAGCAGGACCACCAGCTGCAGCACCAGCAGGTCCACCAGCTGCACCCCCTGCACCCACCCCTCCAACGACTGTCACCACGAATACCATCCCTGCCGACATGGACAGAATAAGGAACAACACCAGCGCAGTGACCCTGGACCAACCTGGGGCCATGGACACCACCACCACCACCAACCCCCAAGGTGGACCAGGGTTATCTGTGCGTGCAACTGCACACACTGCACATGTCAGCAGGGGTGGTGGGAGGGGTGGGAGACAGAGGTCGCTGCTTGCAGACGTTGCTGGTGTGCATGAAGACCCACAACTGGTACGCATAGCTGATGCGTACCAGTCCAGCACCGGAGAGCTCAGCCAGGTAGTGGGGCTCCTCAGAGACATCAAACAGCAGCAGGCTGCCCATCATGCCCGCTTGGACTCCCACATGTCCCAAGTGGAGTCACACATGTCACGTGTGGACTCCCACATGTCACGTGTGGACTCCCACATGACCCGCGTGGAGTCCAAGTGGGATGTACTACATGAGATGACGGCGGTGCACAGGGACATTTTACAATGCCTCCGCCAGATGAACAGCAACCAGTCCACACCTCCCTGTGTGCCAACAACATCTGGTACCGAACAAACTGCAACTGCCACAGGGAGGGAGGAGGACTCTGGCGGAGAGTCCCCTGCACCGCAGCAGCCTGCACTTGAGGGCCCCCCCCAAGAAGAGGGGTCGTCCGAGGAGGGGAAAGTGAGAGGCTGATGGCCAAGCGCAACTCCCAGGAAGCCTGAACCTGTTCTGGATTTTCGCCTTTGTGCACAGACTGTTCACCCTGTTGATGGCAACACTACTCCCACACATAGCATGGGGAGTACAAGTTGGAACAATGTGTCAGACAACTGTGGCCCCGATACTGGGGATCCTGTCTACCTGGACTTTCTATTCATCTAGGAACTTGGGATTGCAAGATTCATGTACAGCACAATCCATCCTATGCACTATTATCACAATAAACACACTAATACACCATACTTGCCTCTGTCGTGATTCCAACGTGGGTGCTGTTATGGGGATGATGAACTGCAAAATTACACAGTGTATGCGAACTGCAACAGCAAGGACAACACAGGCATGTGAGTACAGGCAACGTGACACATATGAGGGAGACACACCACCAGGGCTACACAACACATACACACCTAGGCCATCTGACTCATTGCCTACACTGATGTTGCCAGGGAAGACGGTGCAATGCACAGACACCACACCCATTCCCAGTTGTAGTCAAGTAGCCCACAGGTGCAGTAAGCAAATGGCACTCAAATGTGTGACCACAGACAACGCACATCACTAAGTGAAGCACAGGTTTATTACACAGTAGCAACATGCCGTAACCACTACAGATGCAAGGTAACCCCACCTGGTAGCGGGCACACAGTCAACAACTGTAGACAGAAGGAAGTCCATGGGTGTGGCGCACATCACCTGTAGGGACACAACAGCTACCAGCCTGGATGTGCAATCACGTCGTCGGTGGACACAGTTGACCAAACGAATCTGAAAGTACCCTGTGAAGGACAGAAATGACACACAGTCAAAAGCAATGCAGTACAGGACAGAACAGCAAAACTCATGCACAATACATGTTACAAGATACCCACCCAGAACCAAGTTAGCATGTCAACACTGTTGGGGAGTACAGCCCACCTGTCACCACACATCGCAACACACATCCTGTCAAGTAGCCCATGGACACACTCCAACAGCACCAGAGCACCACCCACACATCATGCCAACTCACATCATTCACATGACACCTCAGGATACTCACATTCAGCTAAAGAAGTTGGTGATGAGCTGTGTGCGGACATCACCATCACCATCATCATCATCATCGTCACTGGCATCGTGGTCCAGGCCAGGATCCTCCACAGGTGGCGGATGTTGGTCATCGTCATCCTGGATGAGAGGCAACTCCTTCCGCACTGCCAGGTTGTGGAGCATGCAGCAGACGATGATAATCTTGCACACTTTCGCAGGGGCATATGGGAGGGACCCTCCGGTCTTGTCCAGGCAGCGGAAGCGGCTCTTCAGGAGACCAAAGGTCCGCTCAATCACTCTCCTGGTCCGACCATGTGCCTCATTGTAGCGCATCTGGGCAGGTGTCACAGGGTTCCTGAGGGGTGTCAGCAACCACGGCATGTTGGGGTATCCCGAGTCACCTACGGACAGACAAGTGCACATCAGCTGACTTGGAAAAGTGGGCGGAATACTACAGATCAGATCACACACAATGGCACAAAGTCAGTACACACCAACAAGCCAGGCACGCTGGTTCTGCATCTGTGCCATCAACCTGGGGATGCGACTACTCCTCATCACAAAGGCATCGTGTGCTGAACCAGGGAAACGGGCACACACGTGTGTGATGGTCATGTCTGCAAGACACACCACCAGTGCATTGACCGAGTGGTAGTGCTTGCGGTTCCTGTAGGCCTGCTCCTGGGCCTGTGGTGGTACCAAAGCCACATGTGTCCCATCAATGGAGCCAATTACATGCGGCATCCTCCCCAGGGCATAAAAGTCACTCTTCACGTCAGTGAGTCGTCGCAGTCTAGGGAAATAGATGTACCGGTTCAGGAAGAGCAACATTGCCGCCAAAACATCGCGGAGCACACGGCTGAACATGGTCTGTGACATCCCACCAGCAGACGCCACAGTATGTTGGAAGGTACCGGTGGCAAAGAAGTGTAGGGCTGCCATCACCTTCACCTTGGGGGTCAGCGCTGTAGGATACGGCCGGCCAGGCTGCAAATGTGGGGACAACTGCACTGCAAAATCCTCAATCAGCTGCCTGGTGAAGCGGTACCGTCGGATGCTGTCCCGTTCCACCATCGTTGCCAGGTCTGGGAATGGCCGATGGACAGCAGGAGCCCTGCAGTGCAGAGGAGAAGTAAGCAAGATCGTCAGTCACCCCACATATGCGGCATTGAACACACTCAAGATCCCAACATACATCATCATGAGGCACAACTACATGAAGTGTGCAGTACCGGAACGACATTTATGGTACATACATGGCCAACATCTGTCAACACGGTCCTACAGGTG